>OY744527.1:141240395-141352895 GCA_963556195.1 Sepiola atlantica | reverse complement strand
ATTTTTTGTTTTGACGAGTTTTTCGACTTCATCCACCCTGACTTTACACTCTCATCTCAACATAAGACTCTTTATCTTTAGACCTTTATTTTATTTCTATTTTATGTAAAATTTTCAAAGTTAAATGTTGCCGATAATATTTAAAATTACATTGCCGGCTTTCCCCTATCCTATGGTGAGAAGAGTTTATCTTTTAAAATCCATGGATTAAGGATTTGAAACTCCTTGCTCTGAACTTTTGATGTTCTAATAAATATTGTATCGTTACAATCTTTTATTCTCATCTTTTATCTCTAGAATATATATATATATATATATATATATATATATATATATATGTATAACACAAAAATTGTTAAAGCATCATTAAACTCACTTTTTGTAGGCTATAAATATCCAGAAGAATCATTTCTGCCGAAACATATTTGGATCAAATAAAATATGATGTAAATAATTCGACGAGAGCAAATGTTGTTGTATAGAAATGATATGGAATGGTCGTGTTCCGCCGAGAATGGCATGAAAAGGAAATGGTTTCAGCGGCGAAAATAATGAGGAAATCCTGTTCAAGTCGTTCATCCTGTCGCCCGCTCTTTCACTGTCCCTCCATTTGTAATTGCTACCGGAAGTAGCGAGCCCCATTCAACTAACTCCTTTTTTTTTTCAATTCATTTAGAGACGGCACGAACTCGGTCAAATATGCGTAACCTTCAGAAAATTAATTCCATTGTAATTATGAGATTAATTATATTTACGAATAATGACAAGGGGAAATCTGACAATTATATATATATATATATATATATATATATATATATATATATATATATATATATATATATATATATATATATACTAGCAGGACACGTCGCCGGGCGTTGCCTGGGAGAAATATGAAAGAATGAATTAAAATTTGTAAACAGCCGACAGAACGCAAATAGATCACATCAGATAGTTTTAATGTTAAGAAAAAAGGTTTTGGATTGTGGAAAATCTATGTACCCACGAAAAGAATTACCTTGGAGAGGAACAAAAATAGAAATTGGCACAGTGTAGAAGGATATCTCCTTCACTAACCGATTATGGAAAAGGCTACTTCTGTTGGGCCGGGGTATTTGTTCGATCTGCTATTCTGTCATTGGTAATTGAAACTTCTAGACTGCGGCAAGTTTGATTCATATTCTTACTTCAGAAAATAAACGTTGGTGGATTTTCGCCACATTAAAATCTTACGTTGTGTCTAACTCTGCCCTCGTGAGGAGCCAAGTACATTGGATAGTTCTAAATTGACAGAGTTAAGAAGCCTTATATACAATAATAGAAATTACCACAGTGTTGAAGGATGTCTCCTTCATTGACCTATTTTATGTTTGATACTTAAAATGTGAGAGATCGTAGAAGAAAAATTAAAGAAGCCTTATATACAATAATAGAAAATGCGACAGTGCTTAAGGATTTCTTGTGTCTGCCCTCGTGGGGAGGCAAGTTAATTGGATGGTTAAAATGTATTGGAGCTTAAAGCAAATTTAAGAAGCCTTCTATACAATAATACCAATTGCCAAAGTGTTAAAGGGTTTCTCTCTAATTGACCGTATTTTACTGTGTTCGCTAAGTTTTTATTGTAAATCATTTTCAGTGTAGAATAGAATTGAAGATGGACGTATGTTATCGAATGTGAACTGAAAACGGCGAAAAGTATGCAATGTGCAAGGTTGAAACATCATCATAATCCTTATGTTAATTTTGATCCAAATCCATTACATGAATGTGGTTCTAAGGAGTCTTCAGAAGAACTAAAAAGTCAGGGAATCTTGCGTAATTGGTGTCGAATGATCATCGATCAAATTGAATGCAAAGGGGAGGTTGTGCATATATCATGGCCTCTAAAAACCTTTTAAAATACGCCACTGAAATTTCAGATATATTTATGAAGTGATGTCTAATAGCTATTGTGAAAATCTCACAAAATATCTCACAAAATATCGTTCATGAAGGGTGTTCTCTCCTCTTTGCTCCCTTCGGATGAAATAAACTAAACTCAGCCCACATTTTTGAATTTGAATAGTCAAATCTCGATGTTGATGAGTCCCGATTATAAAGGATAGATAATAAACAAAAACAAATATTTATTACTTTATCATGTGTGTGTGTGTGTGTGTAAATGTGTGTAAATGTGTGTAAATGTGTGTATGTGTGTGTTAGTGTTAGTGATAATACAAAGCTCTTTATAAAAAAGACGAAATCACATTCGTCAGTTGATATTATAATTATACATTCAATGTGGCTCGTGTATATATCTATGTATATATCGTCTAACGGCTAGAATCTCCAATTGTAAAAAAAATAACGGTCAATTTTCGATCATAGCTTTAAGTGTTTGTCTGTCTAGTTATCCTGACGAGCTATAATATATATCCTGCATGACTATGTAAAGTCCTGCATGACTATGTAAAGTATCCTTTATTCTATACTTAATTCTCTCTCTCATTCTATTTTTTGTTTTTCCATTCTCTCTATTGTATCTTTCATTTGCAGCCCAATGCCAATTTCTGTCTCTCTCTAACACACGCACTCATATGCACACTGTTTTTTCATCTACATTTATTTATAATATCAGATCCCAACCAAATAAATTATGTCGAGTGGCACTTAAGGAGGCTGTGTTAGCCAATATCTGGATGTGATCTCATCGACAATTGCATCTTGAAACTAGAACACTCTGTATATATATATATTATTTGTACTCACTAGGAGTTCTCACACAGGTCATCAGTGATTTCTCATCGACAACCGGTGGTATTCCCTGGAGGCTGAGTGACAACAAGTCTCCCCAGATTTCCAGTATTTTCCACCTCTTTTTGATAGCCACCGCAAATAACCTTGCAGTATCGCAACAGCCGTTTACCATTGATTTCTCGCTGATAAGGACCATTGGTCTTCTCTGGGATTTGGGTGGCAATAAACCTCCACAAGGTCCCAGCACTTTCTGCACTTTTCCAGTGGAGGTCTGGTTTGTGCTGTCCCTCCTCGGTCTTGTCATCCTCCTTGACCCTATGCAAATATTTTGTGTTGTGTCAGCCTAGGCTGGTACCATTTTATTATATATATATTTTTAAAATTAATTTGGGGGTGGGGGAGCTTATGGTGTTTCGTGCTATTTCTGTTCATTGGTTCATTTTTGTGTCGTGTCAGCTGAGGCCAGTGTAATTTATGGGGGGAGCTCATAAAGTGATGTTTCTTGCATTTTCTGTTCCTTTGTTTGTGATGTGGTGTTCTTTCTGTGGTTTTGTTTTCTTCCTGTTGCAAATTCCATGTGACCCTTCGTAGCTTATGCGGGTTGGTTTCCGCATTCGATGATTTTTCTTAAGAGTGCAGCTGTTTTGATCATTGCCGTCCTTTGTATCCCTTTGATTCCAATTTCTCATGTTTTGGGGGATTGTTCATGCTCCATATTCCTTTCAGTTCTCTGGCTAGTTCCGTGTGTTTGCTTCGTTTTTCCGTTTCTTTGATCTTCACTCTGTTGTCCGCTGGAACGACGAAGTCTACGATTTTGCAAGATTTTTCCTTCTTTTGATTATTATAACATCCGGTGCTCTTGCTTGTATGAGTTTGTCTGTTTGTATATCCATATCCCAGATGATTTTGTGTTTTTCGTTTTCCTTATTATTATTATTATTATTATTATTATTATTATTATTATTATTATTATTATTTCATGTATCCACATAAAAACGTATACAGTGAGTAGAGTGTAGTAGTAAGTTCTAAAACTATATTTAAGGCAATTAAGCTACACAGAGGCTTCCGCGTTCCATCCCTGTGGGGAATTGGCAAGCATTTTAGCCTGGCGATTCCCTACGGGGATGAAACGCGGAAGCCTCTTAATTGTTATGAATATATTTTTATAACTTACTATATATATATATATATATATATATATATATATATATATATATATAGTAGCTCTGTCTCTGTGTGTCCGCCTGATCTCTGTGTCTTATGTTCACCCAAACCGCTAGACAGAATTGCTTGAAAATTGGCATGTGGCTACTGACCTTTAAGTGTAGGTCATAGGCTATATAAGAAATCTATCACTTCAATGCTGGGAGTCCCCCCCACTGAAAATTGTTTTCCCTTTGATTCAAATGAAACTTAAACCATAGGTAAATGATAAAAAATGATGTCTATTTCCAAAATTTCAGCAAATTTTGATAATATTAAGATGGTCCCCGGGGGCACAACTCCTCCACTGAAAAGTGTTTTCCTTTTGATTCAAATGAAATGAATGACCATTTAACGTAAATCTGGGGCATTTATATCTCTATGTTGTTATCTATATTGATTTTAGAGCACAATTTGTGGTCATCGTTGGATGAAGTCATTAATTGGTTTGGGAAACTACCCCAAGGAATTAACGGGAAGTTCATCATGTTTGACATAGATTCATATTACCCATCAATTTCCCCCACACTTCTAGACAAAGCTCTTGATATGGCTTGGATAGAAACGAAATAGACATTATAGGGAAAATAATTTCGACATTACTATGGGGGAAACCCGACTCTGCGCATGTAACGGATCTGGTAGACCTTTACATCCTGAAGGAGCTCCACAAAAATTTACCACGTTTAAAGGGGCGGTTTATACAGAGATTACGCACTGTTCTTCGTAAACTCTGGCAATAGAAGGTTAGAAAATACCAAAAAGGACACACATAAGTTTTTTTTTAATTTTTACCTTAAACCATAAACCATAAGATAGTTAACTTCCTAGACATCAGCTTAGACCTAAACAATAGAACATATGAATCATATCACAAATCCAACCAAACTCTCTATTATGTAGATTTTAACTCTAACCACCCGGGACCCATTAAGAAAGCTATAATTCTTAGTATCTCTAATAGAATATCGAAACTATCATCTTATTCAATAAGAATAAAACATATTATAATGAAGCGTTAACCAGATCTGGAAATACTGGGAAAATAAACTATATAAAAAAGTAAGCTCGGTGAGAATTCTAATACAAATAGAGAACACACCTCACATAGTATCATACAACATTCCAAACAAATCAAAGAGAGAATAAATACTAATAATACACCTAATACTACACTTAACACCAGGGGATCAGCAAACCCACCATCCGTAGAGAATATCACTAGGAAAAAAAACAGACGCAGAAAATCACTCTGGTTCAATTCTCATTATGGCTTAAACATTCTAACTAACATACCTAAACAGTTCTACTAAATTATCGAGAATTTTTTCCTAAGGATAGTAGACTAGGCAAAGTTATAGATAAAAATACAGCACAGCTATCCTTTTCAACATCGATAAACTTAAATAACACAAAGATCAACAAGAATAGGAACTTAAATACTAGTACAGTCCAGAACCAGAATAACAGCTCTCAATGTAACTGTAGAAATGTCAATGGGTGCCCTGTAGAGGGGAGATGTTTAACTTCAGATATGGTGTATAAGTGTAACGTCATAGAAGAAAACAGAATTAGAACATACATTGAGTCGACGAACTGTAATTTCAAGGACAGGTTTAGACATCATATACACTCTTTTAAAGAACCTAATACAAATTCAAAGAATGTCCCTACGACTTTAGTTAAACATGTATGGGAATTAAACAGTAGAAATATACAATACAGCCTAAAATGGTCTATACTATGGAGAGCAGGGCAATATAACCCTAACAAATCTAAGAGATGTAACCTCTGTATTTTGGAATCATACAATATAGTTATGTCTAAAGAAAATGTATAGAATAAAAGACAGGAAGTGGTTCAGAACTGTCTACATAGAACCGCATATATCCTATCCCGTTACAAACCCATATAAATACCTATGGCAGTAACCCTTTCATCAACATAAATATGAAAATATCTAAGGTATAAGAATATTATAACAATATATAGGCAATAGAAACTATACACCTAATGTAGATGACGGAATACTAATACCCCAATATAAAACATTTAAATATAGAACACATCACACGCAACAAAAATGGGCGAAGCAAAAAAGTTTAAACCTTGCCTATAGAAAAAGAAATGGTAAGATGGGCAGATCATGAGAGCATCAGCAGACAATTTTTTAGTTTTCATCTGTACTAATTAGTGAAGAAATTGTAACTAGAAAATAAGATAATTTATGGAAGGAGTAAGAAATAAATAATACAATAATCATTTAAAATATTATGCCAAATAAATGCTCAATATAGTAGGGAAAATGTATATATATAATATGTATATATGCGTGTATGTGTATGTATATATATATATATGTATATGTGTGTATACGTATATATATATATGTATATATGTGTGTATATGTGTATGTGTGTATGTATGTATATATATATATATATATATATATATTAATAAACATATTAATAAATAAAAGAATGCACTCAGTCTAATATAAATATAGGCATACAATTAAAGTATGAGCTTATACTGACATTAGCGCATGGTATTCACCTCACAATACGAGTTAAACGTAATCACAATTACCTTTAAATATTTAATAGCTCCTTTCAGTATTTTGATTCATGTCTAGGTAACTATAAACTATTTTCGTTGTAAGGGACAAACTTCCCCCTTAGTTTCCGATTAAATAGAAACTTACTACTTAAGTGAAGAAATCTGGGCAATTAATTTTATCTTAGTGTTAATTTAAACGATTTATTTGTGGAAGATGTTTACATCTTCCACAAAAACACTGAAGTATAACAATCTTAATAGTTGATTGAATGGATGGCTGAATCTATATAACTGGCTCTCAACTGATGAACTTTAAAAAGACCAGCTCCGTTGTTAGCTTCGTATCCAAATGACCTGAATAGAATCTGAAGGCTAATTGATAGGAAGTAAAAAAATTACCCTCGAGTGAATTAGAATTTTTATAAATAAATTATAGAACTTATGAACTATTTTAAGAAATATTACTGAATTAAAATTTATAAATGTCCACACAACTTTTAGGATGTTCTAGCTCTGAACTGAAAGATTCAAAAAGGCGTGTTAGTTGGTTCCCCCATGTGTGAGTTTGCTATTTTCTTTGTTTTTTGTTTAGTTTCATCCAAAAATGAACCACTGTATAGTGTAGGTTTTTAATCCAAGAACTTTTTACTCTTTGTGAATTTTTCTGATGATTTTGTAATGTTGCAGAGACGATATTGACATAAAAATGTTGTTTGGCTCAAGACAAATGAAATGGACTGTAAAAAATATATCTCACAGAAATGTTGTTTTTTGGAAATGTGAAAAAATAAAAATAATAAAATAAAAACATGGTTATTCGAATATAATATGAATCTGACTTATATTTGCTTTGTTGTCACTAATTGACAATCATCGAGCTGAATCTTTTAAGGAGACTGCAAAGTAAAAGGCCACTGATAGTATATGCTAATGCATATATTGTCATTAATAATTAATTAATTTTTTGGAAATACTTATTGGGAAAGAAGGCTTGTTTTGAAAGATGACCATACAATTTAGCAACGGCGAGATAAAAAGTTTTTTTTTCGTGGTTTATCGTAGGCTTAAACAACTGTCACCAAATATTAGATTCCGATACTAGGATTGTTCTGTTTCCACGCTTGGCCATCTGTTTGTTTTTTTTCATGTTTTTCAGTGTTGAGTGTTTTGTTTTTGTTTTAAATTTTGGGGCGTCAGAACCAGAACAGTAGGCCATTGTAACCTCGACTTAATTTCATAGATCCAGAAAGGAAAACAAATTTCGACTTACCAATGCTGCAATTTTTCGTAAAATAAACTGATGAAATCCCCGAATTAGAAAAAATAGGACAGTTGATTGAAATATCGTTACTACCTCACACAGCGTGCGAGTCGCCATTTACCAAAGCAACAGACGACAACATAGGCTGAGTATAGTTTATAAAGGACGGTCACGTGCTGTTCCCCCTAGTTGGATTTGAAACCGACGGTACCGATGTTGTTCTGATCTTCTATAATACATATATAAATAAAACATGACTATGGCAAATAAACTATACAGAAACGTTTGTGTTTTATCCCCTAAGAAATTTGTCAGGCTAAATGCATGGATGTATATTATAAAACGTAACTCCACTCGTGTATTGAAGATTGTTGAAATAAATACTGAAACAAAAATATATGCATAATATATTATCTTATAATATAAGTTAATATTGGTATTAATAACACCAATTGCGAAACTGTAAATGAAATCGTTGATGTAATTATAAAAAAAACATAATATTCGCCTAGTATTGTGTACGTGTGTAAGTCTATGTGCTTAGTACAGAGACTTAAATCTGCTGCAAAATGACTCATGAATAAGACGTAACAACAGATCGCATAGATATTGTAGCGACAATCAGACCTGCTAGTATTCCTACTGTCTTGCACGTGAAGGCGAGGAACATACACATGCACGCAACGTCAATTACTGTTGAACGACAAACGCGGCAATAATTATACGAAAACCAATGAAAGTGAAAAATAGTGCATAATGTTTATTAAGTTTTAGTTTTAAAAGAGGAGATTTTGTTACGTATATTTTACGTGATTTATGTGAAAGAAGATTTGGGAAGTTGATCTACCGTATTTCTTTACAGCTTGATGGGTTCAAGATTGATGACTTAGAACTGTGGAAGAGCTAGTTACCCCTACCCCCGCGCTGAAATTAGTAATCAAAGGGAAAACGGCTGAGAGGAATTAATATAAAAATCGATGAATTTGAATGAAACTGAATTTTTTTCTTTTTAAAAATGCGTACCAAATATAGGCCTTAATATTGTACGAAGCAGATTTTTATATGTAGCTTCTGGTTAGAAAGTCAACGGTAAAAAGGGAAATGTCACTCTACTTTATGCTATACAGTATTATTCTTATTATTGGAGAAATGAAAACCGAGTGTTCAATTACGTTTGTAAAAACATAATATATTTCTTACATATGATATTATACAGTATTTTTTCGATTGCCCCTTGATACCTGCGGTTTCATGAGATAAGGGAAATCGTGTCCGTTGTGTAAGGTAGCTGGGGTGTTCTTCAATCCCCACAGTGCGCACATTTCGTCGACAAAATCAACTGGTCGAATTTTTGTAGTCGTTGTGGGGAGATGACAGCCGAAGTTTCCGTCTTTTCTTCTCTCTGTCATTTTTTTATTCTTCTTCTTTTTTCTTCTTATTCTTCTCAATAACTGTTTTCATGAATGTTATTATAAAAGAAACATCACAAATGCAATTGGTTTTAAAAATTTATGTACGGTTTTATTCGTTCGATATAGCATACATGTATCCGCATAAAACACCCAACAACTCTCCCATGGGTAACAGCAGCTATCCAAACTAGTGTTGGGACGATCAATCGGAATCAGGAATCGGAAAAATCGGAACTGTTATGGGTATCGGAATCAGAATCGGAAAATGTCATTCTAATTTCCGATTCCAAAAATAATTCTTGAAAAAAGTTTTTTGTTATTTAATACTTAATTTTGTATTGTTGTATTGTATTGTTGATCAAATGATTAATGATTTAATGATTTTAAACTTCTAGTAAAACTAAAATTTATAGATAATAACGAATTTAGGTAAAAATGGCTCCGGGAAAAATGCCCCTTAAAATTGGAACCGGGAAAAATGACACAAGTGTATAAATAGGAAAAAATGGCACAAGTGTATAAATAGAAAAAAATGGCACAAGTGTATAAATAGAAAAAAATGGCACAAGTGTATAAATAGGAAAAAATAACACAAGTGTATAAATAGGAAAAAATGATACAAGTGTATAAATAGGAAAAAATGGCACAAGTGTATAAATAGGAAAAAATGACACAAGTGTATAAATAGGAAAAAATGATACAAGTGTATAAATAGGAAAAAATGGCACAAGTGTATAAATAGGAAAAAATGACACAAGTGTATAAATAGGAAAAAATGATACAAGTGTATAAATAGGAAAAAATGGCACAAGTGTATAAATAGGAAAAAATGGCACAAGTGTATAAATAGGAAAAAATGACACAAGTGTATAAATAGGAAAAAATGGCACAAGTGTATAAATAGGAAAAAATGGCACAAGTGTATAAATAGGAAAAAATGGCACAAGTGTATAAATAGGAAAAAATGGCACAAGTGTATAAATAGGAAAAAATGGCACAAGTGTATAAATAGGAAAAAATAACACAAGTGTATAAATAGGAAAAAATGGCACAAATGTATAAATAGGAAAAAATGGCACAAGTGTATAAATAGGAAAAAATGGCACAAGTAAAAAAAATATAGAGTAAAATCACACAATGAGTTTATAAAAATCTTGGATAGAATAAAGGGAAAGGATTAACAAGTTTGTGAAATTAAAAAGAAAATGATATTTACATTTAAAAGTAGATGAGAACTCTTCACTAAATTACTCCCCTTCCCCAACAAAAAATGAAATTCTACTTCTTTAGGTGATTTTAGAATCGGAATCGGAATCGGTAATTGTATCGGTATCGGGGAGTTTGAATAGAATCGGTAATTGGATTGGTGTCCTTGATTTTAACTTTATTAGTGACTTGTTTGCCTCGAAGAGTAACTTCACGTTTGGAGATTTTCCAACATTACTCATTCTACACACATCAATGATAATCTGGTAAAATCATTTGACCTGTCAATCTTTTTAACTCTGTCTTCTCTTGACTCAATTCATTATTTTTCTCTTTAATGATCTTCCTGAAGCATATAGATTTTGATATATAATAATCCAATTGTTTTGTTTGCTTACCATTCGATCCCAAATATTTTAATGTTGCACTTTCATGCTTTTAAATTTTAAATATATTTTTCAATTCTGCAATCACATTTGTCTGAAATAGATCATTTCCACAGAATATGAAATCATCTGCGTGTATTATCAGAATACTTATCAAATCACCAGTGGAATCATGCTAAAGAAAAGGTGCATCATTTTATTAATAATGTATTCTAAACAGGCAGATAAATCGAACAGACACATATCAGAGGCAATGGCGGAATCCTTAGAAAATGACCTCCAATCTGTAGTAGGATGGAGCCATAAATGGATGGTAACATTTAATGCTATCGAGACAAAATCTCATTTCCTTTAACAATTATGAGAAACCTTTTCAACCATTGATGTTCATGGCTAAGCATCCAAAATCTAAACTCTTTGGTCTAATATTCACAGATAACATGAATTGGAATAAATAACTAGAAGACATTGCAAAGTTTGCTGCAAGGAATGCGGTCTCTCTCTCTCTCTCTCTCTCTCTCTCTACCGGCCTCGTAAACCTTCACACCTGCCAGTATTCTATATATCTATAAAGTCACCATTCGTTCGTGCATGAAGTATTGTCGTCACATCTGGACTGGTGCACCAACCGCTAGATTCTCCCTCTTAAACAAGGTACAAAAAAGAGTCTCTAATCTTAAAGGTCCCGCACTGTTTACAATCACCGTAATGTTGCATCCCTGTGCTTGTTGTACAGTACTTCCACGGAATGTTGTTCGACGAACTTACTGCACTTGTAATGCTTCAATGTAAATACCCTCGAAAACACGACTAGCAGCAAAATCCCACCTCTTCACTGTAGAGGTTTCCAAATGCCGGAAACCTTTCTACTCTAAAAGTTCCTTTCTCGGACCGTTAGCCTTTGGAATTACTTCCCTATAACCTTGACTCCTTACCAATGTGCCTAAAATAAAAAAATGAAAATAAAAAATAAAAGCATGTGCTACTTTGGTCTGCTTTAATTAGATTCTTGACTGTTCAATAGAGCATATGTGGTATTCTTTCGCCCAATGAGCAAGATTTCTCATACCTCATATATAAGCGCAGGTATCAATGGATAATCGAAATATCACTTGTGATATATATTATATACTAGATAAACGTGTGACCCGTTGGGTCACAACGATTACCTCTATTCTGATTTAATTGTCGAAATTCGCAAATCATAAACTGTAACATCTGCTAAGATATTTTTCTTGCATCACCAAAATAAAGTCTCTTTACTTTTACTTCATGGTGAAAGAAGTAAAGAGAATGTTTTTCAATCTTATTTACGAACCTATTTTTGATGTGTATAGACATTTTGTAAATGAGACGACAACGCTGAAAAAGGAGTCACTCTTTCTGTAATATGCTATTATAGAGTGACCGAATCAACATACGATGAGAGAGAGAGAGGGGGGTAAAGAGAAATACATGAGAGATGGGTGACGTGTTTAGTTAATTACAAATTACAACGAATTAGAAATACAATTAAATATTCTAAGGGGTTATAAAAGGAATGCCAATACATTTTCAGGGTAATCTGATATTTTAAAAATAAATCGTTACAAATCTTTAGAAATTAAATTTCTTTAGAAATAAAATAAATTAAATTAAATTTTAAAATATATTTTTCCAAACTAAAAATTAAAAATCTAGAACTAGAAGTAATGAAGCGCCTTCAAAAGTCCCTAAAACCTAATCTTCTAAATTTACAAATAATATATAAAATTCTCTGGATATTCAATATTAATGGATATCACCCCGAGGAACACAAATCTGTTAAATCTCTAAAAATTCGAAACCTGTTAACATATTAAAATTAAAAACACTCTAAACATTTTAAAGACTTTCAAATTATTTAGATCATTCAAAGATTTATCTCTCTAGAATTATATATCATTTTCTTTTAACACAAACATCTTCTAAAATTATAAGAAATTCTAAATTCTTTTGAAATAAATCTTTTAAAAAGAATCCATTAAAATATATCGTTTTAGAATACCTCAAATTTATACCTCAAATTTATCTGAGGATTTATAAACGATATTATGAACCTATTCTAAACTAAAAAATTAAATCTGAACTCAGCATTAAGAGGCAATTATACGCATTTAAACATTTAGATCTTCAAACTTGTTAACTCCATGAGGGAACCCTATATGAATAATATATATATATATATATATATATATATATATATATATATATATATATATATATATAAAATGTCTTGCTTAATCTAGCCTCCTTGATAGCCTCTGTGGTACTAGTGATTTCTGGTGAAAGAAGTGACGCGAAAAGTCATCGTCCCATCAGTCTCATCCCGCTCTTCGCTAACATATCTGAATCATTAATCAATCTAACGATAGTCAGCCACCTCAAAAATGCTAAACTTATTTCTGACCAACAGTATAGATTAAGGAAAGCCCGTTCTACTGCGGATATCCTAGCGGTCATCTCTGAACGCATATACAATCTACTGAAAAAGTCTGGTGAAGCTAGGGCGGTAGCGCTTGATATGTCCTAAGCTTTTGACAAGGTCTGGCATAAAGGTCTTCTCATAAATTAATTCTGTATGGTATTACTGGACGAATATTTAATATAATCAGTTCCTTCTTAGTCAAAAGAAAGATCCAGGTTGTCCTCGACATCTAATGATATTAATGCGAATGTGCTTCAGGGATCGATCCTTGGACCTTTATTATTCCTGATATTTATAAGTGACCTCCCCGATGCAATTGTGTCCGTGATGACTTTAATTTCGACATGTGTCAAAAAACAAACACACACATATCCAAGGCAATGTCTGAATCCTTAGAGAATGACGTCCATTTTGTAGTTGAATGGGGACAAAAATGGATAGTAACATTTAAGACTACTAACACAAAGCTACTTCCCGTTAACAATTATTAGAAACCTTTTCAACCACCGATTGCCATGGCTAATAGCGCCCTGCATGAGAGTCGATCATTTAAACTCCCCGGCTTAATATTCACAAGTAACGTGAATTGAAACAAATACATAGGAGATATTGTGAAGGCTGCTGCAACGAAAGTGGGCTCCATCTACCAAGCTAGAAAACTTCTCTCGCCTGTCAGTATCCTACATCTCTACAAAGCACCAATCGCCCATGCATGGACTATTGTTGTCACACCTGGGCTAGTGTTCCAACCACAAGCCTCTCCCACTTAGACAGGGTAAAAAACAGCCTCTAATCTAATAGGTCCCACACCATCGACTAAGCTCCAACCCCTGCCCCATCATCACAATGCTACATTCCTGTGCTTGTTTCACCAGAACTTCGAAGAAATGTGCTCCGACGAACTTGCTGTACTTGTTTTCTCTTCGATGTAAATAGCTTCGACGGACCCAACAATCAGCAAAATCACACGTAGAGGTCCCCGAGATGCCGGACGGTTTTCTACTCTAATAGCTCCTTTCCTCGAACTGCTAGCTCTTGAAATTCTCTCCCTGCTTCTTGTTACCTTAACTGAACCAACATGCAGAAATTTAAATGTAATGTGAACAAACATCTTGCTGCTCAACTCCCCACTTAGGATGACCTGTGGGTATTACCCCTAATTCACGGTAGCCCTTTACGTCTCAGTGGCAACATGTCTTGTTCGGGGTAGATAAAAGTAATATATATATATATATATATATATATATATATATATATATATATTTATTCTGGTACAGAAAAATTAGTACCAGAATAAATAAATATTATGCTCTTAATTTTTAACTTTAATTCTTAATTAATCGAGCACTCTGCTGGGATTTTTCCTACCATTCTACAAAGAAGTTATATATATATATATATATATATATATATATATATATATATATATATATATATATATATATATATATATATAAGTATAAATATATATATATATATATATAAAGTATAAATATATATATAAGCAAACATTATTAAATAACACGGAGTGGTTTTGTTTGATGCGACTTTTTTTATTTTTTCAATTTTCCGAATTGTCCATCTAATGTTTCGGTCAAATTGATATAAATATGATCCATGGGTTTCTTGTTTCATTCTTTTTCGAAGCCCTCTACATAAAAACTAAACATCCCACAATTAATAATATCAATTATTAAACTAGTCGCAACATTTTAAAGTGTCTAGCATAATAATTAACATTACCAAATTCTTAGCCATTAGGTAGTTATGCGTTTGAATTGTATACACTTTATTTAACGTCATCAATTTCTTAACGGTTTAAACAGTCAAACTTTTTAATCTCTCGTATGTGTAGAACGCCATCACGCTCTCATGTACATTTCAACTTTACGACGCTTTTTCAAGTTATAATCAACTCGCCGTTATAATTCAAAAATGAGCACAACAGTAAAGTCATAATTTGTAAAGACACTAAAACTAATACCGCCTGAAGATGATTTGACGATTCAAATCGAAAGTACTTGCAAAAAAGAAATAAGAATGGAACAAGAAACCCATGGATCATATTTATATCAATTTGACCGAAACATTAGATGGGCAATTCGGAAAATTGAAAAAATAAAAAAAGTCGCATCAAACAAAACCACTCCGTGTTATTTAATAATGTTTGCCTAAATGAAAATATGCTGCCTAAATACACACACAATATATATATATATATATATATATATATATATATATATATATATATATATATATATATATATATATATATATATATGAATAAAACTGGGAGTAAACTGATCCGATGTAAGATGAAAAAGGAAAGCCAAAAAATATATTATGTATTCATCAATGTTTTGTCTTCATTAAGATGAAGAAAAATGCCGAAAAAAATCATACAGTCATTAATTTTGATTTGCCTAAAAACGTTCGAGTTTCGGCTGTGAATGAAAAATGAGAAAAAAAGGCGATTTTGGTTGAAGCCGTTATCAGCAGCAGCAGTTGACACCGTTCAAGTTCGGGTTAATCAAAATCGCCGTTTTTCATTTACAAACCATGAAATGTAAACTCACAGTGTACAGTTATCTATTCACACAAAATGAGAATCAAATCAAATGTATAATGACGACTGTTTAATTATTTAAGAACTAACGGGACCTGTGGAAATTCCACAGCCGCATTCTTCATTTTTGGAATATTACTGCCGCGCGTTTAAGATGTTTGCGACAGATTTCCATTTTATAGACGTCCGGTGCAAACGCAGGCCCCACTATATTATTGTACGATCTATGTTGAAAACAGATACTACGCTTTGATTTTATTCCCGAAGGCTAAGAAAATTACTTTAGTCCGAGTTTCACGTTCGACCAAAACAGCAAAATCAGATGAAATTTTTAAAAACACATTTTTGCATTGCATTTTCGATCCCATCTTTTAAACAAGATGTAGATGGCGATAACATACGTACGAACGTGAAGTTGCTGAGCGCATTATTATCTAAATAATATGTAATACACAGAGAGTATTAGTGCTTACAAATTATCTTAACCGTTTGGATGTTGACATGGAGGCGTAAATATTAGCAAAATTTGGCATTTATTCATATAAATAACTAATTATATAAAGAATCATTTTCATTTACATTAAAACTGTTAGGAAGAAAAAAATTTATATTTTACAATTATTTGCCATCATATCACATTGAATAACACGAGTTCATACAGGGTCCGCCATAAGTAACTCTATACTTTTATGTTTGTAACTTTGTCGATACTGAGGCCTTTTTCATATTTCATGTGTCATTTGAAAGGGGAGTCGTATATTTCTATAGCATCGTTTAGCTTAAGAAAAAGTCCGACCTACCATTGCTTGAGTTCCGTTGGAGCTGTGCGCCAAAATGAGTCAATTGCATTGAATGCAGAGCACACGAAACTTTAATCATGATTTTTGTTACAAAAAACTTGTATTGCGCTTTCATATTTCTTCCATGTTTACATTTATTATGTTAAAATAAAGTTGTACAATAATAGTATATATAATAGTTATTTAATAATATATATTGATAGCTTTTTTAAATATATTTTGCAACTCTTTAATTAACAATAAAATATTTCAGTATAATTGAATTTAATAAAGATCTATAAATCTGTAACGACTCATAATTTATATTAAAACGTAATTCTGAAATGTTTCTATGATATTTTCATCTGAATTGTCCATAATTTAACAAAAATGGAAACAAGAACAAAATATTTCTCTTTATTTTTGATGACGTCATTTGTTTTTGTTTCTGTTTCTGTTTCCATCATTCTTTCTCTCCTTTCCATCATTCTTTCTCTCCTTTCCATCATTCTTTCTCTCCTTTCTATTATTCTTTCTCTCCTTTCCATCATTCTTTCTCTCCTTTCTATTATTCTTTCTCTCCTTTCCATCATTCTTTCTCTCCTTTCCATCATTCTTTCTCTCCTTTCTATCATTCTTTCTCTCCTTTCTATTATTCTTTCTCTCCTTACTATTATTCTTTCTCTCCTTTCTATCATTCTTTCTCTCCTTTCCATCATTCTTTCTCTCCTTTCTATCATTCTTTC
Source organism: Sepiola atlantica (assembly GCA_963556195.1). Lineage (NCBI taxonomy): Eukaryota > Metazoa > Mollusca > Cephalopoda > Sepiida > Sepiolidae > Sepiola > Sepiola atlantica. The sequence continues at coordinate 141,335,592 of OY744527.1, read as the reverse complement.
TTTCCTTTCCATCATTCTTTCTTACCTTTCTATTATTCTTTCTCTCCTTTCTATCATTCTTTCTTTCCTTTCCATCATTCTTTCTCTCCTTTCTATTATTCTTTCTCTCCTTTCTATTATTCTTTCTCTCCTTTCTATCATTCTTTCTTTCCTTTCCATCATTCTTTCTTTCCTTTCTATCATTCTTTCTCTCCTTTCTATTATTCTTTCTCTCCTTTCCATCATTCTTTCTCTCCTTTCCATCATTCTTTCTCTCCTTTCCATCATTCTTTCTCTCCTTTCTATTATTCTTTCTCTCCTTTCCATCATTCTTTCTCTCCTTTCTATTATTCTTTCTCTCCTTTCCATCATTCTTTCTCTCCTTTCTATCATTCTTTCTTTCCTTTCCATCATTCTTTCTCTCCTTTCTATTATTCTTTCTCTCCTTTCTATCATTCTTTCTTACCTTTCCATCATTCTTTCTCTCCTTTCTATTATTCTTTCTCTCCTTTCTATTATTCTTTCTCTCCTTTCTATCATTCTTTCTTTCCTTTCCATCATTCTTTCTCTCCTTTCTATTATTCTTTCTCTCCTTTCCATCATTCTTTCTCTCCTTTCTATTATTCTTTCTCTCCTTTCCATCATTCTTTCTCTCCTTTCTATCATTCTTTCTTTCCTTTCCATCATTCTTTCTCTCCTTTCTATTATTCTTTCTCTCCTTTCCATCATTCTTTCTCTCCTTTATATCATTCTTTCTTTCCTTTCCATCATTCTTTATCTCCTTTCTATTATTCTTTCTCTCACTTCTATCATTCTTTCTTACCTTTCTATTATTCTTTCTCTCCTTTCTATCATTCTTTCTTTCCTTTCCATCATTCTTTCTCTCCTTTCTATCATTCTTTCTCTCCTTTCTATCATTCTTTCTCTCCTTTCTATTATTCTTTCTCTCCTTTCTATTATTCATTCTCTCCTTTCCATCATTCTTTCTCTCCTTTCTATTATTCTTTCTCTCCTTTCTATCATTCTTTCTCTCCTTTCTATTATTCTTTCTCTCCTTTCTATCATTCTTTCTCTCCTTTCTATTATTCTTACTTCTCCTTTCTATTATTCTTTCTCTCCTTTCTATTATTCTTTCTCTCCTTTCCATCATTCTTTCTCTCCTTTCCATCATTCTTTCTCTCCTTTCTATTATTCTTTCTCTCCTTTCTATTATTCTTTCTCTCCTTTCCATCATTCTTTCTCTCCTTTCTATTATTCTTTCTCTCCTTTCTATCATTCTTTCTCTCCTTTCTATCATTCTTTCTCTCCTTTCTATTATTCTTTCTCTCCTTTCCATCATTCTTTCTCTCCTTTCCATCATTCTTTCTCTCTTTTCTATTATTCTTTCTCTCTTTTCTATTATTCTTTCTCTCCTTTCTATTATTCTTTCTCTCCTTTCCATCATACTTTCTCTTCTTTCTATTATTCTTTCTCTCCTTTCTATCATTCTTTCTCTCCTTTCTATTATTCTTACTTCTCCTTTCTATTATTCTTTCTCTCCTTTCTATTATTCTTTCTCTCCTTTCTATTATTCTTTCTCTCCTTTCTATTATTCTATTTCTCCTTTCTATCATTCTTTTTCTCCTTTCTATTATTCTTTCTCTCCTTTCTATTATTCTTTCTCTCCTTTCTATCATTCTTTCTCTCCTTTCTATCATTCTTTCTCTCCTTTCTATTATTCTTTCTCTTATTTCTATCATTCTTTCTCTCCTTTCTATTATTCTTTCTCTCCTTTCTATTATTCTTTCTCTCCTTTCCATCATTCTTTCTCTCGTTTCTATTATTCTTTCTCTCCTTTCTATTATTCTTTCTCTCTTTTCTATTATTCTTTCTCTCCTTTCTATTATTCTTTCTCTCCTTTCCATCATTCTTTCTCTCGTTTCTATTATTCTTTCTCTCCTTTCCATCATTCTTTCTTACCTTTCTATCATTCTTTCTTACCTTTCTATTATTCTTTCTCTCCTTTCTATCATTCTTTCTCTCCTTTCTATCATTCTTTCTCTCCTTTCTATTATTCTTTCTCTCTTTTCTATTATTCTTTCTCTCCTTTCTATCATTCTTTCTCTCCTTTCTATTATTCTTTCTCTCCTTTCTATCATTCTTTCTCTCCTTTCTATTATTCTTTCTCTCCTTTCTATTATTCTTTCTCTCCTTTCTATCATTCTTTCTCTCTTTTCTATTATTCTTTCTCTCCTTTCTATTATTCTTTCTCTCCTTTCCATCATTCTTTCTCTCCTTTCTATTATTCTTTCTCTCCTTTCTATCATTCTTTCTCTCCTTTCTATTATTCTTTCTCTCCTTTCTATTATTCTTTCTCTCCTTTCTATTATTCTTTCTTTTGTTTTCCATCATTCTTTCTCTCCTGTCTATTATTCTTTCTCTCCTTTCTATCATTCTGTCTCTCTTTTCTATCATTCTTTCTCTCCTTTCTATTATTCTTTCTCTCCTTTCTATTATTCTTTCTCTCCTTTCTATTATTCTTTCTCTCCTTTCCATCATTCTTTCTCTCCTTTCTATCATTCTTTCTCTCCTATCCATCATTCTTTCTCTCCTTTCTATTATTCTTTCTCTCCTTTCCATCATTCTTTTTCTCCTTTCCATCATTCTTTCTCTCTATTCTATTATTCTTTCTTTCCTTTCCATCATTCTTTCTCTCCTTTCTATTATTCTTTCTCTCCTTTCCATCATTCTTTCTCTCCTTTCTATTATTCTTTCTCTCTTTTCCATCATTCTTTCTCTCCTTTCTATCCTTCCTTTCTTTCCTTTCCATCATTCTTTCTCTCCTTTCTATTATTCTTTCTCTCCTTTCTATCATTCTTTCTTTCCTTTCCATCATTCTTTCTCTCCTTTCTATTATTCTTTCTCTCCTTTCTATTATTCTTTCTCTCCTTTCTATCATTCTTTCTTTCCTTTCTATTATTCTTTCTCTCCTTTCTATCATTCTTTCTTTCCTTTCCATCATTCTTTCTTACCTTTCTATTATTCTTTCTCTCCTTTCTATCATTCTTTCTTTCCTTTCCATCATTCTTTCTCTCCTTTCCATCATTCTTTCTCTCCTTTCTATTATTCTTTCTCTCCTTTCTATCATTCTTTCTTTCCTTTCCGTCATTCTTTCTTACCTTTCTATTATTCTTTCTCTCCTTTCTATCATTCTTTCTTTCCTTTCCATCATTCTTTCTCTCCTTTCTATTATTCTTTCTCTCCTTTCTATTATTCTTTCTCCCCTTTCTATCATTCTTTCTTTCCTTTCCATCATTCTTTCTCTCCTTTCTATTATTCTTTCTCTCCTTTGCATCATTCTTTCTCTCCTTTCTATCATTCTTTCTTTCCTTTCCATCATTCTTTCTCTCCTTTCTATTATTCTTTCTCTCCTTTCTATCATTCTTTCTTACCTTTCTATTATTCTTTCTCTCCTTTCTATCATTCTTTCTTTCCTTTCCATCATTCTTTCTCTCCTTTCTATTATTCTTTCTCTCCTTTCCATCATTCTTTCTCTCCTTTCTATTATTCTTTCTCTCCTTTCTATCATTCTTTCTCTCCTTTCTATTATTCTTTCTCTCCTTTCTATCATTCTTTCTCTCCTTTCTATTATTCTTACTTCTCCTTTCTATTATTCTTTCTCTCCTTTCTATTATTCTTTCTTTCCTTTCCATCATTCTTTCTCTCCTTTCCATCATTCTTTCTCTCCTTTCTATTATTCTTTCTCTCCTTTCTATTATTCTTTCTCTCCTTTCCATCATTCTTTCTCTCCTTTCTATTATTCTTTCTCTCCTTTCTATCATTCTTTCTCTCCTTTCTATCATTCTTTCTCTCCTTTCTATTATTCTTTCTCTCCTTTCCATCATTCTTTCTCTCCTTTCCATCATTCTTTCTCTCCTTTCTATTATTCTTTCTCTCCTTTCTATTATTCTTTCTCTCCTTTCTATTATTCTTTCTCTCCTTTCCATCATTCTTTCTCTCCTTTCTATTATTCTTTCTCTCCTTTCTATCATTCTTTGTCTCCTTTCTATTATTCTTTCTCTCCTTTCTATCATTCTTTCTCTCCTTTCTATTATTCTTACTTCTCCTTTCTATTATTCTTTCTCTCCTTTCTATTATTCTTTCTCTCCTTTCCATTATTCTTTCTCTCCTTTCTATTATTCTATTTCTCCTTTCTATCATTCTTTTTCTCCTTTCTATTATTCTTTCTCTCCTTTCTATTATTCTTTCTCTCCTTTCTATTATTCTTTCTCTCCTTTCTATCATTCTTTCTCTCCTTTCTATTATTCTTTCTCTCCTTTCTATTATTCTTTCTCTTATTTCTATCATTCTTTCTCTCCTTTCTATATTCTTTCTCGCCTTTCTATTATTCTTTCTCTCTTTTCCATCATTCTTTCTCTCGTTTCTATTATTCTTTCTCTCCTTTCTATTATTCTTTCTCTCTTTTCTATTATTCTTTCTCTCCTTTCTATTATTCTTTCTCTCCTTTCCATCATTCTTTCTCTCCTTTCCATCATTCTTTCTCTCCTTTCTATTATTCTTTCTCTCCTTTCTATTATTCTTTCTCTCCTTTCCATCATTCTTTCTCTCCTTTCTATTATTCTTTCTCTCCTTTCTATCATTCTTTCTCTCCTTTCTATCATTCTTTCTCTCCTTTCTATTATTCTTTCTCTCCTTTCCATCATTCTTTCTCTCCTTTCCATCATTCTTTCTCTCCTTTCTATTATTCTTTCTCTCCTTTCTATTATTCTTTCTCTCCTTTCTATTATTCTTTCTCTCCTTTCCATCATTCTTTCTCTTCTTTCTATTATTCTTTCTCTCCTTTCTATCATTCTTTGTCTCCTTTCTATTATTCTTTCTCTCCTTTCTATCATTCTTTCTCTCCTTTCTATTATTCTTACTTCTCCTTTCTATTATTCTTTCTCTCCTTTCTATTATTCTTTCTCTCCTTTCCATTATTCTTTCTCTCCTTTCTATTATTCTATTTCTCCTTTCTATCATTCTTTTTCTCCTTTCTATTATTCTTTCTCTCCTTTCTATTATTCTTTCTCTCCTTTCTATTATTCTTTCTCTCCTTTCTATCATTCTTTCTCTCCTTTCTATTATTCTTTCTCTCCTTTCTATTATTCTTTCTCTTATTTCTATCATTCTTTCTCTCCTTTCTATATTCTTTCTCTCCTTTCTATTATTCTTTCTCTCTTTTCCATCATTCTTTCTCTCGTTTCTATTATTCTTTCTCTCCTTTCTATTATTCTTTCTCTCTTTTCTATTATTCTTTCTCTCCTTTCTATTATTCTTTCTCTCCTTTCCATCATTCTTTCTCTCGTTTCTATTATTCTTTCTCTCCTTTCCATCATTCTTTCTTACCTTTCTATCATTCTTTCTTACCTTTCTATTATTCTTTTACTCCTTTCTATCATTCTTTCTCTCCTTTCTATCATTCTTTCTCTCCTTTCTATTATTCTTTCTCTCCTTTCTATTATTCTTTCTCTCCTTTCTATCATTCTTTCTCTCCTTTCTATTATTCTTTCTCTCCTTTCTATCATTCTTTCTCTCCTTTCTATTATTCTTTCTCTCCTTTCTATTATTCTTTCTCTCCTTTCCATCATTCTTTCTCTCGTTTCTATTATTCTTTCTCTCCTTTCCATCATTCTTTCTTACCTTTCTATCATTCTTTCTTACCTTTCTATCATTCTTTCTCTCCTTTCTATCATTCTTTCTCTCCTTTCTATTATTCTTTCTCTCCTTTCTATTATTCTTTCTCTCCTTTCTATTATTCTTTCTCTCCTTTCCATCATTCTTTCTCTCGTTTCTATTATTCTTTCTCTCCTTTCCATCATTCTTTCTTACCTTTCTATCATTCTTTCTTACCTTTCTATTATTCTTTCTCTCCTTTCTATCATTCTTTCTCTCCTTTCTATCATTCTTTCTCTCCTTTCTATTATTCTTTCCTTCTTTTCTATTATTCTTTCTCTCCTTTCTATTATTATTTCTCTCCTTTCTATCATTCTTTCTCTCCTTTCTATTATTCTTTCTCTCCTTTCCATCATTCTTTCTCTCCTTTCTATCATTCTTTCTCTCCTTTCTATTATTCTTTCTCTCCTTTCTATTATTCTTTCTCTCCTTTCTATCATTCTTTCTCTCCTTTCTATTATTCTTTCTCTCCTTTCTATCATTCTTTCTCTCCTTTCTATCATTCTTTCTCTCTTTTCTATCCTTCTTTCTGTCATTTCTATCATTCTTTCTCTCTTTTCTATTATTCTTTCTCTCCTTTCTATCATTCTTTCTCTCCTTTCTATCATTCTTTCTCTCCTTTCTATTATTCTTTCTCTCCTTTCTATTATTCTTTCTCTCCTTTCTCTTATTCTTTCTCTCCTTTCTATTATTCTTTCTCTCCTTTCTATCATTCTTTCTCTCCTTTCTATTATTCTTTCTCTCATTTCTATTATTCTTTCTCTCCTTTCTATTATTCTTTCTCTTCTTTCTATCATTCTTTCTGTCATTTCTATCATTCTTTCTCTCTTTTCTATTATTCTTTCTCTCCTTTCTATCATTCTTTCTCTCCTTTCTATTATTCTTTCTCTCCTTTCTATTATTCTTTCTCTCCTTTCTATTATTCTTTCTCTCCTTTCTATTATTCTTTCTCTCCTTTCTATCATTCTTTCCTTCCTTTCCATCATTCTTTCTCTCATTTCTATTATTCTTTCTCTCCTTTCTATTATTCTTTCTCTCCTTTCTATCATTCTTTCTCTCCTTTCTATTATTCTTTCTCTCCTTTCTATCATTCTTTCTCTCCTTTCCATCATTCTTTCTCTCCTTTCTATTATTCTTTCTCTCCTTTCTATTATTCTTTCTCTCCTTTCTATTATTCTTTCTCTCCTTTCTATCATTCTTTCTCTCTTTTCTATTATTCCTTCTCCCCTTTCTATTATTCTTTCCTTCCTTTCTATTTTTTTTTCTCTCCTTTCTATTATTCTTTCTCTCCTTTCTATTATTCTTTCTCTCCTTTCTATTATTCTTTCTCTCCTTTCTATTATTCTTTCCTTCCTTTCTATTATTCTTTCTCTCTTTTCTTTTATTCGTTCTCACCTTTCTATCATTCTTTCTCTCCTTTCTATTATTCTTTCTCTCCTTTCTATTATTCTTTCTCTCCTTTCCATCATTCTTTCTCTCCTTTCTATTATTCTTTCTCTCCTTTCCATCATTCTTTCTCTCCTTTCTATCATTCTTTCTCTCCTTTCTATTATTCTTTCTCTCCTTTCTATTATTCTTTCTCTCCTTTCTATCATTCTTTCTCTCCTTTCTATTGATCTTTCTCTCCTTTCTATCATTCTTTCTCTCCTTTCTATCATTCTTTCTCTCTTTTCTATCATTCTTTCTGTCATTTCTATCATTCTTTCTCTCTTTTCTATTATTCTTTCTCTCTTTTCTATCATTCTTTCTCTCCTTTCTATCATTCTTTTTTCTTTTCTATCATTCTTTCTCTCTTTTCTATTATTCTTTCTCTCCTTTCTATCATTCTTTCTCTCCTTTCTATCATTCCTTCTCTCCTTTCTATCATTCCCGCCAATAAAACTCAAACATGTAAAGTTATTTTGAACTCTCACCAACCCTGCTCTCGCCCCACTCAAAAACTTTATATGTTGCCACTGAATGTATGTCAAACGGATTAGGCAAATGACTGACACTTTCCTATCAACATTTTCCTATCAACACTTTCATCGTATAACGAAGGTAATTGATCCACTCACGTTCTTATCTGTTAACATTTCTATCAATCATTTCCTATCATTTTAAACTTCCGGAAATGCGAAAAAAGAAGCTACAAATCAAAGGGAGGCAACTCTAACTCTCGAAGCAATCAACTCAAAAAGATCAAATAACCGACGATAAAACCTCCTTTTTCTCCTTAAACTGATTAATGAATCCCGATATGTTTCTTCGCGTTAATCTCTACTCTACACTAAACCATCTTCCGTTTGTTTTAGTTCATGATCCTCCTTTTGTCCCGTGAATATCTGCGTAGTTTTTAGTTAATGTTTCATTACTCTTTCTTGTTGAGTTTTCATAATTTAAAAAAATACTTTATGGCAAAGTCAAAAGCCGCGAAATGTTTATTGAAATCACATTTATGTGATTGAAAAGAAACATTTTTATTTGCCGAAACTAGCAACGTTTCCCGTAGACAGGTTACCTTTCAAGTCTAAGATTAACTCTCTTGAATAAGATCACGTGTACGGAAATATGATGTAATCTGTAAAATAGCTCAAACTTTCAATGTGATATGCGTAGGAGTGTTTGCGGAAAAAAACACATGATCGCATATGTCATTATGGTAAAAAATGTTTACCTCTTATTAATCTCATTTATTTAATATGTCATTATGGTAAAAAATGTTTACCTCTTATTAATCTCATTTATTTAATATGTCATTATGGTAAAAAATGTTTACCTCTTATTAATCTCATTTATTTAATATGTCATTATGGTAAAAAATGTTTACCTCTTATTAATCTCATTTATTTAATATGTCATTATGGTAAAAAATGTTTACCTCTTATTAATCTCATTTATTTAATATGTCATTATGGTAAAAAATGTTTACCTCTTATTAATCTCATTTATTTAATATGTCATTATGGTAAAAAATGTTTACCTCTTATTAATCTCATTTATTTAATATGTCATTATGGTAAAAAATGTTTACCTCTTATTAATCTCATTTATTTAATATGTCATTATGGTAAAAAATGTTTACCTCTTATTAATCTCATTTATTTAATATGTCATTATGGTAAAAATGTTTACCTCTTATTAATCTCATTTATTTAATATGTCATTATGGTAAAAAATGTTTACCTCTTATTAATCTCATTTATTTAATATGTCATTATGGTAAAAAATGTTTACCTCTTATTAATCTCATTTATTTAATATGTCATTATGGTAAAAAATGTTTACCTCTTATTAATCTCATTTATTTAATATGTCATTATGGTAAAAAATGTTTACCTCTTATTAATCTCATTTATTTAATATGTCATTATGGTAAAAAATGTTTACCTCTTATTAATCTCATTTATTTAATATGTCATTATGGTAAAAAATGTTTACCTCTTATTAATCTCATTTATTTAATATGTCATTATGGTAAAAAAATGTTTACCTCTTATTAATCTCATTTATTTAATATGTCATTATGGTAAAAAATGTTTCTCCTTCTTCACTTTCTTTTGTTTTTTTGTGTTTGAAATTATTGCGAACATTTCCATTGAATATTGTATGTATCGGATTTGATAAAGAATTTATGTGCTGAAGAAACCATTAAATTGACTAGTTTTCTGCCTTCTAGCGAAAGTGATAAAACACGTTCAAACAAGGATGAATATTGTTAGTGGTGCATTTTCCAAGCACGATTACAAAATATTGATTGATTAGTTAGAATATATGAGCGGTGTCTGTTGTTAAGCGTTTGACAAAAACTTATCTGCAATATTTGGTTACATCCTGAAGATTTGTAATATTTTATTTATTTATGAATAATCGGTGTTATGTAATCTATTTAGATTTGTTTAACTTAGTTCACCCCAAACAAGGCAAGTTGCCACTGTAGACGTAAGGGGCTACTGAGTATTAGGGTGAATGTCTTAGGGCTGTGCAGCGAGATGCTTGTTAACATTAGTTTTAAATTTATGCATATCGGTACAGTTGGGGAAACAGGGACCATGGAGGGAGTTCCAACGGCCGGAAGCTCGAGGAAAGAAGCTATTGGCGTAGACGGCTCTCCGGCATCTGAGGACCTCCATAGTGAATGGATTGGATTTAGCTGATTGTCGGTTTGGTCGAGTGTATTTACATCGAGGAGGCACCAGAGCAGCAAGTTCATCGGATCACATTCCATTTGAGTACTTGTAAAACAAGCACAAGGATGCAACATTGTGGCGACAAGGCAGGGGCTGAAGCTTAGTAGATAGTGTGGAACGTATTAAATTAGAGACTCTTTATTCAACCTTGTCTCAGAGGGAGAGAATAGTTGATGGTACACCAACCCAGATGTGACAGCAATACTCCACGCATAAACGGATGTTTTCTTTGTAGAGATATAGGATACTGTCAAGTGCGAGAAGGTTTTTTTTATCACAGTGGAGAGAGCCGACTTTCTTTGCAGCAACCTTGGCAATGTGTTCGATGTTATTGTTCCAATTCATGCTACCTGTTAATGTTAGGCCGAGGAGTTTGAACGCTGGACTCTCTGGTAGGGTGTTGTTTGCCATGGCAATCGGTGGTTGAAGAGGTTTCTTGTAGTTGTTGAAGGAAAGGAGCTTTGTTTTAGCAGCATTAAATGTTACCATCCATTTATGACCCCACTCCACTACAGACTGAGGGTCACTTTCTAAGGATTCAGCCATTGCCTCGCATATGTGCGCGTCCGTTTTACCCAGATGACGAGAGTAAATGTGGTGTCGTCAGGAAATATACCCATCTCAGACACAATGTCATCAGAGAGGTCGTTTATGAGAATCAAGAATAATAAAGGTCCGAAGATGAATCCCTCGGGTACACCTGCATTTATGTCATGTTGTTTGAATGAACAGCCATCGAGAACAACCTACAGTTATAGTCATTGATCTAAGCTTTTCTTTTAAATAGATTTTTCTAGTGTGTGTATATATATATATATATATATATATATATATATAGAGAGAGAGAGAGAGAGAGAGAGAGAGAGAGAGAGATTTTTTCCAAATATGATCTAAGAAAAGAATCAGATCTTTATTCTGCCTGATGAGATCTCAGCTTTTAACAGCTGCTGATTGATAACATCGACATGCCAGTGTCGCAGATTATGTTCATGTACGTATAAATAAAAATAATCACACATATATATATATATATATATATATATATATATATATATATATATATTTATGATTACTGGAATGAACAATGCGTTATTACTTATGGAGACAGTTTATGACAAGTATGACACTCAATTTGAAGACGACTATATTGTAATCTGCAGAGAAACAATCCCGTAGTCCCTGTGTTCCACCGATGGAAAGGCATAGCATAAATGTCAACTATAAATTATTCATCATCATCATCATCATCATCATCATCATCATCATCATCATCATCATCTAGTCTCCTGACTCTTTCACACAACTTTGGTCTATCCTCCATCACATCAGGTAGGTAACTATAGGTGCATTGTGAGTCAACTTTTAGTTGAGTGACGTAAGTTATTAAAAAATAAAACAATTATTAAAAAATAAAACAGTTATTAAAAAATAAAACAGTTATTGAAAATAAAATAAAAATGAAAATAGAAATTAAGATATTTTCGATGAGATTATGTGGATTTTTTAAAATTTCACTTATAGAGAAATATTTTTGATCTTAACAAATACACGAAAAACTACTCTAGGGAAACGAATCCTCGAATCCATTGTAATCTAGATATCTACGTGTCTAGCTGTTTAACGGCTAATGGACACTTTTGGGGTTTATTAATTACGAAACACTTGTTGTAAATGACATTGCATATGATTGCTAAATTACCCATAAATGAGAGGGTTGAACGCAGGTTCATACTTTTCTTAACGGTGTCAGTGCGTAAATGACAGTAATAGTCAACGACAATATCCATTAAGCCAACCGCACACATTAAAATTGGATACTGTATCCCTATTTACTTGCCTCCCCATAAGGTGAGTTAAGCTCGAGGGCGATTTTTCATGCAGGAAAATCCAGTTCCTAAAAAGGGGCACTCTAGATTGGGACAACATTTTTAATTGCCTTAGATTTCACCGTCACTGACCGAAGATGAAGGAACGTATAACAAATACTACACTCTTATCCTAGCGAAAAGGCCAACGTGAAGAAATATGCTTCTCTCCAGTTAAAGGGTCAAGGTCAATATCTGTTGCATAATGTGGCCGTGTGATTACATGTGATTTTTGTCCTTGCACTAAACGTCTATTGTGCTGGGAACCCGCCTGAAACTCGGCCCTAGTCAATATTTGTCCTTTGTGGTGGTGCAAACGTATACCAAGTGAATTCGTTCAAAACAAACAGTAACTAACGCACAGAGCGAATGACCGAATTCCCTCCTGTGAACACGTAAAGTCTCTCAAGTATCACTCTTATAATTTCTTTTTCATTTGTTTGTAAATGTGTAATCTAATGAGGTAAAACTGGGATCGTATTACTTCGCACAAGAATTAAGGGGTTCGTCCGGGAATTCGGCGTTTCTATGGCCCCATTGAGTGTTACCTGGTAAGGGACAGTATAAAAAGCCGAAAAAAGGCCATCTTACAACTGAAGCAAAAAGAGAACTGGAGATTCCCACGTCGCAATCTGAACAGAAGTTTGTATGCGTTAAGTGTATATTATATATATATATATATATATATATATATATATATATATATATATATATATATATATATATATATATATATATATAGCAGCAGTTGAAATCAGTCACAGTATTACCATAGGAACTGTGAGTAGTGTGTCGAGTCATACAATAACATGGTTTAGCCATTTAGGATTCATCGTAAACTTTCAATTTATTATTATTATTATTATCTAAATAATAAACAATCATATTCGTTATTATTCGATGTAACTCTCTAAGTTATTTTATTAAGACTAGCGTTTTCAAAATAGTACGGTCCTCCAGTGACTTTGAGAAACTATTAGTTCAAATCAACCTCCCCCAAAATGATTTATGGTTGGATATTCGCTTCCTCAATTTTCTTGAACAACGCCAAGACACGGGTTCCGCTAGTATATATAAACACAGCGAGAGTTCGGAAGCATGAAGGGAAGACGAATTTTATCGTTCATGAAAAAAAAAGCCAGCCAACCGGTTTCGCCCTCTCTTAACAAAGGCTGTATCGAGGGATTTAAAAACTGATTCACAATTCGTGAGTTATGTATGTGTTTTGAACGTCTGTTGACCAGAATGTGTTGTTGGACTATACTATACACTCTTAACGTCATCCTATCCATGTAGTCAGCACTGCAACTACATTTAAAATGATAAATTACATTATTTTTATGGTGTGTGTGTGGGGGGAGGGGGTAAACCGTCTTTACGAGAAGACACCAATAAAGATTTTGTAGAAAACACAACACGCACATTCGAAGAAAAATAGCAATTTTCAACTGCTGAGCTGATTTGCTTGGCGAATTTCTCACTTACTGTGCCTAACCAAGGTAAACGAATGTAAATCGGACATTTAGTCATCGTATTTGGTTTTATTTCGGAAAATTATTTATTTCCCTTTGGGTGACTGCCCTAATCACATCAAGAGGATAGCCGTTATTGGACAAAGTTATAGTTTTAATTTCTTCGTCCAATTTTGATTTTGAACAAATCATAAGGGCTCTGTGTGTTAATGTCCAAATCAAATTTACCTTTCGTTTGTTAGGACACAATGAATCCCAGCGAGAATATAATCCTGTAAACGTAGGTTTACGGTAGATTGATGTAAGGTAACTCGATGGGGTTTTTCTTACCAATACATCTAGGAAAGCTAAAGTGGAATTACGCTCTCCTTCATAGGTATATTTTAATGCGGAATGCGTTTTATTATTAAAAAGGCAAAATGTATCGTCTACATATCGAAAGTAGACTAAAGGTTTAACATTCTGAGTAAGATTAGGAATAGAACCTTCCGGTCAACGGGCGTTCAACATAACACATACGGGTCTTCTATTACAGAACATTTACTTAAAAACCCGCCATGCGCTAGGAATTTTAGCATGGACTCCTTCACCATTCTCAGTCATGCTCACCTATTATACCATCTAAAAATCTTGAAGACGATCCACGTTCGTCTGAAATGTCCCTCCCTTTGTAAACAAAGGGAATGGGACTAGATGTGATCAGTCTCTAAGATTCATCCTCCATTGTACATATACCATAACGCTATTTTATTTTTTGTACTCTCTTTTTTCACCCCCTTTTTTAAATCCCTAGTTTTTTTATCCCCCGATACAGCCTTTGTAAAGAGTGGGCGAAACCGGTCGGCTGGCTTCTTTTTTTCCTTGATTAACGTTTAATCATGAACGATAAAATGCGTCTTCCCTTCATGCTTGCGATAATAAAATGTTGTACTCCCCAAAAAAATCATCATATATATATATATATATATATATATATATATATACATATTTGTGTGTGTTTAACTATTTAAGTTATTTCAAATAATATTCCATAATAAAGTTGTTTACAGCTGTTTCAAGGAAATGTTTATTTTAAGTCATATAATGAAATATATATTTTTTAAACACCGAATTTCTCTAGAAGCACCAAGAGTTCAATTTCAACCAAAAATAAAGCAAAAATCGCATCGTCAAATACTTCGATGTCAAATACTTCGATGTCAAATACTTCGATAAGGTGTAAAATTAATTCCACATCCAAGTGCGTATTTTCTTAAATCAGAAGGAAGGAGAGGAAACCCTCAAGCAGTTTGTAATCCAAAAAATCGCTCAGTCATTCAAAGAAGTGTAAACTTTAACTTACTTTTTGTTCAAGGAAGATAAAATTGGATATAAAAAATTGATGAAGAAGGTTTTTAATAATCCTTATTCTTCATCATTATATTTACAATCTCACTCAAAATACTCACCCACACACACATATATCTATACAGAATTGTATCTGTTATTATTTTCCTATATGTGTAAATAATGAAAAAATGTCCCAATAAAGATAAGTCGGTTTCAGAGGCATAAGTCATTGAAACATTCTTTATTGTTAACATAAACAGATATAACACGTGCATCGCAGCCGGTAAGATAAGAGTTATTATAGACCCTCTTCCAACATATTTACTCATATTTTCTAAATATAAAGATAGTAGATATGAAATGCACCATTTGAAAGTAGACAATGAGGTAAAGTGTTATCGGCCATAATTAACCACATGATCATAATGCTATCATATTTTACTAAATATGAATGCAGTTGAGAAGAAATGTTCAATTTGAAAAATTAATTCCACATCCAAGTGCGTATTTTCTTTGATGAGGTAAAAGGGGGGAAGGGTGTACAGTCCTGGTTAACCACATGATTACAAGAGTTTATTATAATCTATTAAGGCAAGAGATGTTATGCATTTCAGCAGAATATCCGATAACTCACGGATTGTGCATCACTGATCATTTACGGCCCATGAAATACGCTTATTCAGCGACTGCTTGTAACTATCATTGAAAGCATGAAACAAAAAATCGCCAATCCTAAAATGGGCATCCATGGCAATTTTGACAGGATTTAACATTCTGAAAATACTTCTTTAAACTTGAATTCTGTTCAAAGCAAATTTGTTGTTATCGATTAAGAACTTGAAAGACTCTTAAGAACTTGAAAGACTTTCATTTGGATCAGATGCAGATTGGTAGCGATGTTATTGAAAGAGTTGATGAAGCTAAAAGTCGTCTAAATTCAGATGGATTCGACATGTAAACTCGTCGATTGTCAAAGAACATGACAAATTGAAGGATTTACATAGAGGAATGTCTGAAATGAATCAGAAAATTGTACATTAATTCAAACATAAATCCTATAAATCCAATTATGATCTTTTTAAATGTTTGATGAGCAATTAATATGGATTCGATATGTTAATTTGTAGATTGCTAAGCCACAGGACAAAAGGAACGTCTTAAATCAGGGGGTCCTAACTTTATTTTGCCTGTGGACTCCCTGAGAGCATTTTTATCAGCTGTGAACTCCATATAAAATTCTTTTAATAATCTATTTGGTTCTAGGTCAGAACAAACTAACAATGGATAATATTCGTTATCTTCATAACAAATCCAAATACTTTAAATCTTTAAAATTTCAATAAACACAAATATATCTCCTTGTAAACAAGAACAAAATAAATAGAAACTTGTTTTCGTGATCCCTGTAAAGCTTCTATGGACCCCGGTTGGGAATCCCTGTCTTACAGTAATCAGAAAAATATACATTAATTGAAACATATCTTATTTACATTCAATTGTGGGCATATTACCTTGCAACATTAAAAGTAAAATATAAAACAAACGATTTATTTGTTTTACATTAAATTTACCTAGATATGACCACGTAAGTTTTGTTTTAAAAACTGTTGAATGTGAATAGTAAAAAGATTGCTTCACAGTCTTACTTTATTTTTTTAAAATATATAAAAAATAATTTTTTATATATTTAAGGCAGCTAAGTATTTGTGTAATTGCACCAGAACTACAAATCGACTTGATATTTGCTAAACAACAATAAAGATTGAAGGAGATGGGTCACTTGGTGAATTAATCGCAAATTACGGCTAATTGTTCAACAATTAAAATGTAAAATTCTTTCAAACATAACTCAATCCGAGAATTGAGAAATATTGTAACATGCATTTTGTGTGCTTATAATAATATATGAAAAAACTTTAGGCAAACAACTCAGCTGTAGTGTGCGACTTTAGATTACGTGTGACATAAAGTTAAACTTTTCATTTTTGATTTCTGCTACAACATATTTTAAGGAGTTTAACAAAGGAATAAGATCCCGTTCTCCATTTTACTATCACGTGTGTCTCCTCCTCCTCCTCCTCCTCCTCCTTCGCCCCTAGGTCTTCTTCCCCTCTTTCCGTTCATTCTTGTTGGCGGTGTCGCCGGGGCTCTAGATTACCCACCCGTGATGAATGTGACTTTTTCAACGTTACAGTTTGAGCACTGTAAAAAAAGAAGACCTTCTGCAGATCTTCCTTGAAATGGATTTACTTATCCGATAAGAGAAACTTCTTGATAAGGCTTGAAAATCGTGAATCGTGGCAAGTTCGCCATCGGCTAAAACGAGCGGAGATTAGATTAAACGCGCACAAAATTTGCTCATTAACAGCACTTAAATCCCTCTAGCCCCGCCGCACTCCTTCGCAATGTATTCTTTCTTACACATCGTCCTACCGCTCTATCCCACCTCCAAATATAAACACAAGTGACAAGAGTTTGGGCAGAATTCCATATTTAGCATATTTCCATATAGAAGCGATTTTCATAAAATCTACAAAAATGGTTTGTATATTAAACGGGGCTTTATTGAAACGCAATGTAAAAATAGTATCAAAAATTCACAAAAATTTAGTAGATGTGATTCCTGAAATTTTATGTGGTTTTGTTGAGCAATGTATACTATTATACACATGTAAGACAGTGAAGAGATAGATAGATAGATAGATAGATAGATAGATAGATAGATAGATAGAGAGAGAGAGAGAGAGACTGAGATATCGAGTATATTGGTAGAAAGAACTCCAACAGGGTACCTATTTATTGAAAATCATTCAGAATTTTTCAAAAGATTTTAAAAAATTAAAATAAGAGCATAATATTTATGTATAATGTTGATTTGACTTGATCTTCTGTAACACCATTGTATATATATATATATATATATATATATATGTGTGTGTGTGTGTGTGTGTGTGCATATATGTGTGTATTTCTATGTAATTATTTTTATAGGTGATTTTCAGCTCGTTGTTATTGAGCTTACGTTGAGGACGTATTTATATATATCAATTTTATACGTACATAAAAGTAATCCATGGGCACGTGTTTCTGGCTCACAGCCGTCATCAGCATAGCTAACTTACACAGAGATCGACCCCTATATATATATATATAAATATATATATATATATATATATATATATATATATATATATATATATTAACGAAAAAATACGTCGTTTGAAGTTTAGGGCGACTAATAATGCAGTTTTCTACATCTTAATCACTTAGGAAGTGAAACAATTGAAATAATAGTAAGCTCAATAACAACGAACTGAAAATCACCAATAAAAATAATTACATAGAAATACATTAAATACTTGGGTGATAAAAATCGTACATATTTCTACACAGAGTGTCTTGGCGCAGTGGTAGAACGCTGGACTATAGACATCAACATCGAGGGTTCGATCTCTGTGTAAGTTAGCCATGCTGATGACGGCTGTGAGTCAGAAATACGTGTCCATGGATTACTTTTATGTACGTATAAAATATATAATACAAATCAGCTTTTCAAAAACAGTCGTTTAGCTATGTATTCCAATAGGATATTAACTGCTCACAATCGTTTAAATATAAATACGGTTTTATGCAAAATATAGTATATTTTTCTTGTGGTCTTACTGGATTCCAGGACAAGAATTCATCTAGTCTGGTGGAGTATCCGCTAAGTGCAATTACTTGAAGTCACATTTCTTGGAAAACGCGAAGTATTCTTCGTATAAGCCAGTGTATAGCCATGTCGAGGGGTCTTATTTGTGCTTCGAATACTATGTTATTTTGAATATTTGGTCAGGGTGTTCATGTTTTTTTATTTCTTATACAAATATAAATCTTAAAGGTACAAAATCAGACTAAGTAGCCTTTTTGAAGGCAACAATTGTCACATTAATTCCTGACATTTCATTAAAAAATAGGTACAAAATAAATACAATTTACAATAAAGGAATGATCAGTTGGTCGAATGCTGGTGCAAGGCTCTTGCATAACCACCACAGAACAAGTTCATGAACGGATCAAAGAACATTTCTTGTCAAGAACTAGTCAAAGGTAACTTCAGCATCATCAAGATCTGGCTGTGGTGAGTTGCTGCAGTGGAGGCCTTTGCAACTATCACACAAGTTTGAATAGTCAATGCCATGTTTCCTGCAACTGCATCTTGCTGTAGTACACTCTGAAGTACAGTTACACCTAATTATAGTCAACAAATTTACAGGACCAGCTGGCAAGTCAGTCTTGATTGGTTGTAATTTACCATCTGAAAGTTTCCATCCCCACTCGTCAGGTTTTAGCTGGTTTCTACATTTCCATTTCTGAATTTGGAAGTAAATTCGAAGGCTGTGGAATTTCGTAGCTGCTCTTGTTGGTGCCAATAATTTGGCCTCAACATACTTTGAGCGTTTTGCAACCTTTTCCTTAAAGCGCCTCAGTCGGAGATGATTGATGTTTCCTCCATCATTCTTTGGTTGAGGGAAAGTAAAAAAAAAAAATTGGGGGGGGGGGGTCTTTTTTAACTAAAAATATTTCTTTGGGTGGAGGAGAGTAAAAATTTTGGGGGGGGAATGTTTTTCTTTTTTAACTAAGCATATTTTTTTCGGTGGGAGAGAGTAAAAAACTTGGGGGGGAAAGGAAAAGAATTTTTTTTTTAGCTAAAATTATTTTTTGGGAAGAGTAAAAAAAATTTGTTTGCAGAGGGGGAAATTTTTTTACTTTTTTTCTGTTTTAACAAAAAAAAATTTTTTTTCAGGGGGGGTAAAAAACAGGCTAAAAAAAGAAAAAAGAATTTTTTTTTTTAATCCTGTCTTTTGTCAATTTTTTTATTTTGTGTTTTTTCATGTTTTTTGTCAATGTTTTACTTTTTGTGACAATTTTGATGTTTTGGGTTTTTTTTATTTGTTTTTTTTACGTTTTTTCACGTTTTTTGTTTTTTGCGATTTTGGCGCCAATAAAAAAATAGTTTTTTATGGATTTTTTAATGTGTTTTTGATGGTTTTTATGTTTTTTGTCAATGTCTTTTTTTTGCTCTTTGGCGCAATTTTTGATGTTTTTATGTTTTCTTAATTTAAAAAAAAAGTTTTTTTATGTTTTTTGTCAAATATTTTTTTGTCTTTTAGTGTTTTCTGGTCATTTTAAACCGGCTGCCTGATCGAGATACAGCCAGATCGGCAATTATGTATCGACGTGTAGAGGTAGTGTAGTATCTGTTCTATTGTCATGATACCATCCTGCCAGGCTTTACCCCCTCCTCTTTTGAGAGGTGTGGAGTTAGTGTAGTATCTGTTCTGTTGTAATGATACCATCTTCCCAGGTATTACTCCCTCCTTTTTGAGAGGTGTTGAAGTGATGTAGTATCTGTTCTGCTTCCAACTAGCAAAAATATGCAACCGGAGGCTTGTGCAGTATACCGCCCCTATGGAATACGTTTTTAGGGGACTTGTGCATTATTACACCTCTATGGAATACGTTTACTTTTTCTTCTTCTTCATGAACAAGGGCACAAAGGCACCATATGGATTCTTTGATATGACAGGGGCGCATTAAAATGAGTTCTTTTTTATGATAGTGACGCTACATGAATAAACTTGATATTTTTCTTTGATATGAGAGGGGCACATTAATATGAGTTATTTTATGATAGTGACACAACATGAACAAACATAATTTTGATTCTTTGATACGACAAGGGCGCATTAATATGAGTTCTTATGTATGCGCACCAGGGTAGAGATAGTTACGTGTATAGTATGTGCACCGGGGCAAAGATAGGTACGTATATAGCCTGCGCACAGAGGTGGCGATAGGTACATATATAGTATGCGCACAGGGGCGGAGATAGGTACGTATATAGTATGCACACCGGGGCAAAGATAGGTACATATATAGTATGTGCACCAGGGCAGAGATACGTACATATATAGTATGTGCACCGGGGCGGAAATACGTACGTATATAGAAGGCACAGACAGAGGTGATACTTTTAATAGAAATATGTCATACTTTTGCCCTCGGCAACAGAAGAGGGGGGGGGGAGAGACAGCTTCTGCCGAAGGCAATAGGGAGAAGATGGCAACGGGAGTGGTGAAATTGGACCGCCAGGGAGGAGAGAACCTCGGGCAACGCCGGGTAGCCCTGCTAGTCTCAAGGCAAAAATCTGTATGTATGTATGTAACGCAAAAACTATTAACATACTCAACAAACACCCCAAAATTAGGTATTATTTTAACCGGCATAACCCCGGGAAAATAATATCCAAAAATTAAAAAAAAAAAGATTCATTTTTGAGGGGTCAAATAGGCATTTTTTGTTTAATGTGATCACGATTTTTCATATGACATATGTGCATATGACGTCATATTGATCGATACATGACGTCATAGTGATAGGTTTGGATATTATTTTATGCGATCGTCACATTATTATTGTTTTGTTTTTTTTCGCGTTTCTCTTTTCGGACTATTGCCCTCATCAACGGGAGGGGAATAAGTAACAGTGATTTTAATACAGCTCTGGAGGACTCCTTGTATTTGGCGTTGTCCGGGAATAAGACAATACAATGTTAAAAACGTTCTATTGTCATTATTATCCGTCAAAGGGAGAAGTTAAGCAATGCATATCCTGGTCAGTACTAAATGGGTGACGATTTAGGATGAACAGTTGCTCTAAAATCGAGGTTAAGCAACGCATATCCTGGCAAGTACTAAATGGATGACTATTTGGGAAAACCAGGTGCTATACAATAAAAGTTACATCCGTCCGTCCGTTCATCCAGCTACGTCCATCTGTCCGTCCGCCAATCCGTCAACCTATATCCGTCCGTCTGTCTACCTACGTTCGCAGTCCGTCAGTCCGTCAGTCCGTGTAGCTACATCCATCTGTCCATTTGTCAATCAAGCTTATTCCGTCAGATCGTCCAGCTATGTATGCCCGTTCGTCAATCCGTCCAGCTACGTCCGTCCGTCCGTCCGTCCATCTAGCCACGTCCGTCCGTCCAGCTACGTCCGTCCGTCAATCTGTCCACCTACGTCCGTCCGTCCGTCTGTCCGTCCATCTAGCCACGTCCGTCCGTCCAGCTACGTATGTCAAGCTACGTCCGTCCGTCTGTCCGTCCGTTCAGCTACGTCTGTCCTTCCAGCTATGTCCATCCGTCTGTCCATCCATCCAGCTACGTTCGTCCACCCGTCTGTCCGTCCAGCTACGTATGTCTGCTTGTCAATCCAGCTACGTCCATCCGTCTGTTCGTCCAGCTACATCTGTCATTCCGTCCGTCCATCTGTTCACCTACGTCCGCTGTCTCAACCATTGAAGTTACAGCAATAAATAATTATGCTGCATCATTGTTTTCACTAATATTTAGATTCATATAAAATAACGTCTCAATCAGTGAAGTTAATGGAAGAAATAATTATGCTTCGCCATTGTTTTCACTGATATTTATTCTTATTTTTCTTCTGCTTCTTCTAGAAACGCCTATCCTGGCCAGTACTAGATGGGTGACGATTTGGGAAGACTATCACCCTTTCTTTATTAATCAGCATTAGCATGTCCTATCTGTAAAAGAAAGTGTGGTAGAACATTTACAAATTATGCTACTACTGTGCTGCTATTACTACAAATAATGAACACTTATAGGCTCCAAAATTATTTGACACAATTGCACTATTTTTCACATTAATCCCCATTAACATGTCGCATCTTTAACAAAGAATGTTGGAAAACTTTTACGAATAGTGCTACTACTGTTGCTACTATTACTACAAATAGCGAAGACTTATAGACTCCAAAACTATTTGACAAAATTACACCATATTTGACAGTAATCACCATTAGCATGTGGGATCTGTAACAGAGAGTGTGGTGAAACTTTTACAGAGAGTGCTACTACAGGTGCTGCTATTATTATAAAGAATGAACACTTATAGGCTCCAAAACTAATGGACACAATTGCTATCACTGCAAATAATGAACGCGGTATAGGCTCCAAAACTATTTGACACAATTGCATCATATTTGACATGAATCACAATCAGCATGTCAGATCTTTAACAGAAGTTATAGAAGGAACTTGTACGAATAGTTCTACTACTGTTGCTGCTATTACTACAAATAATAAATACTTATAGGCTCCAAAACTATTAGACATAAGTGTGCCATATTTGACATTAATTCCCAATAACATTTGGAATCTGTAAAAGAGTGTGGTAGAACATTTACGAATAGTGCTACTACTTGTGCTGCTATTACTACAAATAATGAAGACTTATAGGCTCCAAAACTATTTGACAAAGTTACACCATATTTGACAGTGATCATCATGTGGGATCTGTAACAGAGAGTGTTGTAAAATTTTTACAAATATTGCTATTACGTGTGCTGCTATTACTACAAATAATAGGCACAATTGCCTTATATTTCTTTAACTAAAAATATTTCTTTGGGTGGGGGAGAGTAAAAAAAAATTGGGGGAGGAAAAGGGAAATTTGTAATTTTTTTTGTTTTTTATTTGTTTTTTCTGTTTTCATATCATTTGTAAATGTTTTTTGTCAATGTTTTTTTTTGTTCTTTGGCGCAAATTTTTATGTTTTTTTATGTTTTTCTTTTGATGTGTTTTTCATGTTTTTTTGCAAATTTAAAAAAAGCATTAAAATTGTCACTAAAGGCCCCCTTTAGTGACAATTTTGATGCTTTTTTAACATTTTTGTTTAATTTTTTTATTTTTTGCATTTTTTCACGCTTTTTTGCCATTTTGGCACCAATTTTGATAGTTTTTTATGGGTTTTTTGTTTACAATAGCATCTTGCAATTTAATTTGTGTCTTATTACGAGGCTTTGTTTTTATAGCAGTGACTAAAGAAAACATTCTTTCAACAGTTGCATTGCTTGCAGGGGTTATTAAAGATGTTAACGCATATGCTGCAAGTTCTTTGAAATTATCGTGTTTTGCCACACCTTGCCAGAATTTCAGAGAATCTAGAAGAAATGCCACTCACTGCAAAACGTGTTTCTTCACACCATTCTACAAACTTTTCTGTATTGTGCCTCAATTACACTTTTATTTTCCATGAGATGTGAAAATGGCAAATCTTCAAATGTTCTTAAAGTTTGACTAAGAACTTTATCAGGGTTGAGAAGTAGGAGCCCTTTAAACATGTTGGCAGGGGAGTCTTTTCTCTATTTGATGCAAGGCTTCTTGCAACATAGTTTGGCACCTGAATTTCACCTTTTATTTTGCAGGTTTCTTCTGTTTGTCCACCAGCAGTAAGCATATGGACTACACACACACACACACACACACACACATATATACACATATATATATACACTAATATATATACACATACACACACAGACATATATATATACATATATACACATATATACATATATACACACACACACACATATATATATACATATATACACATATATACATATATACACACACACACATATATATATACATATATATACATATACACACACACACACATATATATATACATATATACACATATATACATATATATATATATACATATATATATATTGTATTTCAGAGGTAAACAAGTTTTTTTACATATTCATTTCCAAGAATCCAAGACTTAAACTTAGACAACGGTTTAGTGTATGATCGCTTAACAATTTCAATGGAATACTACACTTTGGATTATTTATTTGTGAAAAAATGTAAAATATATATTTTGACAAATTAGACACTATGACATCAAGTGTTGGATTCGTTGGTCATGTTTTGGTCTACTCTTTTTTGTCTATCCTACTCTTGGAGAAGAATCATTGCAGTCACCACAATACCAGATTTACTCTAGGGGCCATCTACTTAAAATATCCCTAAAATGTTGATAAATGTAATTTTATTCAATTTTATTCACAACTCTAAATCTACACTTTGATTCCAGCTTGGGGATCGAGAACAATCTAGTGTGTCTATTAATCGGAAAATCTTGAAAAGATATCAGATATAATTATCGATTTTTAATGAAACTTTAGGGACTTATCCAGGAAAATGAATATAATTATTTTAAAATATATCTTTTCAAATACAACTGTTGCTATATGAGAGATAGTTTCGCAGTCATAAGTTTTCAAATTTTCCATAAATTGAAAATTGATTCAATTAATTTCAAAGCACAAAGTTTAAAGAATTTCAAACATTAATTATTTCAGAGGAGATATACTTAGTGACCAGGTGACCGGACTGGACAGGGCCAAGGCACCAGCAATAAAAAAAAAAGTTGTCCCTGAGCAGTTTAATACTCAACCTTGAAGTCTTTGAGAGGTACCATATAGACGTTTAGCAAATAGATGTCAACACAAATTTGAACATTTCAAAAGGTCTCATAAACAGACATGAACTCTAGAATATTCACCCTTGTTATCATAGTTTACAAAAAAATGGCCAATCTGGGAGTGGAATCTCCTGAGTGTGACCCTTAGAACAAGATAAATATTTGCTTTTTTTTTCTAAACTCACAAATGTTCAAATATTTATGTAAATTCTGGAGCTATTTTTCTCCTGCAAATCCATGAATCAACAAAGAAAAGGCCAAAATTAAAAAAAAAGCCAACAAGTTTTGAAATACAAACTGCTTTAAAGTTACGTTTTCTTTAATAATTACTATCAAGTAAATATTTATATAAATAATCGGAAAAAGCCCAAAATTAAGGGCAAATTTAAGAAAAATTTTCGAAGACAAAACTGCTTTAAAAAAAAAGGTTAAATTTCACGAATTTGGCCTTTTTAAGGCCAATTTGGCAACCCTGCCCTGTTAATCTTTTTGGCGCCAGGTTGGGATGTCAGTCAGGGGTAACGGTGGGGTCCGTGTTATGGGAGGTAAGATAAGACAGAAGTGGGAAAAGAATGAGTGCCGAAGAGAAAGATAGAAAGGAGGGGTGCGGAAGGGGTCGTAGAATTTTGTTGAGAAGTGAGAAGTTGGAGTGTGAGTAGAGGGAACGGGCACGTGCCATTGCCAGGTGCGCGTAAAGGGGGGGGGGGCAACATGCAGTCGTTTAACAAGGAACGAACTGCTCACTTATTTAGGCCTCTCACAGCTACTCCTATTCCAACTCCCATCAGTTGACACACTTATTCGCATGCTTCTATCGCATGCTTCGGTTTCGTTAGTTTTTACCTACTTAACTCTGATTTTGGCATATAATCCTTCATTCTTAGGTACTTTTTATCTATTTATTCTTATAGTTTATCTTTGTGGCCTCTTTCGTTTTGATTTCTTATGGTAAAACACTCACCGGGTGCGGTGCGAGGTAAAGTGCGGCACAGAAATCACCCGATATTGGTAGCTTATTATGACTCCCCACATTTCTTCACACACACACACACACACACACACACACACACACACACATTATATATATATATATATATAATGTATATATTATATATATATATATATGTATATATTATATATATATATATATATATGTATATATTATATATATATATATATATATATATGTATATATATACATATATATATATCTATATATATATATATATATATATATATATATATATATATATATATATATATGAAGCAATCCAACAAAAGATATAAGCGTCAACTAATATCTTATAATTAGTTAAATATTCGGATAAAAACTGAAGCTCAATATACTGGATAGAGCATTAATATTATAATATAAAATGAAGTAATAAAATAAGGTGTCAATCAAATTTTATTAGAATTCAAAGTTCATGCAAAGCATCCTTAAGTCCTTAGCTCATGAGTTTTCAAAGATAATTCTTCTCTTCAGAGGACTATTACCGCAGTTATACTACTACAGGTAATAAAATTACGCTTTGAAAATATATAAAATTATATACACAAATACATAAAAATACATAACATCAAACATATCAACCCAAAAACATACTTTTTGTTGAATCCATACAGTCCATCCAGGTCATACAAATTGAGAAGCATAATCAGGAAAGACATTACTCCAAGTTATAAACAGCAGTCCATATACGTGAAATTGAAGGGGCCGGCAAAGTTATCCAGTCGCGAAATGTGTCCATATTCAATGTTAATGATAAATAAATCAAATAGTACAAAAAGTCCAATCAAAGTTCCAAAATCCCGACATGTGCAACCCAAGTCAAATCAAAGTTCTTTGTTTAATTAGAAAACCCGTTAAATCCCAATTGAGCAAAATAAGACTGAATCCCCGTCGCATCTCGCCAGCAGAGCGAAAAAAATAAGTAATCTTCTCTCCCCAGCGATTCAACCAGACATGACAAATCCCTAACGAACAGAAGGCGATATTAAATTGTCTACATTTCAAAATGACTTTAATGGATCTGAAATTATATTATATCTGAAATGTATATTATAATATATATATATATATATATATATATATATATATATATATATATATATATATATATATATATATATATATATATATATATATATATAGTAGCCCAGATAAAATAAACATCCACAGGGTAAAATTTCAAAAGATTTTAAACCGGGCTTATAAAGACTGCTCCATATTAAATAGAGCTTTTATAGATAATTATTTTTATTTATACAAACATGTACATCATCCGTTTCTTATCAAATATGATCGGAGGGAAGGATCAGATTTTCTTTCTGCCTGATCTCAGTTTCTAACAGATGTTGATCGATAATATCGACATGCCAGTGTCACGGATTTTGTTTGTATGAATAAAAATAATTATATATATATTTATATATATATATATGTATATATATATATATATATATATATATATATATATATATATATGTATATATATATATATATATATGTATATATATAATATATATATATGTATAATATATATATATATAATAATAATATATATAATATATATGTAATATATATATATAATATATATGTATAATATATATATAATAATAATAATATATATAATATATATATATATATATAATAATAATAATATATATAATATATATAATATATATATATAATATATATATAATATATATATAATAATATATATATATATAATATATATATAATAAATATATATATATAATATATATATAATAAATATATATATATAATAATATATATATATATATATAATAATATATATATAATAATAATATATATTTATATATATAATAATATATATATATAATAATATATATATATAATAATATATATATAATATATATAATATATATTATAATATATATATAATATATATATATAATATATATAATATATATAATAATATATATATATATAATAATATATATATAATAATATATATATATATAATAATATATATATAATAATAATAATATATATAATAATATATATATAATAATAATATATATAATAATATATATATAATAATAATAATATATATAATAATATATATATATAATAATATATATATATAATAATATATATATAATATATATATAATATATATATATATATATATATATATATATATATATATATATATATATATATATATATATATATATATCTTTTGAAGAAAAACAATCAAGTATTCGATCGTAAGTTCTACAAAAGATAATATAAATTATTTTATTTAAAAACTATAAATTACAGTTTCTGTTTGGCGTACCGGGGTTTTATTTTTACGGACTGGCGGTCTCTGGGGTAGAATATAGATATATACATAGATACGGTAAATATATATTCAGCGTTTTTTTTATATTTTTAGAGTACTACACACTTCTTGTAGGGTGTACATATAGGTACGTGCAAAAATGGGCGTCTCTTGTACGGACTATGATTATTAAAAAGCGATTATCATTAATTATTTAATTAGTTTCCGCGTAAACTTTGATTGTGTTTGAAAGATAAAAGCCTTAATTAATCTCTAAATGGAAAAAAACTGTATATTTACGTGTGAAAAAGAAATTATTATGAAAAATGTCATCACGACAGCTAAAAAAACACCAAAATTCAGTGAATTTTGAACTTTGAAGAAATTACTTGTAAAAATCGCTTGATAAATATAAATTTTTGGGAACTATTTCAAAGATAATTATTAAATTAAAGTCATAGGATATCAATTAAAAAAATATTTCTAACGTTTAGCAAAATTATCCTCCCCAAAGTCATAGTTTAGTAAAATCCGGCATTTTACCGATATAAACGACTTTGTTTACCGATTGACTATTACTATGTAGAATATATGGAAGACTAAAATGTCATAATATTTCTGTTTATAAGTTTTAACTTTATATATAAACATGGTTTTGTAATAGTTTATAGAAGTTGAAAAATTATTATTCATTAATTTTTTATTCTTTTTAAGGTTATAATGAAATTTAATTAATTTAATTACCCTTAAATACTTATTAATTGAAATATTTGTGAATGTACGCAATTAAGATTTTATTTATTTTTAACTAAAAAGATTTATATTTTACTTGGTATTAGTTTTTAATTCAGTAATACTCTGAAATTATTGATGACGTTTGTTTACCAATGTTTTCCTTAGAATTTGAAATTTAAAAAATTTTAATGTTGTTAAAAATTATTTTTACGTTACGAACTGCGTCAATTTTATCAATTTTTTTTACATGATTAAAAACTTTAGTTATTCGATTTATTCTTAACGTGTCATAACGATAAATTACATTAATCCTTTTTAAAATAAAGTTTATATTTTTATTTTAAGTGTGAAAAAGTAAATTAATGACTACACTGACAATTTATTCATTGAGAAAAAAGTTAAAACAATTATTTATTAATAAATAGAATTCAATTTTGAAAGAAAACGTCATGTTTGAATTCTCTTTATTTATTAATAAATAAATGTTTTTAACTTTTCAAATATTTATTAATGAAAAATGACAAAACAAATACAAACTTTTCAAATAATTGACGATGAATTGTGAAATTAACGGAATTGTTGAATCTCTGAAAATAAAATTTTGAGGGGGTAGTGTGAGTGAGTGGAGGGAGACTAATCGCGCCTGTTTATTACAGAACGTGGGGAAGCTTCAAGTCAATCGTTAGTAAAAATTATTCAATTTTTGAAATTCTCTTTTTTCGTTATGATCGTGAGTCTCATATTTTTCAATTTTTGGCTTATTTTCAAGATTATAAAAAAAACATTTCTTGCCACGTTATGTATGAAAAGGAAATATAATCATGTCGCATTTTTTATTTTTCCAGAAACTCTAATCATTAAAATCACATGAAAATTTATTTTAAATCATATTATTTTTTTGTGAAAATATTGATTAAACAATGCTTTATTCAATAATAATATCGCTAATTCAAAAAATTAAATTTTCTTCGAGTTATAGTGATTTTATTAACACATTTATGGGCCTTTTTCGTAATATATACGAAATATTTTTAAAATTTAATTGTTAACATCTACAATGCTTTATTTTCATAAAAAAAATTTTAAATTCAAGCATTTTTTTATTAACACATGAAAGTATAACTTTAGTAAAGATGTATTTTGTTTTTAAAAAAGAATTGATTTTGCACGTAGTAAATCATAAATGCTTCACCAAATAAATACTTCGGCGATTGTTGCCTGCCTTCTTGCAATCACCAAGTGAGAAAAGGGGGGGGTCGCTTGTAGTTTTCGTGTTTAATGACTTCCGTTAACAATAAATATCGTCAGCGGAAGTCGTTAAGCAATAATTGTAAACAATCCACAACAACAACAAACCACCTCATTTTAAACTGATGATTTCGAGAAAGCATCAAACAGCTGTCGTGAGATGATGAAGTATGTATAATATACATACATTTATAGATGTGTAGAGTTGGGGGAACCAACGTTTTAGCAGCGTAAACCGTAGCTTAGGTGTTGACTTCAGTTGCGTCTTAGAAAAGGGTGCTAAGATCTACGCTGACAGGTAAATTGAAATAAAATGTTGAAAAATGGATAAACCCATAAAAACATGAATGTTGAATAAAAGAGATAAAACATGTTTAACTAACACAATATATTTATATGTATACAAAATTAAAATTGGTTGAAAGTTATTTTATGTGAGTAAATGTTAATTTGAAAAGTAAAGTTCTCATATTGTAAAATTTAGGAGTGAGAAAAATTACGAGTGTTAGAAGTGAATGTGTGTTTACGTGTGTTTCCTCTCAGCGTGTGGCAGTGTGAGAGAATGGGACACTGTGTGTGTGTCGTTTTTTGTCAGTCTGTGTATGCGTATGACTTTAGGATGCATTGTGTGCATGCTTCTTTTGTTTTCACTTTTTTTTTTTTCATTCATTTGCTGGGGACGGGGCATTCTTCCAAATGCCATACGATCACCCGCTATTTACAGACTCGAACCGAGAGTGTGCGTGTGCGTGTGACAGTCTGTGCGTGAGTTAAGAATTGTGATTAGCTCTCCTTGGCCCCCGAAAGGGTAGGGTGAGCGTAATGTCGTTGTTATCGCTGTCCTGTTTGTTTGTTTTTGGGCTAAACTGGTTGACTGCTGACAATTTTTAGATCATTTTTTGGGATGTGGCTTGTGTGTTTTCGCACACGCCGTTGGTCAATTAATATTATAGGATAGGGATAGATGTGAATCCTATAGCTGTACAAGAATAGGATAGATAAAATATGTTATATTTAATTGTCCTGTCGACAGCGAAGACAAACGATACAATTAAAGCATTACTTTACGACTTTCTTTTGTTTATGTGAAAAGAAAAAGTGCGTCTAAAATAGTCGTTAGATGTAACCGTGCAATAACAGGTTTAACGGCCAAGAATCCTCGTAAAATCACGGGGGAATAGAAGCAAAATGCGATCAAGAAAAGAAGGAATAAAAAGCAGAATAAAATGGAGGACGTTTCGTTGAAAAGTTGGGAAATATTTATTTATGTCTTTGCTCTCCTATTTCCTCTGTTTTGTCTTGATACTGTAATGAGGTTCGAAAAGATAAGAGGAGTCTTTACATTCCTTTATCGCTTCGTCGATCGAAGGAGCAGCGATATCAATAAGAGGGTGGGGGGGCGGAGGGAAAAGACGACAATAAGACCCATTTCTATGAATCTGTTTAACGGTAAAATGATATTTTAAACGTCAACGTTACAGACAAATAGAAATGACATTTCAAATTTAAACGTGACAGATCAACGGAAATGTTATTTCAAAGTTAACCATAAGAGATTAAAGAAAATGCTAATTGAAACTTACACGTAGCAGATCAAGAAAATGCTATTTCTAACTTAAGCCTACCAGATCAATGAACAAATGAACTCAAACTTGAGCGTGATAGATCTACAAAAACGCTCATTCAAATTTAAGTGTAAGCCATCAATGCAAATGTTGATTCAAACTTAAACGTGATAGACTAAAGGAAATTCAATTTCAAACTATAACGTCACATACATTGCATCATTTGTACTTGTTTTACAAGTGCTTTAATGGAATGTGCTCCGACAAGTGTGCTGCACTGGTGCCCCCTTTACGTAAATACCCCCGATCAACCTGTCAGTCAGTGAGATCCCAGCCCTTCACTGTAGAGGTCCCCAGTTGCCAGAGGGCTAGCATCTCTAATAGCTTCTTTCCTCGAACTGCTAATCTATAGAATTCCCTTTCGTGCTTCCTGTTTCTCTGACTGCACCCAACATGCACCCAACATGCTTCCTGTTTCTCTGACTGCACCCAACAACATGCAGAAGTCCAAATGTAATGCAAACAGCATCTCGCTGCACACTTAAGATGCCCCTAATTCGTCTCAGTAGCCCCTTGCGTCTCAGTGGCATTCTGCTTTGTTTGGAAAGACCGACCGATGGAAACAGTCGATTACAGAGATGCGTAGACTCATCTAAAATAAGGTGTGTCCATTCGATCAGCGATTTTAGCGATGGAAATGCAATTTTGCATTGAGACGCGACCGACTGACTGATCAACAGACAAAGCCTCTAATTTATTAGCAAGGACTGCGAATGAAACGACAAGAAAACGATTTGCCGTAAAACGATCATGATGAACACATTCATTAAATGGAGATAATCTTACGTACACTCGCTGACCCGATTAACTTTTACCAAAAAGCTTTAATTTTAATTCGTATTGTTTATTTAACGTCAAATCAACCCTTTTGGGGGTTATGTAAATAATTCACTGTTTACAAGTATTTAGTTTACCCGGGGCGGCGCCTTTCCCTCTCCTAACAATGGTCATCTTCATTCCAAGTTTCTTGAAGCCATCGAGATTCAAGAAATGTCTACAATGTCTCAATGGCAACAAAACCACATGTGTTTAATTTGTTTGTTTTACGGCATATCAACTCTTCTTCTGGATTATGCAATACCGAAGAAGAAGAATAACTTTTTTACTAATGGATCAGCACTTAGCAAAGGCCAAAAGCCACTCGATGGTAAGTATTAATTAGATAGAATGATTTTCAGTTGAAAGATTAAGAATATAATAAGAGGATAAAAAATGATGAATGTGTACGGTTTATGGCAATGAGGTATTTTTACGACATAACATTAATACTTGGAGTAGTGAATGGCAGAGTATAAGTTTGAAAATAAACAAAACCAAAAAAACTCTGAAACTAACGATAGATAAGAAAACTTATTTTACAGGTGGATGCATTTAACTATTTTCACATTTGATTTCAACTAAAAATGACACTGGTGACACATTACAACTCCTCATAGGTCTTGGATGGCCAACCATTAACAAAACCAGGCATGTTCTCACTTCAAACTACATTTTATATTGGATGAAAGCTGAGATAATCAAGACACATGTACTGCCATTAGTGCTATATGGTGTTGAGTGTATCAAATTGATAGACAAAAGAATGGAAAAAAAATTCATTGTCTTTCAAAATAACACAGAAATGTCTGATTTGTTTGATCACTTTAGTTAACGGATCACATTAGAACAAGCGATCTTTTAATATAAACGAAACTGGCGTCCGTATCTTCTCTGGTTAAATGGATAGTATTGAAACTGTACAGGCACACAAAAAGATCAACAGTATGCCTAAACATTAAACAATTATGCCTTGGCATTAAACAATTATGCCTTGGCATTAAACAATTATGCCTTGGCATTAAACAATTATGCCTTGGCATTAAACAATTATGCCTTGACATTAAACAATAAAAATTATGCCTTGGCATTAAACAATTATGCCTTGGCATTAAACAATTATGCCTTGGCATTAAACAATTATGCCTTGGCATTAAACAATTATGCCTTGACATTAAACAATAAAAATTATGCCTTGGCATTAAACAATTATGCCTTGGCATTAAACAATTATGCCTTGGCATTAAACAATTATGCCTTGACATTAAACAATTATGCCTTGACATTAAACAATAAAAATTATGCCTTGGCATTAAACAATAATGCCTTAACATTAAACAATAAAAATTATGCCTTGGCATTAAACAATAATGCCTTGACATTAAACAATTATGCCTTGACATTAAACAATAAAAATTATGCCTTGGCATTAAACAATAATGCCTTAACATTAAACAATAAAAATTATGCCTTGGCATTAAACAATTATGCCTTGACATTAAACAATTATGCCTTGGCATTAAACAATAAAAATTATGCCTTGGCATTAAACAATAATGCCTTAACATTAAACAATAAAAATTATGCCTTGGCATTAAACAATAATGCCTTGACATTAAACAATTATGCCTTGGCATTAAACAATAAAAATTATGCCTTGGCATACCACAATTATGCCTTAACATTAAACAATTATGCCTTGGCATTAAACAATAAAAATTATGCCTTGGCATTAAACAATTATGCCTTAACATTAAACAATTATGCCTTGGCATTAAACAATTATGCCTTGGCATTAAACAATAAAAATTATGCCTTGGCATTAAACAATTATGCCTTGGCATTAAACAATAAAAATTATGCCTTGGCATTAAACAATTATGCCTTGTCATTAAACAATTATGCCTTGGCATTAAACAATTATGCCTTGGCATTAAACAATAAAAATTATGCCTTGGCATTAAACAATTATGCCTTGTCATTAAACAATTATGCCTTAACATTAAACAATTATGCCTTGGCATTAAACAATTATGCCTTGGCATTAAACAATAAAAATTATGCCTTGGCATTAAACAATTATGCCTTAACATTAAACAATTATGCCTTGGCATTAAACAATTATGCCTTGGCATTAAACAATTATGCCTTGGCATTAAACAATTATGCCTTGGCATTAAACAATTGTGCCTTGGCATTAAACAATTATGCCTTGGCATTAAACAATTATGCCTTGGCATTAAACAATTATGCCTTGGCATTAAACAATTATGCCTTGGCATTAAACAATTATGCCTTAACATTAAACAATTATGCCTTGGCATTAAACAATTATGCCTTGGCATTAAACAATAAAAATTATGCCTTGGCATTAAACAATTATGCCTTAACATTAAACAATTATGCCTTGGCATTAAACAATTATGCCTTGGCATTAAACAATTATGCCTTAACATTAAACAATTATGCCTTGGCATTAAACAATTATGCCTTGGCATTAAACAATTATGCCTTGGCATTAAACAATTATGCCTTGGCATTAAACAATTATGCCTTGACATTAAACAATAAAAATTATGCCTTGGCATTAAACAATTATGCCTTAACATTAAACAATTATGCCTTGGCATTAAACAATTATGCCTTGGCATTAAACAATTATGCCTTGGCATTAAACAATTATGCCTTAACATTAAACAATTATGCCTTGGCATTAAACAATTATGCCTTGGCATTAAACAATAAAAATTATGCCTTGGCATTAAACAATTATGCCTTAACATTAAACAATTATGCCTTGGCATTAAACAATTATGCCTTGGCATTAAACAATTATGCCTGGGCATTAAACAATAAAAATTACGCCTTGGCATTAAATAATTATGCCTTGGCATTAAACAATTATGCCTTGGCATTAAATAATTATGCCTTAACATTAAACAATTATGCCTTGGCATTAAACAATTATGCCTTGGCATTAAACAATAAAAATTATGCCTTGGAATTAAACAATTATGCCTTGGCATTAAACAATTATGCCTTAACATTAAACAATTATGCCTTGGCATTAAACAATAAAAATTATGCCTTGGCATTAAACAATTATGCCTTGGCATTAAACAATTATGCCTTGGCATTAAACAATTATGCCTTGGCATTAAACAATTATGATTTGGCATTAAACAATAAAAATTATACCTTGGCATTAAACAATTATGCCTTGGCCTTAAACAATAAAAATTATGCCTTGGCATTAAACAATTATGCCTTGGCATTAAACAATTATGCCTTGGCATTAAACCATTATACCTTGACATTAAACAATTATGCCTTGACATTAAACAATAAAAATTATGCCTTGGCATTAAACAATTATGCCTTGACATTAAACAATTATGCCTTGGCATTAAACAATAAAAATGATGCCTTGACATTGAACAATTATGCCTTGACATTAAACAATTATGCCTTAACATTAAACAATTATGCCTTGGCATTAAACAATTATGCCTTGGCATTAAACAATAAAAATTATGCCTTGGCATTAAACAATTATGCCTTAACATTAAACAATTATGCCTTGGCATTAAACAATTATGCCTTGACATTAAACAATTATGCCTTGGCATTAAACAATAAAAATTATGCCTTGGCATTAAACAATTATGCCTTGGCATTAAACAATTATGCCTTAACATTAAACAATTACGCCTTGGCATTAAACAATTATGCCTTGGCATTAAACAATAAAAATTATGCCTTGGCATTTAACAATCATGCCTTAACATTAAACAATTATGCCTTGGCATTAAACAATTATGCCTTGGCATTAAACAATTATGCCTTGGCATTAAACAATTATGCCTTGGCATTAAACAATAAAAATTATGCCTTGGCATTAAACAATTATGCCTTAACATTAAACAATTATGATTTGGCATTATACAATTATGCATTAACATTAAATAATTATGCCTTGGCATTAAACAATTATGCCTTGGCATTAAACAATAAGAATTATGCCTTGGCATTAAACAATTATGCCTTAACATCAAACAATTATGCCTTTAAATTAAACAATTATGCCTTGGCATTAAACAATTATGCCTTGGCATTAAACAATAAAAATTATGCCTTGGCATTAAACAATTATGCCTTACATGAAATAATCATGCCTTGGCATTAAACAATAAAAATTATGCCTTGGTATTAAACAATTATGCCTTGGCATTAAACAATTATGCCTTGGCATTAAACCATAAAAATTATGCCTTGGCATAAAACAATTATGCCTTCGCATTAAACAATTATGCTTTAACATTAAACAATTATGCCTTGGCATTAAACCATAAAAATTATGCCTTGGCATTAAACAATTATGCCTTGGCATTAAACAATTATTCCTGGGCATTAAACAAGTATGCCTTGGCATTAAACAATTAAAATTATACCGTGGCATTAAACAATTATGCCTTGGCATTAAACAATTATGCCTTGGCATTAAACAATTATGCCTTGGCATTAAACAATTATGCCTTGACATTAAACAATTATGCCTTGACATTAAAACAATAAAAATTATGCCTTGGCATTAAACAATTATTCCTTGGCATTAAACAATTATGCCTTAACATTAAACAATTATGCCTTGGCATTAAACAATTATGCCTTGGCATTAAACAATAAAAATTATGCCTTGGCATTAAACAATTATTCCTTGGCATTAAACAATTATGCCTTGGCATTAAACAATTATGCCTTGGCATTAAACAATAAAAATTTTGCCTTGGCATTAAACAATTATGCCTTGGCATTAAACAATTATGCCTAGGCATTAAACAATTATGCCTTAACATTAAACAATTATGCCTTGGCATTAAACAATTATGCCTTGGCATTAAACAATAAAAATTATGCATTGGAATTAAACAATTATGCCTTAACATTAAACAATTATGCCTTGGCATTAAACAATTATGCCTTGGCATTAAACAATTATGCCTTGGCATTAAACAATTATAATTATAATTATAATTGTTTAATGCCAAGGCATAATTATTTCATGCCATGGCATAATTGTTTAATGCCAAGGCATAATTGTTTAATGTCAAGGCATAATTTTTAGTGTTTAATGCCAAGGCATAATTGTTTAATGTCAAAGCATAATTTTTAGTGTTTAATGCCAAGGCATAATTGTTTAATTCCAAGGTATAATTTTTATTGTTTAATGCCAAGGCATAATTGTTTAATGCCAAGGCATAATTGTTTAATGCCAAGGCATAATTGTTTAATGTCAAGGCATAATTTTTAGTGTTTAATGCCAAGGCATAATTGTTTAATGTCAACGCATAATTTTTAGTGTTTAATGCCAAGGCATAATTGTTTAATTCCAAGGTATAATTTTTATTTTTTAGTGTTTAATGCCAAGGCATAATTGTTTAATGCCAAGGCATAATTGTTTAATGTCAAGGCATAATTTTTAGTGTTTAATGCCAAGGCATAATTGTTTAATGTCAAGGCATAATTTTTAGTGTTTAATGCCAAGGCATAATTGTTTAATTCCAAGGTATAATTTTTATTGTTTAATGCCAAGGCATAATTGTTTAATGCCAAGGCATAATTGTTTAATGCCAAGGCATAATTGTTTAATGCCAAGGCATAATTGTTTAATGCCAAGGCATAATTTTTATTGTTTAATGCCAAGGCATTATTGTTGAATACCAAGGCATAATTGTTTAATGCAAAGGCATAATTGTTTAATGTTAAGGCATAATTGTTTAATGCCAAGGCATAATTTTTATTGTTTAATGCCAAGGCCAAATTGTTTAATGCCAAGGCATAATTGTTTAATGTTAAGGCATAATTGTTTCATGCCAAGGAATGATTGTTTAATGTTAAGGCATAATTGTTTAATGACAAGGCATAATTTTTATTGTTTAATGCCAAGGCATAATTGTTTTAATGCCAAGGCATAATTGTTTAATGCCAAGGCATAATTGTTTAATGTTAAGGCATAATTGTTTAATGCCAAGGCATAATTTTTATTGTTTAATGCCAAGGCATAATTGTTTAATGCCAAGGCATAATTGTTTAATGTTAAGGCATAATTGTTTAATGCCAAGGAATAATTGTTTAATGCCAAGGCATAATTGTTTAATGCCAAGGCATAATTTTTATTGTTTAATGCCAAGGCATAATTGTTTAATGCCAAGGCATAATTGTTTAATGCCAAGGAATAATTGTTTAATGCCAAGGCATAATTGTTTAATGCCAAGGCATAATTTTTATTGTTTAATGCCAAGGCATAATTGTTTAATGCCAAGGCATAATTGTTTAATGCCAAGGCATAATTGTTTAATGCCAAGGTAAATTGTTTAATGCCAATGAATATTCTTTATTGTTTAATGCCAAGGCATAATTGTTTAATGTCAAGGCATAATTGTTTAATGTCAAGGCATAATTGTTCAATGCCAAGGCATAATTTTTATTGTTTGATGCCAAGGCATAATTGTTTAATGCCAAGGTATAATTTTTATTGTTTAATGCCAAGGCATAATTGTTTAATGCCAAGGCATAATTGTTTAATGCCAAGGCATAATTGTTTAATGCCAAGGAATAATTGTTTAATGCCAAGGCATAATTGTTTAATGCCAAGGCATAATTTTTATTGTTTAATGCCAAGGCATAATTGTTTAATGCCAATGCATAATTGTTTAATGCCAAGGAACAAATTGCTTAATGCCAAGGCATAATTGTTTAATGCCAAGGCATAATTTTTATTGTTTAATGCCAAGGCATAATTGTTTGATGTCAAGGCATAATTGTTTAATGTCAAGGCATAATTGTTCAATGCCAAGGCATAATTTTTATTGTTTAATGCCAAGGCATAATTGTTTTATGCCAAGGTATAATTTTTATTGTTTAATGCCAAGGCATAATTGTTTAATGCCAAGGTAATTGTTTAATGCTAAGGCATAATTGTTTAATGCCAAGGAGTAATTGGTTTAAGTTAAGGCATAATTGTTCAATGCCAAGGCATAATTTTTATTGTTTAATGCCAAGGCATAATTGTTTAATGCCAAGGTATAATTTTTATTGTTTAATGCCAAGGCATAATTGTTTAATGCCAAGGCATAATAGTTTAATGCCAAGGCATAATTGTTTTATGCCAAAGCATAATTGTTTAATGCAAATGCATAATTCTTTAAGCCAAGGCATAATTGTTTAATGCCAAGGCATAATTGTTTAATGCCAAGGCATAATTGGTTAATGCCAAGGCATAATTGTTTAATGCCAAGGCATAATTGTTTAATGCCAAGGCATACTTGTGTTATGTTAAGGCATAATTGTTTAATGCCAAGGGATAATTTTTATTGTTTAATGCCAATGCATAATTGTTTAATGCCAAGGCATAATTGTTTAATGCCAAGGCATAATTGTTTAATCCCAAGGCATAATTGTTTAATGTTAAGGCATAATTGTTTAATGCCAAGGCATAATTGTTTAATGCCAAGGCATAATTGTTTAATGCCAAGGCATAATTGTTTAATGCCAAGGCATAATTGTTTAATGTCAAGGAATAATTTTTATTGTTTAATGCCAAGGCATAATTGTTTAATGCCAAGGCATAATTGTTTAATGCCAAGGCATAATTTTTATTGTTTAATGCCAAGGCATAATTGTTTAATGCCAAGGCATAATCGTTTAATGCCAAGGCATAATTGTTTAATGTTAAGGCATAATTGTTTAATGCCATGGCATAATTTTTATTGGTTAATGCCAAGGCATAATTGTTTAATGCCAAGGCATAATTGTTTAATGCCAAGGCATAATTGTTCCATGTTAAGGCATAATTGTTTAATGCCAAGGCATAATTGTTTAATGCCAAAGCATAATTTTTATTGTTTAATGCCAAGGCATAATTGTTTTATGCCAAGGCATAATTGTTTAATGCCAAGGCATAATTGTTTAATGTCAAGGAATAATTTGTATTGTTTAATGCCAAGGCATAATTGTTTAATGCCAAGGCATAATTGTTTAATGCCAAGGCATAATTTTCATGGTTCATGCCAAGGCATAATTGTTTAATGCCAAGGTATAATTTTTATTGTTTAATGCCAAGGCATAATTGTTTAATGCCAAGGCATAATTGTTTAATGCCAAGGAAAATATTGTTTAATGCCAAGGCATAATTGTTTAATGTCAAGGCATAATTGTTTAATGTCAAGGCATAATTGTTCAATGCCAAGGCATAATTTTTATTGTTTAATGCCACGGCATAATTGTTTAATGCCAAGGCATAATTGTTTAATGCCAAGGCATAATTGTTTAATGCCAAGGAATAATTGTTTTATGTTAAGGCATAATTGTTTAATGCCAAGGCATAATTTTTATTGTTTAATGCCAAGGCATAATTGTTTAATGCCAAGGCATAATTGTTTAATGCCAAGGCATAATTGTTTAATGCAAATGCATCATTGTTTAAGCCAAGGCATAATTGTTTAATGCCAAGGCATAATTGTTTAATTCCAAGGCATAATTGTTTAATGCCAAGATATAAATGTTTAATGCCAAGGCATAATTTTTATTGTTTAATGCCAAGGCATAATTGTTTAATGCCAAGGCATAATTGTTTAATGCCAAGGCATAATTGTTTAATACCAAGGCATAATTTTTATTGTTTAATGACAAGGCATAATTGTTTAATGCCAAGGAATAATTGTGTTATGTTATGGCATAATTGTTTAATGCCAAGGCATAATTTTTATTGTTTAATGCCAATGCATAATTGTTTAATGCCAAGGCATAATTGTTTAATGCCAAGGCATAATTGTTTAATGTTAAGGCATAATTGTTTAATGTTAAGGCATAATTGTTTAATGCCAAGGCATAATTGTTTAATGCCAAAGCATAATTTTTATTGTTTAATGCCAAGGCATAATTGTTTAATTCCAAGGCATAATTGTTTAATGCCAAGGCATAATTGTTTAATGTCAAGGAATAATTTGTATTGTTTAATCCCAAGGCATAATTGTTTAATGCCAAGGCATAATTGTTTAATGCCAAGGCATAATTTTCATTGTTTAATGCCAAGGCAAAATTGTTTAATGCCAAGGTATAATTTTTATTGTTTAATGCCAAGGCATAATTGTTTAATGCCAAGGCATAATTGTTTAATGCCAAGGAAAATATTGTTTAATGCCAAGGCATAATTGTTTAATGCCAAGGCATAATTGTTTAATGCCAAGGCATAATTGTTTAATGTCAACGAATAATTTGTATTGTTTAATGCCAAGGCATAATTGTTTAATGCCAAGGCATAATTGTTTAATGCCAAGGCATAATTTTCATTGTTTAATGCCAAGGCATAATTGTTTAATGCCAAGGTATAATTTTTATTGTTTAATGCCAAGGCATAATTGTTTAATGCCAAGGCATAATTGTTTAATGCCAAGGCATAATTTTTATTGTTTAATGCCAAGGCATAATTGTTTAATGTCAAGGCATAATTGTTTAATGTCAAGGCATAATTGTTTAATGCCAAGGCATAATTTTTATTGTTTAATGCCAAGGCATAATTGTTTAATGCCAAGGTAATTGTTTAATGCCAAGGCATAATTGTTTAATGCCAAGGAATAATTGTTTTATGTTAAGGCATAATTGTTTAATGCCAAGGCATAATTTTTATTGTTTAAAATGCCAAGGCATAATTGTTTAATGTCAAGGCATAATTGTTTAATGTCAAGGCATAATTGTTTAATGCCAAGGCATAATTTTTATTGTTTAATGCCAAGGCATAATTGTTTAATGCCAAGGTAATTGTTTAATGCCAAGGCATAATTGTTTAATGCCAAGGAATAATTGTTTAATGCCAAGGCATAATTGTTTAATGCCAAGGCATAATTTTTATTGTTTAATGCCAAGGCATAATTGTTTAATGTCAAGGCATAATTGTTTAATGTCAAGGCATAATTGTTTAATGCCAAGGCATAATTTTTATTGTTTAATGCCAAGGCATAATTGTTTAATGCCAAGGTAATTGTTTAATGCCAAGGCATAATTGTTTAATGCCAAGGAATAATTGTTTTATGTTAAGGCATAATTGTTTAATGCCAAGGCATAATTTTTATTGTTTAAAATGCCAAGGCATAATTGTTTAATGTCAAGGCATAATTGTTTAATGTCAAGGCATAATTGTTTAATGCCAAGGCATAATTTTTATTGTTTAATGCCAAGGCATAATTGTTTAATGCCAAGGTAATTGTTTAATGCCAAGGCATAATTGTTTAATGCCAAGGCATAATTGTTTAATGCCAAGGAATAATTGTTTTATGTTAAGGCATAATTGTTTAATGCCAAGGCATAATTTTTATTGTTTAATGCCAAGGCATAATTGTTTAATGCCAAGGCATAATTGTTTAATGCCAAGGCATAATTGTTTAATGCAAATGCATCATTGTTTAAGCCAAGGCATAATTGTTTAATGCCAAGGCATAATTGTTTAATTCCAAGGCATAATTGTTTAATGCCAAGATATAAATGTTTAATGCCAAGGCATAATTTTTATTGTTTAATGCCAAGGCATAATTGTTTAATGCCAAGGCATAATTGTTTAATGCCAAGGCATAATTGTTTAATACCAAGGCATAATTTTTATTGTTTAATGACAAGGCATAATTGTTTAATGCCAAGGAATAATTGTGTTATGTTATGGCATAATTGTTTAATGCCAAGGCATAATTTTTATTGTTTAATGCCAATGCATAATTGTTTAATGCCAAGGCATAATTGTTTAATGCCAAGGCATAATTGTTTAATGTTAAGGCATAATTGTTTAATGTTAAGGCATAATTGTTTAATGCCAAGGCATAATTGTTTAATGCCAAAGCATAATTTTTATTGTTTAATGCCAAGGCATAATTGTTTAATTCCAAGGCATAATTGTTTAATGCCAAGGCATAATTGTTTAATGTCAAGGAATAATTTGTATTGTTTAATGCCAAGGCATAATTGTTTAATGCCAAGGCATAATTGTTTAATGCCAAGGCATAATTTTCATTGTTTAATGCCAAGGCAAAATTGTTTAATGCCAAGGTATAATTTTTATTGTTTAATGCCAAGGCATAATTGTTTAATGCCAAGGCATAATTGTTTAATGCCAAGGAAAATATTGTTTAATGCCAAGGCATAATTGTTTAATGCCAAGGCATAAT
This sequence comes from Sepiola atlantica, assembly GCA_963556195.1. Classification (NCBI taxonomy): domain Eukaryota; kingdom Metazoa; phylum Mollusca; class Cephalopoda; order Sepiida; family Sepiolidae; genus Sepiola; species Sepiola atlantica. The sequence continues at coordinate 141,291,772 of OY744527.1, read as the reverse complement.
TGTTTAATGCCAAGGCATAATTGTTTAATGTCAACGAATAATTTGTATTGTTTAATGCCAAGGCATAATTGTTTAATGCCAAGGCATAATTGTTTAATGCCAAGGCATAATTTTCATTGTTTAATGCCAAGGCATAATTGTTTAATGCCAAGGTATAATTTTTATTGTTTAATGCCAAGGCATAATTGTTTAATGCCAAGGCATAATTGTTTAATGCCAAGGAAAATATTGTTTAATGCCAAGGCATAATTGTTTAATGCCAAGGCATAATTTTTATTGTTTAATGCCAAGGCATAATTGTTTAATGTCAAGGCATAATTGTTTAATGTCAAGGCATAATTGTTTAATGCCAAGGCATAATTTTTATTGTTTAATGCCAAGGCATAATTGTTTAATGCCAAGGTAATTGTTTAATGCCAAGGCATAATTGTTTAATGCCAAGGAATAATTGTTTTATGTTAAGGCATAATTGTTTAATGCCAAGGCATAATTTTTATTGTTTAAAATGCCAAGGCATAATTGTTTAATGCCAAGGCATAATTGTTTTATGCCAAGGCATAATTGTTTAATGCAAATGCATCATTGTTTAAGCCAAGGCATAATTGTTTAATGCCAAGGCATAATTGTTTAATTCCAAGGCATAATTGTTTAATGCCAAGATATAAATGTTTAATGCCAAGGCATAATTTTTATTGTTTAATGCCAAGGCATAATTGTTCAATGCCAAGGCATAATTGTTTAATGCCAAGGCATAATTGTTTAATGCCAAGGCATAATTTTTATTGTTTAATGACAAGGCATAATTGTTTAATGCCAAGGCATAATTGTTTAATGTTAAGGCATAATTGTTTAATGTTAAGGCATAATTGTTTAATGCCGAGGCATAATTTTTATTGTTTAATGCCAAGGCATAATTGTTTAATGCCAAGGCATAATTGTTTAATGCCAAGGCATAATTGTTTAATGTTAAGGCATAATTGTTTAATGTTAAGGCATAATTGTTTAATGCCGAGGCATAATTTTTATTGTTTAATGACAAGGCATAATTGTTTAATGCCAAGGCATAATTGTTTAATGTTAAGGCATAATTGTGTTATGTTAAGGCATAATTGTTTAATGCCGAGGCATAATTTTTATGGTTTAATGCCAAGGCATAATTGTTTAATGCCAAGGCATAATTGTTTAATGCCAAGGCATAATTGTTTAATGTTAAGGCATAATTGTTTAATGTTAAGGCATAATTGTTTAATGCCAAGGCATAATTGTTTAATGCCAAAGCATAATTTTTATTGTTTAATGCCAAGGCATAATTGTTTAATTCCAAGGCATAATTGTTTAATGCCAAGGCATAATTGTTTAATGTCAAGGAATAATTTGTATTGTTTAATGCCAAGGCATAATTGTTTAATGCCAAGGCATAATTGTTTAATGCCAAGGCATAATTTTCATTGTTTAATGCCAAGGCAAAATTGTTTAATGCCAAGGTATAATTTTTATGGTTGAATGCCAAAGCATAATTGTTTAATGCCAAGGCATAATTGTTTAATGCCAAGGAAAATATTGTTTAATGCCAAGGCATAATTGTTTAATGCCAAGGCATAATTTTTATTGTTTAATGCCAAGGCATAATCGTTTAATGTCAAGGAATAATTGTTTAATGTCAAGGCATAATTGTTCAATGCCAAGGCATAATTTTTATTGTTTAATACCAAGGCATAATTGTTTAATGCCAAGGTAATTGTTTAATGTCAAGGCATAATTGTTTAATGCCAAGGAATAATTGTTTTATGTTAAGGCATAATTGTTTAATGCCAAGGCATAATTTTTATTGTTTAATGCCAAGGCAAAATTGTTTAATGCCAAGGCATAATTGTTTTATGCCAAGGCATAATAGTTTAATGCAAATGCATAATTGTTTAATGCCAAGGCATAATTGTTTAATGCCAAGGCATAATTGTTTAATGCCAAGGCATAATTGTTTAATGCCAAAGCATAATTGTTTAATGCCAAGGAATAATTGTGTTATGTTAAGGCATAATTGTTTAATGCCAAGGCATAATTGTTTAATGTTAAGGCATAATTGTTTAATGCCAAGGCATAATTGTTTAATGCCAAAGCATAATTTTTATTGTTTAATGCCAAGGCATAATTGTTTAATGCCAAGGCATAATTGTTTAATGTTAAGGCATAATTGTTTAATGCCACGGCATAATTGTTTAATGCCAAAGCATAATTTTTATTGTTTAATGCCAAAGCCTAATTGTTTATTGCCAAGGCATAATTGTTTAATGCCAAGGCATAATTGTTTAATGTCAAGGTATAATTTTCATTGTTTAATGCCAAGGCATAATTGTTTAATGCCAAGGCATAATTGTTTAATGCCAAGGCATAATTTTTATTGTTTAATGCCAAGGCATAATTGTTTAATGCCAAGGCATAATTGTTTAATGCCAAGGCATAATTGTTTAATGTTAAGGCATAATTGTTTAATGCCATGGCATAATTTTTATTGTTTAATGCCAAGGCATAATTGTTTAATGCCAAGGCATAATTGTTTAATGTTAAGGCATAATTGTTTCATGCCAAGGAATAATTGTTTAATGTCAAGGCATAATTGTTTAATGCCAAGGCATAATTGTTTGATGTTAAGGTATAATTGTTTAATGCCAAGGCATAATTGTTTAATGCCAAGGCATAATTGTTTAATGTTAAGGCATAATTGTTTAATGCCAAGGCATAATTGTTTAATGCCAAGGCATAATTTTTTAATGCCAAGGCATAATTGTTTAATGCAAAAGCATAAGTGTTTAATGCTAAGGCATATCTGTTTAATGCCAAGGGATAATTGTTTAATGCCAAGGCATAATTGTTTAATGCCAAGGCATTATTTTTATTGTTTAATGCCAAGGCGTAATTGTTTAATGCCAAGGCATAATTGTTTAATGCAAATGCATAATTGTTTAAGCCAAGGCATAATTGTTTAATGCCAAGGCATAATTGTTTAATGCCAAGGCATAATTTTTATTGTTTAATGCCAAGGCATAATTGTTTAATGCCAAGGCATAATTTTTTAATGCCAAAGCATAATTGTTTAATGCCAAGGCATAATTGTTTAATGTTAAGGCATAATTGTTTAATGTTAAGGCATAATTGTTTAATGCCAAGGCATAATTGTTTAATGCCAAAGCATAATTTTTATTGTTTAATGCCAAGGCATAATTGTTTAATGCCAAGGCATAATTGTTTAATGTCAAGGAATAATTTGTATTGTTTAATGCCAAGGCATAATTGTTTAATGCCAAGGCATAATTGTTTAATGCCAAGGCATAATTTTCATTGTTTTATGCCAAGGCAAAATTGTTTAATGCCAAGGTATAATTTTTATTGTTTAATGCCAAGGCATAATTGTTTAATGCCAAGGCATAATTGTTTAATGCCAAGGAAAATATTGTTTAATGCCAAGGCATAATTGTTTAATGCCAAGGCATAATTTTTATTGTTTAATGCCAAGGCATAATTGTTTAATGTCAAGGAATAATTGTTTCATGTCAAGGCATAATTGTTCAATGCCAAGGCATAATTTTTATTGTTTAATGCCAAGGCATAATTGTTTAAGGCCAAGGTAATTGTTTAATGCCAAGGCATAATTGTTTAATGCCAAGGAATAATTGTTTTATGTTAAGGCATAATTGTTGTTGCCAAGGCATAATTTTTATTGTTTAATGCCAAGGCAAAATTGTTTAATGCCAAGGCATAATTGTTTTATGCCAAGGCATAATAGTTTAATGCAAATGCATAATTGTTTAAGCCAAGGCATAATTGTTTAATGCCAAGGCATAATTGTTTAATGCCAAGGCATAATTCTTTAATGCCAAAGCATAATTGTTTAATGCCAAGGAATAATTGTGTTATGTCAAGGCATAATTGTTTAATGCCAAGGCATAATTTTTATTGTTTAATGCCAAGGCATAATTGTTTAATGCCAAGGCATAATTGTTTAATGTTAAGGCATAATTGTTTAATGCCAAGGCATAATTGTTTAATGCCAAAGCATAATTTTTATTGTTTAATGCCAAAGCATAATTGTTTAATGCCAAGGCATAATTGTTTAATGCCAAGGCATAATTGTTTAATGTCAAGGTATAATTTTCATTGTTTAATGCCAAGGCATAATTGTTTAATGCCAAGGCATAATTGTTTAATGCCAAGGCATAATTGTTTAATGTTAAGGCATAATTGTTTAATGCCATGGCATAATTTTTATTGTTTAATGCCAAGGCATAATTGTTTAATGCCAAGGCATAATTGTTTAATGTTAAGGCATAATTGTTTCATGCCAAGGAATAATTGTTTAATGTCAAGGCATAATTGTTTAATGCCAAGGCATAATTGTTTAATGTTAAGGTATAATTGTTTAATGCCAAGGCATAATTGTTTAATGCCAAGGCATAATTGTTTAATGTTAAGGCATAATTGTTTAATGCCAAGGCATAATTATTTAATGCCAAGGCATAATTTTTTAATGCCAAGGCATAATTGTTTAATGCCAAGGCATAATTGTTTAATGCTAAGGCATATATGTTTAATGCCAAAGGATAATTGTTTAATGCCAAGGCATAATTGTTTAATGCCAAGGCATTATTTTTATTGTTTAATGCCAAGGCATAATTGTTTAATGCCAAGGCATAATTGTTTAATGCCAAGGCATAATTGTTTAATGCCAAAGCATAATTTTTATTGTTTAATGCCAAGGCATAATTGTTTAATTCCAAGGCATAATTGTTTAATGCCAAGGCATAATTGTTTAATGTCAAGGCATAATTGTTCAATGCCAAGGCATAATTGTTTAATGCCAAGGCATAATTTTTATTGTTTAATGCCAAGGCATAATTGTTTAATGCCAAGGCATAATTGTTTAATGCCAAGGCATAATTGTTTAATGTTAAGGCATAATTGTTTAATGCCAAGGCATAATTGTTTAATGCCAAGGCATAATTGTTTAATGCCAAGGAATAATTGTTTCATGTTAAGGAATAATTGTTTAATGCCAAGGCATAATTTTTATTGTTTAATGCCAAGGCATAATTGTTTAATGCCAAGGCATAATTGTTTAATGCCAAGGCATAATTGTTTAAGGCCAAGGCCTAATTTTTATTGTTTAATGCCAAAGCATAATTGTTTAATGCCAAGGTATAATTTTTATTGTTTAATGCCAAGGCATAATTGTTTAATGCCGAGGCATAATTGTTTAATGCCAAGGAAAAAATTGTTTAAGGCCAAGGCATAATTGTTTAATGCCAAGGCATAATTTTTATTGTTTAATGCCAAGGCATAATTGTTTAATGTCAAGGCATAATTGTTTAATGTCAAGGCATAATTGTTCAATGCCAAGGCATAATTTTTATTGTTTAATGAAAAGGCATAATTGTTTAATGCCAAGGTATAATTTTTATTGTTTAATGCCAAGGCATAATTGTTTAATGCCAAGGCATAATTGTTTAATGCCAAGGCATAATTGTTTAATGCCAAGGAATAATTGTTTTATGTTAAGGCATAATTGTTTAATGCCAAGGCATAATTTTTATTGTTTAATTCCAAGGCATAATTGTTTAATGCCAAGGCATAATTGTTTAATGCCTAGGCATAATTGTTTTATGCCAAGGCATAATTGTTTAATGCAAATGCATAATTGTTTAAGCCAAGGCATAATTGTTTAATGCCAAGGCATACTGGTTTAATGCCAAGGCATAATTGTTTTATGCCAAGGCATAATTTTTATTGTTTAATGCCAAGGCATAATTGTTTAATGCCAAGGCATAATTGTTTAATGCCAAGGCATAATTGTTTAATGCCAAGGCATAATTTTTATTGTTTAATGCCAAGGCATAATTGTTAAATTCCAAAGCATAATTTTTATTGTTTAATGCCAAGGCATAATTGTTTCATGCCAAGGCATAATTTTTATGGTTTAATGCCAAGGCATAATTGTTTAATGCCAAGGCATAATTGTTTAATGCCAAGGCATAATTTTTATTGTTTAATGCCAAGGCATAATTGTTTTATGCCAAGGCATAATTTTTATGGTTTAATGCCAAGGCTTAATTGTTTAATGCCAAGGCATAATTTTTAATGTTTAATGCCAAGGCATAATTGTTTCATGCCAAGGCATAATTTTTAATGTTTAGTGCCAAGGCATAATTGTTTAATGCAAAGGCATAATTGTTTAATGCCAAGGCATAATTGTTTAATGCCAAGGCATAATTTTTATTGTTTAATGCCAAGGCATAATTGTTTAATGCCAAGGCATAATTGTTTTATGCCAAGGCATAATTTTTATTGTTTAATGCCAAGGCATAATTGTTTAATGCCAAGCCATAATTGTTTAATGCCAAGGCATAATTGTTTAATGCCAAGGCATAATTTTTATTGTTTAATGCCAAGGCATAATTGTTTAATGCCAAGGCATTATTTTTATTGTTTAATGCCAAGGCATAATTGTTTGATGCCAAGGCATACTTTTTATTGTTTAATGCCAAGGCATAATTGTTTAATGCCAAGGCATAATTTTTATTGTTTAATGCCAAGGCATAATTGTTTAATGCCAAGGCATAATTGTTTAATGCCAAGGCATAATTTTTATTGTTTAATGCCAAGGCATAATTGTTTCATGCCAAGGCATAATTTTTATTGTTTAATGCCCAGGCATAATTGTTTAATGCCAAGGCATAATTTTCATTGTTTAATGCCAAGGCATAATTGTTTAATGCCAAGGCATAATTGTTTAATGCCAAGGCATAATTTTTATTGTTTAATGCCAAGGCATAATTGTTTCATGCCAAGGCATAATTTTTAATGTTTAATGCCAAGGCATAATTGTTTAATGCCAAGGCATAATTGTTTAATGCCAAGGCATAATTGTTTAATGCCAAGGCATAATTGTTTAAAACTCATAGAACTGATTCATTGTAAACGATTATTCGAACACGTTGCTATTTTTCTCTCATCTATGAAAAGGTGATTACATTTTTTTATCATTCTATTACAATGTTAGTTGATTCCATGCTTATTAACTACTGTCAACTCTCGTAGGTTATGCCGGCTAACCAACGAGCGTGGTGTGCATCCAAATAACTCCCCACTATTATTATCTCAAAATGGTAAGACAAGTATATGACCTTAATATATAGGATCATAGCACTTTCTTACATTGAGATCACAAATCTTACTCATGGCTTACTATCCTTACTATTCTTGTTTGTGACATAATTTCCTTTACAGACACCACATCTCCATTATAATAACGCTATAAAGAAACGGTTGTAAATTTTATACCTAATTTGCATAATAATTTTTAAAAGGCTGATTAAAGAAATAATTGTTTAGGTACAATTGATTTCTAATTTCTAATTTTTTATTTTCATGCATAAACGAAAGATTTCAGTTTAAAAAAGAAACTCATTAAAAATGTGGGGAAGAACGAATCTTTTAATAAGAATTTATAAAACAATTAAATATTTGTATCCGGAGGATGCATTTCATAACTTACTACCTAGCTCTACTCACGTTGAAGTAAATACTAAAAATTGATACGTAAAAGATATTATCTCCTTATAACATTTAATGTGGATACATGAAATAATATATATATATATATATATATATATATATATATATATATATATATATATATATATATATATATATATATATATATTTAGATTTTTCACTTATAAAATAGATCATTCAGTGAAGACCGGGGTTGTTCCAATAAAAACAAGCTCGATGATCTCGATTACAGAGCATTTATATGTGATTTTATGAAGGCTTACCAAAGCATTCCTTTCAGGACACCAATGATCACCATTAAAGATATTTTTCTTACAAATATTATTTATTCAAATTAAATGTTTTTTCCTACACGTGTTTCACTACCAAGCAGGTACTTGCTTGGCAGATCATCAGGGAAATTAAATGTCTGGAATACGGGTTTCAACTGCCGACAATACACAATGTGGCGTTGCAATAGTTGAGGTCACTTAAGAAGAGAAGAGGAAAAAAATAAAAATAAAAGTTAAAATTAAAAAACAAGGAAGAACAACGATAAATAAAAGAAAGTCCTAGAAAAAGTCTTAGAAAAGTAGCTCGTGCATTATTTCTTCCACCAAGCCAACAAGCAAATAATCGGTCCCAAATACATTCAAAAAGACCAAAAAACCGGAACAATGTGCGATAATACACTTTCACGTCGGCCGGCACAATGATGAATAAATCCTCCCCCCCCCCCCAAAAAAAAAAAACCAAAGAACTAAATCATTCAAGATACCGTTCACAAGTTACCATTCCAACCCAATGATAATATGGGAATTCTAAATCCAACTTCTCACAAAGAAAAATCAACATAAATGTTCGTCCGGGATGCCAGCGGTCAGAAGAGCCTTATTTCAAGGGCTGATTTCCTACCCTTCGAAACAAACACACGACGAGTTGACGCCACGTCAATCTCGCAGAAACTTCCCTTTATATTGAGAAAAAATCTTTATTAGTAGATAGAAACTATTTATTCAAAATACTGTTTCTAAAAAAATTTATTATTAAAACTATTCTTTATAGAAATTAATTATCTAGTGTCTGGGACGTCATTTTACATTTTGGGAAAATATCCTTCATTTAATTAACTGCCGAATTATTATCGTTTTGTTGTTTAACGAAGCGAAAAAAAAACCTATCCCGCAGAATTTGTTTTTAAAAAATTATTCATATATCAAAAATGAAATGTTATTATAAAAAAGTTTTCTACAAAAATCAAGTTATTATTTTAAATAATTTAAAATCTTTCCTTTAACGGCTGTGTCTGTTTGCAACTCTCTGTGGAGAATATTATTCTATATTCCATAAATAAATATTACTACGGAATATCGTTATCAGAAATCTATTTTTTTATTTAAAAAAAAACTTTTTTAATGGACGGGGTTATTTTTGCCAACTTTACGGGAAAATATCCCTCTAATTCGTTAAATGACAGGAGACTTTGTTATTACTAATTTAAAAATCCTGTACAAAATACTTTTTATAAAAATCCAATTGTTTCTATTTTTAGAAATTAAGTCCGTGTCGGCATGCATGTTTTTTTAATTATTTTTTCCTTAATTATTTTTCCCCCATTCCTGCCACCCATTGTTTTATTTAATTTAATCTAATTAAAAACTAATTTAATTTAATTTAACCTAATTTAATTAATTTAATTAAATAGTGATAGCATCCAGGTTGCTATTTCTTATTTTTCACTTAAAATTACTTGAAATTCCCAATGCATTTCGTATAATATATCTATTTCTGAGAATAAATTGTGATTTATTATTTATTATTCCACTATCTTTTTATATGTAACAAAAATTCCCCCCTCTATTCCGCTGAATAAGTATTTACTATAGTTGACTATCAATGGGCCTTATTCCGATAGAATATTCCTACCTTATCACCCCCAACCTAAGTCCCGAGCCTCCGCTAATAATCGAATTAAGACATATCTTAGCATAAGTACGTGTTACTAATTCTCATCCTCTATATTATACACTAATTATTGCCCCAGATTGCCTCAGGTTGGGTCCATCCTGCCTATCTCTGCTGTAAGTGTATACTTCCCCCAATTCCCCTCCTATCCAGGTTTTAGGCTTGATAACAGGTAACGGTTTCTATGCAGACAGCATTGTAGTATTTCCTGCCTAGCGTTCAGTAAATTATCTCTAGATGTCATGATGGGGTACGACTCTAATGCACATAGGTTGCATCTCTTCCTTTTGTTCGGTTTATATTTGTTAGCCCTCCCTAAAATGGACCATTTCAGTTCGAAAGGGTCTTGCCTAGCAATTAGGTTTCTCACAAAACGGCCAACAGAAGTGTTAGGCCTATCTATGTCTTCCCTTTGGTCTCGTGCTACTTTTCTAAGACTTTTTCTAGGACTTTCTCTTATTTATCGTTGTTCTTCCTTTTTTTTAATTTTAACTTTTATTTTTATTTTTTTCCTCTTCTCTTCTTAAGTGACCTCAACTATTGCAACGCCACATTGTGTATTGTCGGCAGTTGAAACCCGTATTCCAGACATTTAATTTCCCTGATGATCTGCCAAGCAAGTACCTGCTTGGTAGTGAAACACGTGTAGGAAAAAACATTTAATTTGAATAAATAATATGTGTAAGAAAAAATATCTTTAATGGTGATCATTGGTGTCCTGAAAGAAATGCTTTGGTAACCCTTCATAAAATCACACACACACATATATATATATATATATATATATATATATATATATATATATATATATATATATATATATTCGCTATTTACATTTAAAGTTCCTCTATATTTACCAACTAATTGGCTATGGCCGATGGGTAAGATCCCCGACTACGAATCAGTGGCGATTTGTGATCGAGGTTCGCGCCTACCGACCGTTGAGAATTAGTTCCTACACTTAAGATTGCGTTAGCATGAAACATCGATGTATGTAGGTATTTAAATAATTAATATTTATTTATAAAAATATTATATATATATATATATATATATATATATATATATATATATATATATATATATATATATATATTCTAGTGGCAATTCATTCATAAACACTCGGATGACGGTCCTAAATTATGAGAGGACTCCACACATGAATTTGTTTTAAATGAATCATTTACTCTCTCTCTCTCTCTCTCTCTAACAGGTAAGTAATGTATATACAGTGTGCTTCGTATCAGGAACCTAGTTAGTTGCAGTTGTTATTTCGGAGTTTTTCTTCTCTTAGATTTGTTGTCTTGTTGCAGCTCAAGAGTCCAGTCTATCCTAGTATTTCAGCCATAATTTGGGGAAATAGAGATGGGTAGATCCCTTTTCCTGTGCTCTTAGTGAAATTTATGCAGTAACCTCGAGAAAACTAGAACACAAGATGATAATCAAAACTAAAATGAATTAATAAACCAAACATAAACGTATATTTTTTATGGGTAGGATTCAAGCGTCTTGTCCTCAGATCGAGCGAGAGGAATCCTTCTAGACTGATGCAGTTTTTTTTTTCACAGTGCCCATTTTGGGGGAGCTGGATTCTTCACATCGAAAACCGAACTTCTATTTAACTTTGCCCTCGGGGGAGCCAAGTAAATAGGAAACTATACATAACTGTATTTTGGTGTATGTACTGTAACACATCCTCAGATTAGTGTAATCAATGTTGAATGTTATGTGATTTGTATTGAGAGAGATAGGGTGAAGGAGAGTGAGGGGAGAGCGTATCTTGAATGAAAGCGAGAGAAAGGAACGAAGATGAGGGGCAGTGGGGATTATAATGCAAGGCGTATATATTTATAAAGAAATTCATTCATGCAGTTAATCGTATATCTGAATTCATTCATGCAGTTGTTTTGAGTAAACTGCAGTCGATGAAATCGTTTTTTTTTCATCTATGACTCACACGATAAGAAAAACAAAGAACAAATATTCTTGCGTCCATTCACTCTACGCGTTTAGCGATGAAAATGCTTTCAAACTCAAAGGCGACAGACCGTTGACTTAGTGACTCCCACCGTCACTCTTGACTGCAACCTCCCACTACTTGTATTAGTGGTAAACTGCTATGTATTCAGTGTAAATAAATTGCTCGTTACGTTCACACGTGTGTCTCGCCTCTGTTAATGAATGCTTCAATAACAAGTTACTAACATGGCTTTATTTAATACTCACCTGTATCAACGCATAATATAAAATGGTGTCAGAATAAAACATCGAACCGTCAACACTCACAGCCGTATATCAATATTTTCAACAAAAAAAAAAAAAAAAAAAAAAAAAAAAATGGAATTTTTACCACATCCAAAAGAATTAAATTTCTCTTCGGATAATCTCGGACAGGAATGGGAAACTTGGAAAAACCAATTTCAATTGTTCCTGCAAGCTACAGAGTCGGACAAGAAACCGGAGAAGGTGAAAACTTCAATATTGCTGACCTGTATAGGAACCGAGGGAAGGAAAATATATTATACGTTTAACTTTGAAAATGACGAAGAGAAGCTAAACTTGAAAAAAGTTATAGAAAAATTTGACGCGCACTGCCAACCAAGAAAAAACCTGACGTTTCTCACATATCAATTTCTCACGTGCAAACAGAAAGAAACACAGAGATTTGATGAGTACGTCACAGAACTACGGCAAAAGGCAAACAAATGTGAATTCGGTGACCTCACTGAAAGACTAATAAAAGACATTCTAATTTGTGGCGTTAATGACAACATGTTGAGAGAAAGAATGCTCAGAGAACCTTCACTGGATTTACAAAAGGCGATACAAGCAGGCCTGAGTGCTGAAGAAACGAAGAGACACTCCAAGATAATGGCTACATGCGAAACAGAAAATATCTCAACAATTCGCAATCCAAAGAAAAACAGGCTGTCGTCCAAAGTCATGTTCAAACGTGAAGACAAAAAGCCCGCGAAAACACAACAATGGATTGAGACATGCACCTACTGCGCTGGGTCACATCAGAAAGGAAACTGTCCAGCATACAATAAAAACTGCACAAATTGCGGCAAAAAAGGACACTTCGCTCGAATATGTCGAACGAAAAAGAAGAAACTATATAATGTCGGACACTCACACAATTCAGACCACGTGGAGCAAAATCAGTTTAACATGGACGCCATATTGAAAAAAAATGTAGACGCACTACAAACTGACAAATGGAAAGTAAAGATTCGAGGCAACGAAACACTCATCAACTTCAAAATCGATACAGGTGCTGAAGTAAATGTATTACCAGCAAAAATATATAGAACTATTGAACCAAAGCCAAAATTAAATAAAACGTCTATAAAATTAACCGCCTACAACTGTACGCAAATTCCCACGATAGGGAGCTGTGTTATACAATTACAAAATAAAAATATAAAAGTAAGTTCGCATTTCATTGCGGCAAACACAAATGCAAACGCAGTAATCGGTGCAGAACCAGCAGAAGAACTAGGACTGATAAAAAGAACTTATGAAATAAACAAGACGGACATAGAAGCATTAAAAGAAAAATATAAAGATTGCTATGGTGACATCGGAAAATTACCAGTCACACATCATATAACAATAACTCCGGACATAAAACCCGTCATAAATCCTCCAAGGAACATACCGTTTGGGATGAAACCAAAATTAAAAAAGGAGTTAGAAAAAATGACAAAAATGGGAATAATAAAACCCGTTGAAGAACCGACAGATTGGGTAAATTCTCTGGTAATAGTGGAGAAACCGAACGGAAAATTAAGACTATGTTTGGACCCTAGAGACCTAAACAAGGCCATAAAAAGAGAACACTACGCCGAAGAAATATTTGCAGAAATGGAAAATCCAAAATATTTCACGAAATTAGACGCTTCAAATGGATATTGGCAAATACCCGTTGATGAAGAAAGCTCTAAGCTATTAACATTTAATTCGCCATTTGGTCGTTATTCGTTCACGCGCCTGCCATATGGAATACATAGTGCCTCTGAAATTTTTCAAGCACAAGTTGCAAAAATAATAGAAGGCATACCTGGAACGAAGAACTCACAGGACGACATAATAATATGGTCAGAAACATTAGAGGACCATATAAAAACATTAGACAAAGTATTCAGTCAACTACGCAAAGCTGGATTAAAATTAAACAAAAATAAATGTGAATTTGCAACAAAGCAATTAACATATTTAGGTCATTTGATCACTGATGAAGGAATAAAACCAGACCCTTCTAATATAAAGGCAATAACACACATGCCTCTACCCGAAAATAAAAAAAGGTATCCAACGATTTTTGGGAATGACCAACTACCTGTGCAAGTTCATACCAGAGTACTCAGAGGTAACTACACCGTTGAGAGTACTGCTACACAACGATACGCTGTGGTCATTTGATAAACCTCAAATAGAGGCTATAGAAAAACTAAAACGGATAATAACTAGCCTACCAGTTTTAAAATTTTATGATCCCAGCAAAGAAATTAAAATCACCACCGATGCCAGCAAACATGGATTGGGTGCAGTGTTACAACAGAAACATGATGAAAAATGGTTACCCGTGTCATACGCGTCACGATCGACAACCTCAGCAGAACAAAATTACTGCCCGATAGAATTGGAAACGCTCAGCATAGTGTTCGCCTGCAACAAATTCCACCAATATATCTATGGAAGAAAATTTCTCATAGAAAATGATCACAAACCATTAAGGCAAATTTTTAAAAAATCCATTACAAAAAGCCCTCCGAGAATACAAAGATTCATACTCGCGCTTCAGAAATACGAATTCGAAGTAATATACATTCCAGGGCGAGAATCCGTAATTGCTGATGCATTATCACGTGCATACATATCAGACAGCGAACAAGAAATATCAGATACAGAAATGGACAAATATATCCATACCATTATAAAACAATATCCAATGAGCGACCAAAAACTCAACATATACCGTGAGGAGACTGGGAAAGACCCAACACTAAAAATGCTCATGAAATATGCGACATCAACTTGGCCAGAAAAAATGGACGTGCCACCCACAATAGCACCATATATGCCAGTCCGCGATGACATATCGGTTGTGAAAGGACTAGTATTGAAAGGTACACGAATAGTGGTCCCAACCTCCCTAAGGAAGGAAGCCCTACAAAAAATCCACACTGGACATTTGGGCATAGAAAAGTGCATTACAAGAGCAAAAGAGGTCGCCTAACATAAACAATCAAATAAAAGAAATGGTTAGCACATGCACACATTGTCTAGATCACTGAAACCGACAACCGTCAGAATCACTAATACACCATGAAATACCCGTAACACCATGGACCAAAGTTGCGACAGACGTATTTTACTTATATAGTAAAGCATATGTAGTGATAATAGACTACACGACTAGATATTTCGATATCCACAAACTTGATGACTGCAAATCAAGTACGGTGATCAATAAAATAAAAAACACCTTCGCAAAATTTGGCATTCCACAAATAGTGATTAGTGACAATGGACCCGAGTACCGATCATCAGAATATAGACAATTTGCTAAAGATTGGGATTTCAGGCATATCACGACAAGTCCGAACTATCCACAGTCGAATGGCTTAGTAGAAAGAAACATTCAAACAATTAAAAGAACATTAAAGAAATCGTTTGAAAGTAGACAAGACCCATACCTAGCAATGTTAGCGTTACAGACTTCACCATTAAAAGATAAAACCCCGTCACCAGCCCAACAGTTGATGAAAAGAACGCTAAGGACAAATCTTCCAAATATCATGCATAACAAAACAATGAAAAAGCATGAAATAAATAAAAAGTCCAGAGAGCTACCAGAACTAAAGAAAGACGATACTGTCCGTATTCTTTCACAAGAAAAATGGAACCGAAAAGGTAAGGTTGTGAAAAAATTAAAAGAGCCTCGTTCATATCTAATAAAAACAGAACAAGGAAAATATGTACGGCGCAACAGACGTCATATTTTAAAAACAAAAGAAAATCAAAAGTTCAAAATCAAACACGACTATGAAAACATATTAAACCAAGAAAATAGTCGAAAACAAGTCGTATCAAAAACAAGCTCGGAAAACAAAATAATACCAAACTCCACAAAGAAAGGGAGACCAATTAAATGTCCAGCCCGATACAGAGACTAAATGAGAAAACCCTAAAAAATAAAAATACTTTTATTTTTCAGTTAAAACAAAGAAGAAAAAAACGGAGATGTTACGTAAACACAAGTTATCTCCCGTTGACTTAGTGACTCCCACCGTCACTCTTGACTGCAACCTCCCACTACTTGTATTAGTGGTAAACTGCTATGTATTCAGTGTAAATAAATTGCTCGTTACGTTCACACGTGTGTCTCGCCTCTGTTAATGAATGCTTCAATAACAAGTTACTAACATGGCTTTATTTAATACTCACCTGTATCAACGCATAATATAAAAGGCGTATCTGAAAATACTATTCCAAACTAAATCGTGACAAACTGACAAAAAGGATATTTAAAACGAACGTGGCAGGCCGACAGACAAACAGAGACTTTGAAGAAGAAGCAGGGATACATTCCCCCCCCCCCCCCCCCCCACTTTAAATAAAAAATTGAAGAATTTAGAAAATCGCAGTTGGTGGACGCATCTATCCACTCTATAATAAAAAGCAATATATATATATATATATATATATATATATATATATATATATATATATATATATATATCCACCCGTCACACAAAAGTTTACGAGTAAAAAACTACCATATCCATTTCAAATATTTAGGGGAATTGAGAAAACAAATAGCAAGTCAGATACCCTCGCCTTCAATCTATTTCATGATTTTCATTTCTGCTTTCCATGCCAATTGATACGTTTTTCCTTCTTTTTTTTTAACTTTCAGTTTGAGGTGTTTTCTTATTTCTCTTCTTTTATTTAACTTCACTGATTTAGATGTTATTTTATATAAATATGACTATTAGTGCGAACACTGGCGAAGCATAAATTTTCCCTTCATTTTTAACGGACGGTGTACACTCGTATAAAAATAAAATCTGATTATCGTCTGGACGTTTTAGCAGACAAACAGACAGAAGACAGACAGATATTTCTTATAGAAATGTGGGCGCGCACTTCAAACAATAACAAACAATAACAATAAATAGATAACTAAAATGGTAGTCATTATAAAGTAGCAATAACCCTAATCCTAACCCTAACCCTAACCCTAACCCTAATCCTCTCTTCCAACCGATTCTGTAGTATCAAGCTTTGCTCCACTGCAAACGTTGGTTTATCTTCCGAGACACGCGACTTTGATATTCTTGAATTATTAAAAACCAGCTATTTTTGTCCTATCCGGTTGTTTATCTGTGCAATGACGATTTGCGGTGCATAAAGATAGCGGGGGGGGGGGGGGGCGTCATGAAGAAAGGAAATAGTTGTGGAAATGGGATGAATTGGGGATGGAATAACTGATGTAGTGGGGTGGGGGCAAGTGGGGAAGAGTAATATAAAGAACCGAAAAAAAATAAACGGAGAAAAAAAAGGAAGAAAATAAAAGAGCGAAGGGAAAGAGAATAAGGAGATAATAATGGGGGAGTGAGCAAAAGAAATGAGAGAAAAGAAAACACGATGTAAGAAAACAACGGAAGAAGAAGAAGAAGATTGGGAGGAGGGGCAAAATGAACAACAACAAATAATAAAAACGGTAAAAATAGAGCGTAGAGGCCCCCGATCAACCGCCCGAGAAACCACATGTGCGCATGCGCCAATGTAGACAGGAAGCGCACAATTTAAAAAGTAAAAAAACAAAATAAATCTAAATTTCGCAAAACTGAAAACGCTATTTAATGAAAATGTAGAATAGAATAAAAAACAAACACGTAATAAAAAACAAAAAAACACGTAAATTTATACAGGATACAAATGGTTAATTTTATTTACTAAAGCGTTGAAAACGTCTTCGTGTTCCCGTATTCTTCCGTTTAACAATGATAGTTTCGTCGATTTCGGAGGAGTAGAAAAAATCGTCGTTCAATGTAAGACACGCGGACATCGCGGAACAAAACGGAACCGGTCCACGACTGTTTTGCGTGACTAGTCGTAATTGTCCAAAATTAGTTTTTCGGGGTATTTCTTTGCCCAAAAGTACATGAGTATTACTAATTTCTTCACTACCAATCCATTTCATGGTAGACCCACAAACACAGTCTGGATTCTTTAATTAATTTTAATTCCTTAAGAAAAATAAATAAATTCGCAGTAGTAGATAAGCGTTCCTACAATTCTTCTATCTTCATTTTACATCAATTTTAAATTGTGCGCTTTCTGTCGTCACTTCCGGTGGTTTCTCGGGCGGTTGATCGGGGGCCCCTACGCTCTATTTTGACCCAACAATGGCATTAGAAAAGAAAAAGGAAAAAAATGAATAAGAAAAACAAACAGAAAAAATGAAAAAGAAAAAGAAGACTTTTTTTAAGAAGAAGAAAACTAAGAAAAAGAAAGAGAAGAAAAAAAGAAAAAAAAGCGATAAAAAAAAATCAAGTTTACAACAAAAGTACAAAACAAGAGGAAAGAGATTATGTCGCGGGTTTAAAACTGATTTTTTTTGTGAACGAGAAATGTAATTGATTAGTTTGAATAAACAAGTCTCTCACGTGTGGGGCGGGTGTCTTTGACGCGAGGAGAGGCAGGTGGGCAAGATGGAGATGTGTGGAAATTTCTAGATGTTTTTCTGAGTAAGTCAACGGTTATTTCCCTTAGTTGAAGGGTCAGGGGGGCCCTACGTGCAGGTCGAAGGTCATATGGATATTGCGTGGGTGTTATGCCGTGAAGGCCATGGTGTGTCACGTGATTTCTATTTTTAGCAATGATGCATTGTTGTGTCTGGAAATATCGGCGCGAAATTTAGTTAGAACAGACTTGCACGCCGGATTGACAACACCTACGAACTGTTTCTCCGTCCACATGAGGGACGTTAAATTTGTAAAGAATTTCTACTGGAGGAAATTCAGGAGATAAAATTATCTCCGGGCAAGAATAGCCCTTTTTGTATGAACAGATTTGAACGTTGGGCAGGAAAGACCTACAAACTGTTTCTCCGTCCACGTGTGGGACGTTAAATTTGTGAAGGATTTCTACGTGAAGAAATTTAAGAGATATGATATCTCTTGGCAGAAGTGCCTGTTGTTTATGGAATATTTCCCCTCGGTCAAGAATATTATCCTTGGGAAGTTGTTTCAAGCCAGATACTTGAAATAAGGAGATGGAGAATGTGATCGAGACAAGATGTACTCCATGCAAGAAATTGCCTATGTTGAAGAGCTTAGCTCCCGAGAATTGAAATACTTTGCTGTCGAGAAGATTCTAATCAGAGATTAAGAATCATAGAGATTGATCGTCTTTGCAACACAGATCGATTTGAGATATACAACTGTGTCAGTTGTATCCGTACATTCGCGCGTGATTGCCATTCAAGACAAACGAGGAATATAGCAAGTATTATGTTTATTTGAAAATTGCATTGTTCTTGTGACGTATATATTACGTTGGATTTGCTAAAAGAAAGTTATTGAAAAAGAAGAGAAAAAGAACTTTCTGTCAGACGTTTGATAAAATAAAAAAGAGTTATTTTATCGTGGAAATTATGTTCGTCTTTCAGCACGGTTTGTTAATTTTATTTCTTTTGATTGTAACTTTGGTGTAAAGAAAAAAAGAGACTTTTGATTGATTTGTAAGAATACGGACTTTATAGTAAGTTCATGTGTTAAAAGGATTTATTCCTTAACTTAGATTGTGTCAATTTTTGTTGTATCTAACTTTAATGTCCAGAAGTACTGATGTGTATTTTTTTGATTTTATTTTTTTTGTATGTTATCCAGGAATAATTTATTTATTCCAGCTTTGGAAAAAAAACAGTCCCGGCTACCCTTTTTTGTAAATAAAACTTTATTTTAACTTTTACGAACATCTTGTATTCCTCCATTCCTTATCTCTTGTTATAATTTTTTTATGATAATTGTCCTAGATAACATAACCATCGTTTAGAGCGGTTTTTCGTTAACGACACGAAAATTCCGACAGATGTAACCCCCTTCTTCTTAGATTATCATTATGAAATGACCAACGGCTTCATAACAACGGTGCAATGAATCATGCAACAGAAGGTTAAGCAAATACGCCGTTGTTGGCTGCTGGTCGGAATGAGAACGCCATCTTTTTAGAGGACAGGATCGATCTTAATTGGCAACACTAAATATGGTTCAAAATGTCCACTTTTTGAAGTTTTTTTTTTTTTTAACCGAAATCACTATTCCTCATCGGACGTCCAAATACACTTAAAAAGAATCCACACGCATAGAAATTAAGAATCCCCCCTAACCCGGGTAAAAGAATCCCCCCTAACCCGGGTAAAAGTAGTTCCTAAACCCGGGTAGAAGTCTATTCTAACTCGGGTAAAATAATGCTCATAAAAAGAAAAACTTTCCTATTTCAGGCTGTAACAGAATTAAACTTCGCACTAAGGGCAACTTAGAAATCTCATATTAAACTTTCTTAGTATATATATATATATATATATATATATATATATATATATATATATATATATATATATATATATATATATATATATATATATATAGATTTAGATTTTTCACTTATAAAATAGATCATTCAGTGAAGACCGGGGTTGTTCCAATAAAAAACAAGCTCGATGATACTCGATTACAGAGTACAGAGCATTTATATGTGATTTTATGAAGGCTTACCAAAGGCTTACCAAATATATATATATATATATATATATATATATATATATATATATATATATATATATATATATATTAGTTGCATTCCAATGACCATACTCAATCCAAAACCATAATTTTCATTTATTGTTTCCATTTTTTTTATTTTTATATTTCAGCAAATACCGGCATTTCTTCTTTCGTCTCACAAAATAATTCTTTTTTTTTTTTCAAATTTAATACCTCACCCTCCTGATAATAGAAAACCTCTAAGATGCCGCCTCCCTACTTTCAATTCTTTGTCCTCAGCCTCTCCCAACTTGCATTTATCTTGGATAAACATGGATGAAAGTTCTTGGGTTAGTAGTGTGATGTTATTGGCTGGGTTAAGTGAGTAGTAAGACGGAGAGAAGTATAGGATAAGTAACAAGGTTTATTGGCGGTCAAACATACATTCTAACTGAGTCATCGCCAGGGGCCGTGACTCGTCCCCTCATCGGTGAATCGTCGGTGCAGTAACACTACATCCCCCTTTCGGTTGTAAAGTTCTTTACAAGGACAGTCTTTTAGGTGGTCGAACTTGTCGACCGCTTCTTGTAGATTTCCCTTGGTCAGGACCTCTGGAACTCTCTAGTGGGATGTTTCTTTGGTTACTGGGAAGATCTGTTGAGTCATCATCACAGCTATACATATATCCATATCGAGGGGAACGTGGTAAGGTGTTTGCTTCCTGTGGGGTAGCCACCTGAGGGAAGCTGGTTTCTCCGTTCCTTAGGCGCAGATTACTTTTGTTGCGTCGGTGTAGTCCTGAATCTGTCTTAACTAGGACTGACCTTGGTGACAGAGTTTTACTTACTACAGCTGTACTGGTCTTAGGTATCTTGACCCAGAGTGGTTGTCCTTTTTCAAAGGCAGGACGATCTTTAGCCCGATGACGTTTGTCATAGTTTTGCTTTTGTCTGGCTTTGAGCCGGGTGTCTGCCCTTTTATGTTCCTCGATGTTTTGCTGATCAAATGAATTTCTTTGAGGAATGGTAGGGATCCGTGTTCTTAGTTTTCTATTCATTAACAGCTCTGCAGGACTCTTGCCGTGTTGCAGAGGAGTGCTGCGATAATTTAGCAGTGCTATGTATGGGTCACTTGCTTTCTTCAATAAGTTTTTTATTGTCTGGACTGCATGTTCAGCTTCTCCGTTTCCTTGCGGATGATGTGGGCTACTTGTGAGGTGCAGGAAGTCAAAAACATTTGAAAAGTTCCTGAATTCACTAGAACTGAATTGGGGACCGTTGTCAGATATGATTGTCTCTGGGATCTCATGCCTAGCGAATATTGATTTGCAATGCTCTATTACGCTGGATGAGGTGGTTGTCCGTAAATGGGCTATTTCAATCCACCTGGAAAAATAATCGACAATCAGAAGATATTGGTGTCCCATGAATTCCCTGGTAAACTGTTGACAAACCAGTAGTTTTAGTTCAGGGTCCCGCCTTGCTCTTTCGGGCCAGTGGTCCATCTCATAATATTTGATTACCTGACTGCAGACCTGGTCAGTATTTTGTTTAGTCGGATATCCTCCAATCGTTTATCGCTCGCCGAGATATTTCCTATGACTGAACGGATAAATGAGTCGGTCTCTGTCTCCTGCTGGATATCTCGTATAACGGGACTACTCCCAGGTGCTCGGGACAAAGCGTCTGCTGTTGTGAGGTCTTTTCCCGCTGTGTATATGATCTCATAGAAGAATCTCATTAACCTCATGTGGAAACGTTGAATTCTTGGAGTCAATTCGTCGAGTCGCTTCGACTTCAACAGTACCAACAGTGGTTTGTGGTCTGTTTCGACTGTGAATTTTGGCATTCCGACCAAGTAGTCCGCAAATTTTTCACAACACCAAGTGACTATTAGTGCTTCCTTCTCAACCTGTGCATATCTCTGCTCTGTTTCTGTCAGAGATCGTGAAGCATAAAATACCGGTCTCCAGTCATTTTCTTGCTTCTGCAGTAGTACACCGCCTAGGCCA
This sequence comes from Sepiola atlantica, assembly GCA_963556195.1. NCBI lineage: Eukaryota > Metazoa > Mollusca > Cephalopoda > Sepiida > Sepiolidae > Sepiola > Sepiola atlantica. The sequence continues at coordinate 141,269,470 of OY744527.1, read as the reverse complement.
TAGTTAGATGAATCTGCTGATACCCTTGTCAACTTGTTGGAATTGTAATGAGTCAGTACTGGTGCAGAACTCAGTTGCTTCTTCAGGATCTGGAATGCTGCTTTCTGAGGCTCATCCCAGATCCATTCTGACTCTTTCCTAAGAAGCTCTCGGAGTGGTTTGGTGGTTTCGGCTAGATTCCTAGCAAATTTTCCGACCTGGTTTGCCATGCCCAGTAAGCGTTATAATTCGGACACATTCTCAGGTCTGGGCAAGTCCATAATTGCTGCTACTTTTTCGGGATCTATTTGTATTCCCTCTTTTGATATAATGTGACCCAGAAACTTTATGTTTCTGACAGAAAATACACATTTATCGTTGAGTGTAGCTCCTGCAGCGTTCATTTTCTGCAGTACTGTTTTTAGTCGCTGGTTGCTTCCACTTATTAGGACGTCATCTATATCACAGATGACTCCTGGTATTCCGAACAAATGTGTGTCATTTCCCTATGAAATATTTCTGGCCCAGAACTTATCCCGAATGGAAGTCGTTTGAAACAGTACCTCCCATAAGGTGTTATAAATGTGGTATGGACCTGCGATTTTTCGTGTAGGACGATTTGGTAGAAACCGTTGTTGCAGTCGAGCTTGCTAAACACTGTGGCTCCATCGAGCTCGGCCAGTAATTGGTCTGTGGTGGGTAAAGGAAATTTTCCCTGTTTCACGCTCTCGTTTAGCTTGGTAAAGTCGACGCATAACCTAACTTTACCGTTAGCTTTTTGGACAGCGACTATTGGGGCACACCAATCAGTTGATGATTTGACTGGACGGATTATGTCCTCGTTCTCCAGACGTTTCAGTTCTTCCTGAACCTTCTGTTTCATAGGCAACGGCAATCTTCTAGGGGTAGCAATGGAAAAGGGCTGAGCTCCTGCATCCAAACGTATCTGATACACATGTTCCAGTTTCCCTAGGCCTGTGAACAGTTCTTGGAACTCTTTCTTATACTGGTGCCCTTCGCTTGTCACTCTATTAACTGCTTTCAGCAGGTTGAGGGCTTTGATTGCTGGTTCTACCAGTATAGGTTCTTGCAGACTCTCTATAACATAAAGGTCTTGTTGCGAGCTTACTTTTTCTGTGGCCAGTTTGGCCTTCACACATCCTATGAGGTTTATCTCATGATGACCCGGTCCGTACAGTCTTTTGTTTGTGGGTTGGATGAGTGGGGAATTTTTCCTGAAGAACCGGTCCGGGATTACGGTCACATCTGCACCTGTATCCAGCCTAAAATTTATAATTTTGGTACAGGTCTTAGTGGTGACCTTGATTTTAGCCTGCCAATTTGTATTATCCTCAGTGGTAATTGTACCTATATTTTCGAGAGTGACAGAACCTAAAAAATGATTTTCTTCTTCCTCTCTTATTTCTCTAACCTTCGCCTTATCGGTTCTGCAAAATTTTGCATAATGCCCTTTCTGCGAACAAATTCTGCAGCGTGCATCTTTTGCTGGGCAGTCATTTCTATTGTGGAATGGAAATTTCCCGCAGCGTGTGCATTTGCTAGGCATTTTCGATTTCGGATGTGGTTGTTTGGTGAAGTTTGTCTTGTAGGTTCACTTCGTAACCCGGTTGATTTGAGGATCCGCTCCATCGACACCGGAGGAAATGGTCTGCGTCTGTTGTTTCGAAGTTTCGTAGGCTCTACCTATTTGTAGGTACTTGTCTAGAGTAAGCTGTTTATTAGACAGTAACTTTTCTCTGACGGTATCGCTTCGAACTCCGACTTGGTCTCGAATAAGCCTATCATGTAGCTGTCCGAAATTGCAGTTCTTTGCAAGTTGTCGAAGAGCAGCTATATAGGTCTCGATACCTTCCGATACTTCTTGCTTGCGACGATGGAATGTATAGGATTCGTAAGCTTCGTGTGTTTCGGCCACGAAAAAATCCTCAAACTTCTTCATCACCTTCTCTAGGTCCGTCTTTTCTTCCTCAGAGTTAAACTTCAACCCTTCATATATATCGTAACTATCCTCCCCGATAGTTGCTAAAAATACCGATGTCTGATATGAAGTATCTGCTTCTTTAGGCAATCTACTAGCGATCGAATAATTGAGAAAATTTCGTTTAAATTTTCGCCAGTTATTAGCAACATTTCCAACGAGAGTCATTCGTTCGGGGGTGGTATATTAGCAGAATATTGCTTTATGTCCGTGTGAGGCATTTTTCAAAAGTATACGATATATATGAGAAAAACAAATTTCTGTACCCACTGTTCTCTCTTTTCTTACTTTTTTTTTGTTTTTGTGGGACCGTTTTCCGTAAGTCGTTTGTTTATCGATAGTAGAATTTTCTTTCTCTTAGAAATCCTTTGTTTTTCTTACTACGATATCCGATCTTTTACTTTGTTTTTGGTCTCCACAAATTGTATCCTTTATCTGACACGTTATCGGCTAGGTTAAGTAAGTAGTAAGACGGAGAGAAGTATAAGATAAGTAACAAGGTTTATTGGTCAAAATACATTCTAACTGAGTCATCGCCAGGGGCAGTAACTCGTCCCCTCATCGGTGAATCGTCGGTGCAGTAACACTACAAGGAGGGTCTTACTAACTGGTTTTTGCTTTTCTCCCCTCCTCCATTATATACCAATGAATTTGTGTAATTATAACCATATTTATTTATTTATTTATTTATTCATAAAAAAAAACTATGGAAACATTTTAAGATTGCCAACTTATTTTATAATAGCCCAAGTAGGACGGCGCCTAGAGCAAATGTGGTATTGTGGTGACTAAGATGATTCTAGTTAAGAGTAGGATAGACAATTTTATTACCTTAAACAAAGGATGACCAACGACACCCTCCCCACACTTTTGATGGCCTTGTGCCTAATTTGTTTTGAATATGAATCCGTATTTTGCAAATAAATAATTCAAAGTGTAGTATCTGTTCTCTTGCATTTTGAGTTTTAGTCAAAGGTTGTTTCTCAGTTACCGATTCCTCGCCCTACCCTCTATGGGGTTTGGAATTCAGTAACACCTCTCACTCTTTGTGTTGTCATCCTGACCGTCTGGCACACTTTCTGTATCGTTCCGTCTCGCTTCGGGTCGAGATGTAACCTTGACCTTCCCGTAAGCCTCGATCGACAAGGGGGGGGGGGGGTCAAACCCACTTTCTCTCTTCCTATAACGCTCTTCCCCTCCCTTTCTCCAGTTCTATCTCCCTCTCTGGCTTGTTTTGGCGCCCTAAGAGCACGCTAAAACCGGCTCCCTACTAAGTGGTTTGCCCCCCCCACATACTGGAATGGAACACACACATCCCCAAAAAAAGTGTGAAAGATCTCAGTAGCTCCCCCTCCCCAGGGGCAGATCCCATGAAGAGTGACTCCCTTAAAAGGGGAGCCAAAAGTCCAGTAGAAGCGAGCAGGGCATACCGCCCGGATGCGAATACACCACGGGCACCCCCTTTAACAGTGGCTCCCCTAATGGGAGACCGAAGACTAAAGGAGATGCTCCCCAAGAGGGGCACTCCACCAGCCGGGGAGTCATCTCAAAAGACACCAGTATAAAAACACGCCGGGTGCGCCTACCCCAAACAACATTTGGGCCCGAGAACCAATCAGAAGCGGGGCTGCTCCCCGAAGAGACAGCTCCCCCAAAAGGGAAGAAAGCGACAGGGCATACCGCCTGGATTCCCCTGAGAACCCTGTTCGGCAGCTCGTCGGACAGGGAAGGCCTCACTTATGCCCACAACGATCGCTCCAGACCCAGCGGTAAAAAAGGAGTAAACGCAAAAACCCCGACATCTGGGTGTGCTACTCCTGGAGACTGGCCCGCTCTGTTGAGAACTGTGGGAACACTCAACTCATAGCCAGAGTGTACGTTGAATGGAAGCACTGTCGTCTCCACCACATCTACCCAACAAACAACAGTTGAAGTTCGTGGTGGCGACCTGGATGCCTCTATATCTCTAGCGCAACCACAGACAGTGCCAGCGGCGACAGCTAATTGGAGACCCCATTCCCAGTCACAGCCGTCACCCAAAGACTTCAGGGAGCTTTTCCGCACCAGATATGCCATATACACTGAGGGCAACATTCTTAAGTCCGTGCCTGGTGTTTGGGAGAGCATCCGAAAAAGAACAGTGTCCTTCATCACCACGGACGCTAAGCAGAGAAGACTAACTGGCGTTAAAAAGGAAACCATGGTGGAGCTCCTTGTGGATCTGCAAATCCCTATGCTGTATCTATGTCGCCAGAGCTACGCCATGTGGGACGTTGTTCTCCCCACTCCAGAAGAGGCCGAAAAAGCAGCCAAGAATGACCGCAGGTGGAACAACATAAAAAAGAACAACATAAAAAAGATATGAAAAGACTAAAAAAACAGCATAGTCAAGATATGAAAAGACTAAAAAAAACAGCATAGTCAAGATATGAAAAGACTAAAAAACAGCATAGTCAAGATATGAAAAGACTAAAAAACAGCATAGTCAAGATATGAAAAGACTAAAAAAACAGCATAGTCAAGATATGAAAAGACTAAAAAACAGCATAGCAAGATATTAAAAGACTAAAAAAGCAGCATAGTCAAGATATGAAAAGACTAAAAAAACAGCATAGTCAAGATATGAAAAGACTAAAAAACAGCATAGTCAAGATATGAAAAGACTAAAAAACAGCATAGTCAAGATATGAAAAGACTAAAAAAACAGCATAGTCAAAATATGGAAAGATAAACAAAATAAAAACAGCATAATCAAGATATACAAAGACTCGAAAAACGGCATCGAGAAAACTGAATGACAGGAAAGATATTTTTCTTCAAAACTCTCAGAAAATTTCTCAAGAGAAATTGACCAAGGAAACTGCAATTCTATTTCTCGAGATTCTGTAATTAAATTAATTAGATAATTTAGGTACAGGCCAAAAGAAGAGGTCACATTTTCAGCATATTTTTTTTAAATATAAGGTAATGTTTTAAAGACAAATGTACTACAAACAAGGAAAAAATTAAACTATTGCTTGAAAAATTCAGAGCCATTGAAGAATCAGTTTCAGGAAACTATTTTGCTGTTAACAAAAAACTTTTCGCGAAATGAGTTTACTTTTGCCAATGATTTAATCGAACCAAAAAAGCATACAGAAGATTATACTCGATTTGCAAGCGAATAAAGAATGTAATTCAAACACAGCGAACTCAATCCAGTTATAATATCTCACATTTTGAAGGGAAGTTGTGGTTATTGTGAGACATTGGACGAATATAAAAATGAATTGAATAAAACTTCTTCTTTATATCTCAATAATTAATATTTATTATCTAAATAGATAATAAATATTAATTATTAAGATATAAAGAAGATGTTTTATTCAATTCAACCAAAGAAGAATTGCTTATTAGTTTAGACGTATAAATTGAAGAGTGTTGTGCGACATATTTAATCCAAAATGTCGGCTCTCTGGAAAAATGCAAAGGACATAACTCTACTTAAAATATATTTGAGGCAAAGGAGATAACAAAGGGCAAAGAGTTACTTCACTTTTAAATATTATTTCAATATTATATATTATATATATATTATATTGATATGTGGCGCAACAGTCACACATTAGTTTGAATCAGTAACAACTTAAACATTTAATCAAATTTACTCCTTATTTTTCAGAATATTACAGATATAAACATTGATAATTTATCATGGAAAAATATAGCACTGAACAACGAACCAAAATTATTGAACTTTACTTCAGAAACCATCGTTCAATAACCTTAACCCAAAGAGCCTATCGTCGGCATTATAATGTCAGACCACAATTGATTGTCTTGTGGCCCGGTTTCGACAGCAGGGTTAGTCATTGATCTGCCACGATCTGGGAGACCAAGTTCAGTACGGACAGCGGAAAATGTAGCACTCGTTGAGGATAGCATTGCTGAAAATCCAGACACCTCAACTCGAAGACGAGCCACTCAGATTGGGATGTCCAGAAGGTCACTTCAAAGAATTTTGCGTAAATTGCATCTGTGTTTCTACAAAATTCAATTGGTTCAGGCATTACAATGCACAGATTTGCAATCACGCGTAGCTTATGCTGTTTACGTTCAGCAATTAACCAAAGAACAAAATGAGTTCATCCATAAACTGATAATGAGCGACGAAACCCATTTTCATCTGAACGGGTTCGTAAATAAGCAAAACTGCAGAATATGGGCCATTGAAAATCCACGAACCGTTCATCAGCGTGAATTACATCCACTAAAATGTACCGTATGTTGTGGTGTTACCTCGGAAAGAGTGTGTGGCAATAAAGAGGAACACTCACCATCAAGAAAACGAAAGAGGTGCTTTGCATGTCGTATGCAGATTTAAAAAGGGCTTCTCTTCATAGGTGTAGGTGTTTATGGTGGTCTGATTTGCATATGTGGATATCAGGTGAGATAAATGAAGAGGACAGCTGGGAAGGAGCAAAATGCGATTTTGATTGGAGAGAGAAAGGCCGAGAGAAAGTGGGTTGCACGAAATTTGGTTGGAAATTGAATTACAGTCAAAACTTTTTTTAATTGTTATAATTCGTTTATTTTTCTGGTACAGTTAGTTAACAGAGTGATCGGTCCATATTTCTTTGAAGACGAAGAATGTGTCGCGGTGACGATAACTGCACAGCGATATCAGCAAATGATTGAAAATTTTTACGGTCAGCTGTTCAGGACAACCTAGAAATGTGGTTCCAACAAGATGGAGCTAACGCCCACACTGCCCGACAAAGTATGGCGCTCTTAAGGGGAGTGTTTGGCGAGCGCTTAATTAGCAGCTTTTCTGATTTTAACTGACCTTCACGTTCACCGGATTTAACAGCCCCTGACTTTTTCCTGTGAGGTTATCTTAAGGAAAGGGTATATGTGAACAAGCCTACAACGATCCAAGAGCTTAAAAACAATGAGACATGAAATCCAAGAACAAGAGCCAGTTATTCTAAGGACTGTAAAGGAAAATGCCCTAACTAGAGCCCGTCTTTGTGAGGCCGAAAATAGTGGCCATTTAAAGGATATTATTTTTAAAAACTACTGCAACAAAATTACAAGTAAATGTATTATTTATCTAAAAAGCCTAGTAAATTACTTTAAATGTTGTAGTTTCTATCACCTAAACAAACCAATGCGCGACTTTTGCGCCAGCTTGTATCTATGATGTATATTTATATATCATATATATGATATATATATATATATATATATATATATATATATATATATATATATATATATATATATATTATATTTATATATATATATTATATTTATATATATGTATATTATATATTCATATCTATATATATATATATATATATATATATATATATATATATATATATTATATTTATATGGATATTATATTATATATATATATTTATATATCATATATTTATATATTATATATATATATATATTATATATTATATATATATATTTATATATATATATATATATATATATATATATATATATATATATATATATATATATATATATATATATATATTAAATACATATTATATATCGTCGAACATATATCGGGAGCATGATTATTTACCCATACGATTAAATGGAAAAGTGAAGGTGTTCTGTGACAAAGACATATAGGCCAGCAGGTACATCAAAGACAAGTCCATCAAGCCAGACATGATTATATGGAACAAACGTGAAAGTACTGTTCTCATTAATGATATAACCGTCCCGAATTACTATACTTCTAATAGAGCCGAACGCGAAAATATCACTGAATATCAGGACCTCAAAGATTACTAAAAAAACAACATGGTTTCTTTAATAAATAAACATTATACCGGTTATGGTTGGCGCAACTAGCTTTATTTAAAAAAAGAATTTTAATATTTAGACACAATACATAGAAGACAAAACTATCGTAAAATAAAAGGGACGACTTTATCCTTAAAGAGCCCTCGGATATTAATTTAAATCATAACGAGATCGATGGGACTTTTAATCTTTTCGAACGAACTGAAATAAAAAAAAAATTAAAAACATTGGAAGGCTATTTTACAATTGATTCATAAACACCAAATAAGCATGTCACAGAAATAGCCCAAACGAACTGCCATAGATACATCCAGTGTCTCAAAAGTGGATCGTTCCACTATGATCAGGAAAGGATGACAAGTGATGCCTGTTACGTCTGCTGTCTACACGTTTTTATCGGTTTAAAAACAACTCAAAAATGAAGGAAGGACAAAGTCGAAGCTTTACCAAATTTAGTTAACAAAAAACAGTAATTAAATGAAATGTAGAAAACCGCTGAACTACATGATACCCTGAAACATTATATGGAACAAATGAAGCATATTTTCTAGTCATAAAATGACGGAAAAATTATGCTTCTCTAGTGTTCGCACGCACCATTTACCTAGATACATTACTAAAATATACATATAAAATCATATACTTATGTCAGTAATTCTATGATTTTTCATATATAAATTATTGTTATCATTTCTGATGAAATAAAAAGACCTACTGTTGAATTTTTATTATAGAGTGAAGGATTACTGTTTTTATTAATTTCTGGTGGCGGGTGAGTATAACGTAGTTGTCTGAATTTAAATAGTTTCGTTTGTTCCTAGAAAAAGCCACGTGTTTTACTCACTACCTGTTGCACGACGGGATTGAAGTACACACACACACACACACACACACACACACACACCCACCCACGCACTCATCTTCTTTAATCCGGGTCCCTAAGACGAGTGTATAATATAGTACTCATTAGAATTTTAGTCTGCCACATAACATTTTGAGATATAATTTTCCTCGGTCTGTCACATTTTACGTTGGTCTGTCACGCTAACGCGCAAATTGAATGGACGCTTACAAAATTGTTATAGAGTAAATTAAAATAAATTGATAACAAAATTGTTATAGAGTAAATTAAAATAAATTTATAACAAAATTGTTATAGAGTAAATTAAAATAAATTTAATAACAAAATTGTTATAGAATAAATTAAAATAAATTTATAACAAAATTGTTATAGAGTAAATTAAAATAAATTTATAACAAAATTGTTTTAGAGTAAATTAAAATAAATTGATAACAAAATTGTTATAGAGTAAATTAAAATAAATTTATAACAAAATTGTTATAGAGTAAATTAAAATAAATTTATAACAAAATTGTTTTAGAGTGAATTAAAATAAATTGATAACAAAATTGTTATAGAGTGAATTAAAATAAATTGATAACAAAATTGTTATAGAGTAAATTAAAATAAATTTATAACAAAATTGTTATAGAGTGAATTAAAATAAATTTATAACAAAATTGTTATAGAGTAAATTAAAATAAATTTATAACAAAATTGTTATAGAGTAAATTAAAATAAATTTATAACAAAATTGTTATAGAGTAAATTAAAATAAATTTATAACAAAATTGTTTTAGAGTAAATTAAAATAAATTTATAACAAAATTGTTATAGAGTAAATTAAAATAAATTTATAACAAAATTGTTATAGAGTAAATTAAAATAAATTTATAACAAAATTGTTTTAGAGTGAATTAAAATAAATTGATAACAAAATTGTTATAGAGTGAATTAAAATAAATTTATAACAAAATTGTTATGGAGTAAATTAAAATAAATTTATAACAAAATTGTTATAGAGTGAATTAAAATAAATTTATAACAAAATTGTTATAGAGTAAATTAAAATAAATTTATAACAAAATTGTTATAGAGTAAATTAAAATAAATTTATAACAAAATTGTTTTAGAGTAAATTAAAATAAATTTATAACAAAATTGTTATAGAGTAAATTAAAATAAATTTATAACAAAATTGTTATAGAGTAAATTAAAATAAATTTATAACAAAATTGTTTTAGAGTAAATTAAAATAAATTTATAACAAAATTGTTTTAGAGTAAATTAAAATAAATTTATAACAAAATTGTTATAGAGTAAATTAAAATAAATTTATAACAAAATTGTTATAGAGTAAATTAAAATAAATTTATAACAAAATTGTTATAGAGTAAATTAAAATAAATTTATAACAAAATTGTTTTAGAGTAAATTAAAATAAATTTATAACAAAATTGTTATAGAGTAAATTAAAATAAATTTATAACAAAATTGTTATAGAGTAAATTAAAATAAATGTATAACAAAATTGTTTTAGAGTAAATTAAAATAAATTTATAACAAAATTGTTATAGAGTAAATTAAAATAAATTTATAACAAAATTGTTATAGAGTAAATTAAAATAAATTTATAACAAAATTGTTATAGAGTAAATTAAAATAAATTTATAACAAAATTGTTATAGAGTAAATTAAAATAAATTTATAACAAAATTGTTTTAGAGTAAATTAAAATAAATTTATAACAAAATTGTTATAGAGTAAATTAAAATAAATTTATAACAAAATTGTTATAGAGTAAATTAAAATAAATGTATAACAAAATTGTTTTAGAGTAAATTAAAATAAATTTATAACAAAATTGTTATAGAGTAAATTAAAATAAATTTATAACAAAATTGTTATAGAGTAAATTAAAATAAATTTATAACAAAATTGTTATAGAGTAAATTAAAATAAATGTATAACAAAATTGTTTTAGAGTAAATTAAAATAAATGTATAACAAAATTGTTATAGAGTAAATTAAAATAAATTTATAACAAAATTGTTATAGAGTAAATTAAAATAAATTTATAACAAAATTGTTATAGAGTAAATTAAAATAAATTTATAACAAAATTGTTATAGAGTAAATTAAAATAAATTTATAACAAAATTGTTATAGAGTAAATTAAAATAAATTTATAACAAAATTGTTATAGAGTAAATTAAAATAAATTTATAACAAAATTGTTATAGAGTAAATTAAAATAAATTTATAACAAAATTGTTATAGAGTAAATTAAAATAAATTTATAACAAAATTGTTATAGAGTAAATTAAAATAAATTTATAACAAAATTGTTATAGAGTAAATTAAAATAAATTTATAACAAAATTGTTATAGAGTAAATTAAAATAAATTTATAACAAAATTGTTATAGAGTAAATTAAAATAAATTTATAACAAAATTGTTATAGAGTAAATTAAAATAAATTTAATAACAAAATTGTTATAGAATAAATTAAATAAATTTATAACAAAATTGTTATAGAGTAAATTAAAATAAATTTATAACAAAATTGTTTTAGAGTAAATTAAAATAAATTTATAACAAAATTGTTATAGAGTAAATTAAAATAAATTTATAACAAAATTGTTATAGAGTAAATTAAAATAAATTTATAACAAAATTGTTATAGAGTGAATTAAAATAAATTGATAACAAAATTGTTATAGAGTGAATTAAAATAAATTTATAACAAAATTGTTATAGAGTAAATTAAAATAAATTTATAACAAAATTGTTATAGAGTGAATTAAAATAAATTTATAACAAAATTGTTATAGAGTAAATTAAAATAAATTTATAACAAAATTGTTATAGAGTAAATTAAAATAAATTTATAACAAAATTGTTTTAGAGTAAATTAAAATAAATTTATAACAAAATTGTTATAGAGTAAATTAAAATAAATTTATAACAAAATTGTTATAGAGTAAATTAAAATAAATTTATAACAAAATTGTTTTAGAGTAAATTAAAATAAATTTATAACAAAATTGTTTTAGAGTAAATTAAAATAAATTTATAACAAAATTGTTATAGAGTAAATTAAAATAAATTTATAACAAAATTGTTATAGAGTAAATTAAAATAAATTTATAACAAAATTGTTATAGAGTAAATTAAAATAAATGTATAACACCAGAAAGATAAGTGCGGTTAAGTCAAAATGATGGCATCATATACTCAAAATACTGCAGGCATCAAATCAGTTCAATGTTAGAAGTTTCAGGTCGGAGCTGTTATAGAGTAAATTAAAATAAATTTATAACAAAATTGTTATAGAGTAAATTAAAATAAATGTATAACAAAATTGTTTTAGAGTAAATTAAAATAAATTTATAACAAAATTGTTATAGAGTAAATTAAAATAAATTTATAACAAAATTGTTATAGAGTAAATTAAAATAAATTTATAACAAAATTGTTATAGAGTAAATTAAAATAAATTTATAACAAAATTGTTTTAGAGTAAATTAAAATAAATTTATAACAAAATTGTTTTAGAGTAAATTAAAATAAATTTATAACAAAATTGTTTTAGAGTGAATTAAAATAAACTGATAACAAAATTGTTATAGAGTAAATTAAAATAAATTTATAACAAAATTGTTATAGAGTAAATTAAAATAAATTGATAACAAAATTGTTATAGAGTAAATTAAAATAAATTTATAACAAAATTGTTATAGAGTAAATTAAAATAAATTTATAACAAAATTGTTATAGAGTAAATTAAAATAAATTGATAACAAAATTGTTATAGAGTAAATTAAAATAAATTTATAACAAAATTGTTATAGAGTAAATTAAAATAAATTTAATAACAAAATTGTTATAGAATAAATTAAAATAAATTTATAACAAAATTGTTATAGAGTAAATTAAAATAAATTTATAACAAAATTGTTTAAGAGTAAATTAAAATAAATTTATAACAAAATTGTTATAGAGTAAATTAAAATAAATTTATAACAAAATTGTTATAGAGTAAATTAAAATAAACTTATAACAAAATTGTTTTAGAGTGAATTAAAATAAATTGATAACAAAATTGTTATAGAGTGAATTAAAATAAATTTATAACAAAATTGTTATAGAGTAAATTAAAATAAATTTATAACAAAATTGTTATAGAGTGAATTAAAATAAATTTATAACAAAATTGTTATAGAGTAAATTAAAATAAATTTATAACAAAATTGTTATAGAGTAAATTAAAATAAATTTATAACAAAATTGTTTTAGAGTAAATTAAAATACATTTATAACAAAATTGTTATAGAGTAAATTAAAATAAATTTATAACAAAATTGTTATAGAGTAAATTAAAATAAATTTATAACAAAATTGTTTTAGAGTAAATTAAAATAAATTTATAACAAAATTGTTATAGAGTAAATTAAAATAAATTTAATAACAAAATTGTTATAGAATAAATTAAAATAAATTTATAACAAAATTGTTATAGAGTAAATTAAAATAAATTTATAACAAAATTGTTTTAGAGTAAATTAAAATAAATTGATAACAAAATTGTTATAGAGTAAATTAAAATAAATTTATAACAAAATTGTTATAGAGTAAATTAAAATAAATTTATAACAAAATTGTTTTAGAGTGAATTAAAATAAATTGATAACAAAATTGTTATAGAGTGAATTAAAATAAATTTATAACAAAATTGTTATAGAGTAAATTAAAATAAATTTATAACAAAATTGTTTTAGAGTAAATTAAAATAAATTTATAACAAAATTGTTTTAGAGTAAATTAAAATAAATTTATAACAAAATTGTTTTAGAGTGAATTAAAATAAACTGATAACAAAATTGTTATAGAGTAAATTAAAATAAATTTATAACAAAATTGTTATAGAGTAAATTAAAATAAATTGATAACAAAATTGTTATAGAGTAAATTAAAATAAATTTATAACAAAATTGTTATAGAGTAAATTAAAATAAATTTATAACAAAATTGTTATAGAGTAAATTAAAATAAATTGATAACAAAATTGTTATAGAGTAAATTAAAATAAATTTATAACAAAATTGTTATAGAGTAAATTAAAATAAATTTAATAACAAAATTGTTATAGAATAAATTAAAATAAATTTATAACAAAATTGTTATAGAGTAAATTAAAATAAATTTATAACAAAATTGTTTTAGAGTAAATTAAAATAAATTTATAACAAAATTGTTATAGAGTAAATTAAAATAAATTTATAACAAAATTGTTATAGAGTAAATTAAAATAAATTTATAACAAAATTGTTTTAGAGTGAATTAAAATAAATTGATAACAAAATTGTTATAGAGTGAATTAAAATAAATTTATAACAAAATTGTTATAGAGTAAATTAAAATAAATTTATAACAAAATTGTTATAGAGTGAATTAAAATAAATTTATAACAAAATTGTTATAGAGTAAATTAAAATAAATTTATAACAAAATTGTTATAGAGTAAATTAAAATAAATTTATAACAAAATTGTTTTAGAGTAAATTAAAATACATTTATAACAAAATTGTTATAGAGTAAATTAAAATAAATTTATAACAAAATTGTTATAGAGTAAATTAAAATAAATTTATAACAAAATTGTTTTAGAGTAAATTAAAATAAATTTATAACAAAATTGTTTTAGAGTAAATTAAAATAAATTTATAACAAAATTGTTATAGAGTAAATTAAAATAAATTTATAACAAAATTGTTATAGAGTAAATTAAAATAAATTTATAACAAAATTGTTATAGAGTAAATTAAAATAAATGTATAACAAAATTGTTTTAGAGTAAATTAAAATAAATTTATAACAAAATTGTTATAGAGTAAATTAAAATAAATTTATAACAAAATTGTTATAGAGTAAATTAAAATAAATGTATAACAAAATTGTTTTAGAGTAAATTAAAATAAATTTATAACAAAATTGTTATAGAGTAAATTAAAATAAATTTATAACAAAATTGTTATAGAGTAAATTAAAATAAATGTATAACTAAATTGTTTTAGAGTAAATTAAAATAAATTTATAACAAAATTGTTATAGAGTAAATTAAAATAAATTTATAACAAAATTGTTATAGAGTAAATTAAAATAAATGTATAACAAAATTGTTTTAGAGTAAATTGAAATAAATTTATAACAAAATTGTTATAGAGTAAATTAAAATAAATGTATAACAAAATTGTTATAGAGTAAATTAAAATAAATTTATAACAAAATTGTTATAGAGTAAATTGAAATAAATTTATAACAAAATTGTTATAGAGTAAATTAAAATAAATTTATAACAAAATTGTTATAGAGTAAATTAAAATAAATTGATAACAAAATTGTTATAGAGTAAATTAAAATAAATTTATAACAAAATTGTTATAGAGTAAATTAAAATAAATTTAATAACAAAATTGTTATAGAATAAATTAAAATAAATTTATAACAAAATTGTTATAGAGTAAATTAAAATAAATTTATAACAAAATTGTTTTAGAGTAAATTAAAATAAATTGATAACAAAATTGTTATAGAGTAAATTAAAATAAATTTATAACAAAATTGTTATAGAGTAAATTAAAATAAATTTATAACAAAATTGTTTTAGAGTGAATTAAAATAAATTGATAACAAAATTGTTATAGAGTGAATTAAAATAAATTTATAACAAAATTGTTATAGAGTAAATTAAAATAAATTTATAACAAAATTGTTATAGAGTGAATTAAAATAAATTTATAACAAAATTGTTATAGAGTAAATTAAAATAAATTTATAACAAAATTGTTATAGAGTAAATTAAAATAAATTTATAACAAAATTGTTATAGAGTAAATTAAAATAAATTTATAACAAAATTGTTTTAGAGTAAATTAAAATAAATTTATAACAAAATTGTTATAGAGTAAATTAAAATAAATTTATAACAAAATTGTTATAGAGTAAATTAAAATAAATTTATAACAAAATTGTTTTAGAGTGAATTAAAATAAATTGATAACAAAATTGTTATAGAGTGAATTAAAATAAATTTATAACAAAATTGTTATAGAGTAAATTAAAATAAATTTATAACAAAATTGTTATAGAGTGAATTAAAATAAATTTATAACAAAATTGTTATAGAGTAAATTAAAATAAATTCATAACAAAATTGTTATAGAGTAAATTAAAATAAATTTATAACAAAATTGTTTTAGAGTAAATTAAAATAAATTTATAACAAAATTGTTATAGAGTAAATTAAAATAAATTTATAACAAAATTGTTATAGAGTAAATTAAAATAAATTTATAACAAAATTGTTTTAGAGTAAATTAAAATAAATTTATAACAAAATTGTTTTAGAGTAAATTAAAATAAATTTATAACAAAATTGTTATAGAGTAAATTAAAATAAATTTATAACAAAATTGTTATAGAGTAAATTAAAATAAATTTATAACAAAATTGTTATAGAGTAAATTGAAATAAATTTATAACAAAATTGTTATAGAGTAAATTAAAATAAATTTATAACAAAATTGTTATAGAGTAAATTAAAATAAATTTATAACAAAATTGTTATAGAGTAAATTAAAATAAATGTATAACAAAATTGTTATAGAGTAAATTAAAATAAATTTATAACAAAATTGTTATAGAGTAAATTAAAATAAATTTATAACAAAATTGTTATAGAGTAAATTAAAATAAATTTATAACAAAATTGTTATAGAGTAAATTAAAATAAATTGATAACAAAATTGTTATAGAGTAAATTAAAATAAATTTATAACAAAATTGTTATAGAGTAAATTAAAATAAATTTAATAACAAAATTGTTATAGAATAAATTAAAATAAATTTATAACAAAATTGTTATAGAGTAAATTAAAATAAATTTATAACAAAATTGTTTTAGAGTAAATTAAAATAAATTTATAACAAAATTGTTATAGAGTAAATTAAAATAAATTTATAACAAAATTGTTATAGAGTAAATTAAAATAAATTTATAACAAAATTGTTTTAGAGTGAATTAAAATAAATTGATAACAAAATTGTTATAGAGTGAATTAAAATAAATTTATAACAAAATTGTTATAGAGTAAATTAAAATAAATTTATAACAAAATTGTTATAGAGTGAATTAAAATAAATTTATAACAAAATTGTTATAGAGTAAATTAAAATAAATTTATAACAAAATTGTTATAGAGTAAATTAAAATAAATTTATAACAAAATTGTTTTAGAGTAAATTAAAATAAATTTATAACAAAATTGTTATAGAGTAAATTAAAATAAATTTATAACAAAATTGTTATAGAGTAAATTAAAATAAATTTATAACAAAATTGTTTTAGAGTAAATTAAAATAAATTTATAACAAAATTGTTTTAGAGTAAATTAAAATAAATTTATAACAAAATTGTTATAGAGTAAATTAAAATAAATTTATAACAAAATTGTTATAGAGTAAATTAAAATAAATTTATAACAAAATTGTTATAGAGTAAATTAAAATAAATGTATAACAAAATTGTTTTAGAGTAAATTAAAATAAATTTATAACAAAATTGTTATAGAGTAAATTAAAATAAATTTATAACAAAATTGTTATAGAGTAAATTAAAATAAATTTATAACAAAATTGTTATAGAGTAAATTAAAATAAATTTATAACAAAATTGTTATAGAGTAAATTAAAATAAATTTATAACAAAATTGTTATAGAGTAAATTAAAATAAATTTATAACAAAATTGTTATAGAGTAAATTAAAATAAATTTATAACAAAATTGTTATAGAGTAAATTAAAATAAATTTATAACAAAATTGTTATAGAGTAAATTAAAATAAATTTATAACAAAATTGTTATAGAGTAAATTAAAATAAATTTATAACAAAATTGTTATAGAGTAAATTAAAATAAATTTATAACAAAATTGTTATAGAGTAAATTAAAATAAATTTATAACAAAATTGTTATAGAGTAAATTAAAATAAATTTATAACAAAATTGTTATAGAGTAAATTAAAATAAATTTAATAACAAAATTGTTATAGAATAAATTAAAATAAATTTATAACAAAATTGTTATAGAGTAAATTAAAATAAATTTATAACAAAATTGTTTTAGAGTAAATTAAAATAAATTTATAACAAAATTGTTATAGAGTGAATTAAAATAAATTTATAACAAAATTGTTATAGAGTAAATTAAAATAAATTTATAACAAAATTGTTATAGAGTAAATTAAAATAAATTTATAACAAAATTGTTATAGAGTAAATTAAAATAAATTTATAACAAAATTGTTTTAGAGTGAATTAAAATAAATCGATAACAAAATTGTTATAGAGTAAATTAAAATAAATTTATAACAAAATTGTTACAGGGTAAATTAAAATAAATTTATAACAAAATTGTTTTAGAGTGAATTAAAATAAATTGATAACAAAATTGTTATAGAGTAAATTAAAATAAATTTATAACAAAATTGTTATAGAGTAAATTAAAATAAATTGATAACAAAATTGTTATAGAGTAAATTAAAATAAATTTATAACAAAATTGTTATAGAGTAAATTAAAATAAATTTATAACAAAATTGTTATAGAGTAAATTAAAATAAATGTATAACAAAATTGTTTTAGAGTAAATTAAAATAAATTTATAACAAAATTGTTATAGAGTAAATTAAAATAAATTTATAACAAAATTGTTATAGAGTAAATTAAAATAAATGTATAACAAAATTGTTTTAGAGTAAATTAAAATAAATTTATAACAAAATTGTTATAGAGTAAATTAAAATAAATGTATAACAAAATTGTTATAGAGTAAATTAAAATAAATTTATAACAAAATTGTTATAGAGTAAATTAAAATAAATTTATAACAAAATTGTTATAGAGTAAATTAAAATAAATTTATAACAAAATTGTTATAGAGTAAATTAAAATAAATTTATAACAAAATTGTTATAGAGTAAATTAAAATAAATGTATAACAAAATTGTTTTAGAGTAAATTAAAATAAATTTATAACAAAATTGTTATAGAGTAAATTAAAATAAATTTATAACAAAATTGTTATAGAGTAAATTAAAATAAATTTATAACAAAATTGTTATAGAGTAAATTAAAATAAATTTATAACAAAATTGTTATAGAGTAAATTAAAATAAATTTATAACAAAATTGTTATAGAGTAAATTAAAATAAATTTATAACAAAATTGTTATAGAGTAAATTAAAATAAATTTATAACAAAATTGTTATAGAGTAAATTAAAATAAATTTATAACAAAATTGTTATAGAGTAAATTAAAATAAATTTATAACAAAATTGTTATAGAGTAAATTAAAATAAATTTATAACAAAATTGTTATAGAGTAAATTAAAATAAATTTATAACAAAATTGTTATAGAGTAAATTAAAATAAATTTATAACAAAATTGTTATAGAGTAAATTAAAATAAATTTATAACAAAATTGTTATAGAGTAAATTAAAATAAATTTAATAACAAAATTGTTATAGAATAAATTAAAATAAATTTATAACAAAATTGTTATAGAGTAAATTAAAATAAATTTATAACAAAATTGTTTTAGAGTAAATTAAAATAAATTTATAACAAAATTGTTATAGAGTGAATTAAAATAAATTTATAACAAAATTGTTATAGAGTAAATTAAAATAAATTTATAACAAAATTGTTATAGAGTAAATTAAAATAAATTTATAACAAAATTGTTATAGAGTAAATTAAAATAAATTTATAACAAAATTGTTTTAGAGTGAATTAAAATAAATCGATAACAAAATTGTTATAGAGTAAATTAAAATAAATTTATAACAAAATTGTTACAGGGTAAATTAAAATAAATTTATAACAAAATTGTTTTAGAGTGAATTAAAATAAATTGATAACAAAATTGTTATAGAGTAAATTAAAATAAATTTATAACAAAATTGTTATAGAGTAAATTAAAATAAATTGATAACAAAATTGTTATAGAGTAAATTAAAATAAATTTATAACAAAATTGTTATAGAGTAAATTAAAATAAATTTATAACAAAATTGTTATAGAGTAAATTAAAATAAATGTATAACAAAATTGTTTTAGAGTAAATTAAAATAAATTTATAACAAAATTGTTATAGAGTAAATTAAAATAAATTTATAACAAAATTGTTATAGAGTAAATTAAAATAAATTTATAACAAAATTGTTATAGAGTAAATTAAAATAAATTTATAACAAAATTGTTATAGAGTAAATTAAAATAAATTTATAACAAAATTGTTATAGAGTAAATTAAAATAAATTTATAACAAAATTGTTATAGAGTAAATTAAAATAAATTTATAACAAAATTGTTATAGAGTAAATTAAAATAAATTTATAACAAAATTGTTATAGAGTAAATTAAAATAAATTTATAACAAAATTGTTATAGAGTAAATTAAAATAAATTTATAACAAAATTGTTATAGAGTAAATTAAAATAAATTTATAACAAAATTGTTATAGAGTAAATTAAAATAAATTTATAACAAAATTGTTATAGAGTAAATTAAAATAAATTTATAACAAAATTGTTATAGAGTAAATTAAAATAAATTTAATAACAAAATTGTTATAGAATAAATTAAAATAAATTTATAACAAAATTGTTATAGAGTAAATTAAAATAAATTTATAACAAAATTGTTTTAGAGTAAATTAAAATAAATTTATAACAAAATTGTTATAGAGTGAATTAAAATAAATTTATAACAAAATTGTTATAGAGTAATTTAAAATAAATTTATAACAAAATTGTTATAGAGTAAATTAAAATAAATTTATAACAAAATTGTTATAGAGTAAATTAAAATAAATTTATAACAAAATTGTTTTAGAGTGAATTAAAATAAATCGATAACAAAATTGTTATAGAGTAAATTAAAATAAATTTATAACAAAATTGTTACAGGGTAAATTAAAATAAATTTATAACAAAATTGTTTTAGAGTGAATTAAAATAAATTGATAACAAAATTGTTATAGAGTAAATTAAAATAAATTTATAACAAAATTGTTATAGAGTAAATTAAAATAAATTGATAACAAAATTGTTATAGAGTAAATTAAAATAAATTTATAACAAAATTGTTATAGAGTAAATTAAAATAAATTTATAACAAATTTGTTATAGAGTAAATTAAAATAAATGTATAACAAAATTGTTTTAGAGTAAATTAAAATAAATTTATAACAAAATTGTTATAGAGTAAATTAAAATAAATTTATAACAAAATTGTTATAGAGTAAATTAAAATAAATGTATAACAAAATTGTTTTAGAGTAAATTAAAATAAATTTATAACAAAATTGTTATAGAGTAAATTAAAATAAATTTATAACAAAATTGTTATAGAGTAAATTAAAATAAATTTATAACAAAATTGTTATAGAGTAAATTAAAATAAATTTATAACAAAATTGTTATAGAGTAAATTAAAATAAATTTATAACAAAATTGTTATAGAGTAAATTAAAATAAATTTATAACAAAATTGTTATAGAGTAAATTAAAATAAATTTATAACAAAATTGTTATAGAGTAAATTAAAATAAATTTATAACAAAATTGTTATAGAGTAAATTAAAATAAATTTATAACAAAATTGTTATAGAGTAAATTAAAATAAATGTATAACAAAATTGTTTTAGAGTAAATTAAAATAAATTTATAACAAAATTGTTATAGAGTAAATTAAAATAAATTTATAACAAAATTGTTATAGAGTAAATTAAAATAAATTTATAACAAAATTGTTATAGAGTAAATTAAAATAAATTTATAACAAAATTGTTATAGAGTAAATTAAAATAAATGTATAACAAAATTGTTTTAGAGTAAATTAAAATAAATTTATAACAAAATTGTTATAGAGTAAATTAAAATAAATTTATAACAAAATTGTTATAGAGTAAATTAAAATAAATTTATAACAAAATTGTTATAGAGTAAATTAAAATAAATTTATAACAAAATTGTTATAGAGTAAATTAAAATAAATTTATAACAAAATTGTTATAGAGTAAATTAAAATAAATTTATAACAAAATTGTTATAGAGTAAATTAAAATAAATTTATAACAAAATTGTTATAGAGTAAATTAAAATAAATTTATAACAAAATTGTTATAGAGTAAATTAAAATAAATTTATAACAAAATTGTTATAGAGTAAATTAAAATAAATTTATAACAAAATTGTTATAGAGTAAATTAAAATAAATTTATAACAAAATTGTTATAGAGTAAATTAAAATAAATGTATAACAAAATTGTTTTAGAGTAAATTAAAATAAATTTATAACAAAATTGTTATAGAGTAAATTAAAATAAATTTATAACAAAATTGTTATAGAGTAAATTAAAATAAATTTATAACAAAATTGTTATAGAGTAAATTAAAATAAATTTATAACAAAATTGTTATAGAGTAAATTAAAATAAATTTATAACAAAATTGTTATAGAGTAAATTAAAATAAATTTATAACAAAATTGTTATAGAGTAAATTAAAATAAATTTATAACAAAATTGTTATAGAGTAAATTAAAATAAATTTATAACAAAATTGTTATAGAGTAAATTAAAATAAATTGATAACAAAATTGTTATAGAGTAAATTAAAATAAATTTATAACAAAATTGTTATAGAGTAAATTAAAATAAATTTATAACAAAATTGTTATAGAGTAAATTAAAATAAATGTATAACAAAATTGTTTTAGAGTAAATTAAAATAAATTTATAACAAAATTGTTATAGAGTAAATTAAAATAAATTTATAACAAAATTGTTATAGAGTAAATTAAAATAAATTTATAACAAAATTGTTATAGAGTAAATTAAAATAAATTTATAACAAAATTGTTATAGAGTAAATTAAAATAAATTTATAACAAAATTGTTATAGAGTAAATTAAAATAAATTTATAACAAAATTGTTATAGAGTAAATTAAAATAAATTTATAACAAAATTGTTATAGAGTAAATTAAAATAAATTTATAACAAAATTGTTATAGAGTAAATTAAAATAAATTTATAACAAAATTGTTATAGAGTAAATTAAAATAAATTTATAACAAAATTGTTATAGAGTAAATTAAAATAAATTTATAACAAAATTGTTATAGAGTAAATTAAAATAAATTTATAACAAAATTGTTATAGAGTAAATTAAAATAAATTTATAACAAAATTGTTATAGAGTAAATTAAAATAAATTTAATAACAAAATTGTTATAGAATAAATTAAAATAAATTTATAACAAAATTGTTATAGAGTAAATTAAAATAAATTTATAACAAAATTGTTTTAGAGTAAATTAAAATAAATTTATAACAAAATTGTTATAGAGTGAATTAAAATAAATTTATAACAAAATTGTTATAGAGTAATTTAAAATAAATTTATAACAAAATTGTTATAGAGTAAATTAAAATAAATTTATAACAAAATTGTTATAGAGTAAATTAAAATAAATTTATAACAAAATTGTTTTAGAGTGAATTAAAATAAATCGATAACAAAATTGTTATAGAGTAAATTAAAATAAATTTATAACAAAATTGTTACAGGGTAAATTAAAATAAATTTATAACAAAATTGTTTTAGAGTGAATTAAAATAAATTGATAACAAAATTGTTATAGAGTAAATTAAAATAAATTTATAACAAAATTGTTATAGAGTAAATTAAAATAAATTGATAACAAAATTGTTATAGAGTAAATTAAAATAAATTTATAACAAAATTGTTATAGAGTAAATTAAAATAAATTTATAACAAATTTGTTATAGAGTAAATTAAAATAAATGTATAACAAAATTGTTTTAGAGTAAATTAAAATAAATTTATAACAAAATTGTTATAGAGTAAATTAAAATAAATTTATAACAAAATTGTTATAGAGTAAATTAAAATAAATGTATAACAAAATTGTTTTAGAGTAAATTAAAATAAATTTATAACAAAATTGTTATAGAGTAAATTAAAATAAATTTATAACAAAATTGTTATAGAGTAAATTAAAATAAATTTATAACAAAATTGTTATAGAGTAAATTAAAATAAATTTATAACAAAATTGTTATAGAGTAAATTAAAATAAATTTATAACAAAATTGTTATAGAGTAAATTAAAATAAATTTATAACAAAATTGTTATAGAGTAAATTAAAATAAATTTATAACAAAATTGTTATAGAGTAAATTAAAATAAATTTATAACAAAATTGTTATAGAGTAAATTAAAATAAATTTATAACAAAATTGTTATAGAGTAAATTAAAATAAATGTATAACAAAATTGTTTTAGAGTAAATTAAAATAAATTTATAACAAAATTGTTATAGAGTAAATTAAAATAAATTTATAACAAAATTGTTATAGAGTAAATTAAAATAAATTTATAACAAAATTGTTATAGAGTAAATTAAAATAAATTTATAACAAAATTGTTATAGAGTAAATTAAAATAAATGTATAACAAAATTGTTTTAGAGTAAATTAAAATAAATTTATAACAAAATTGTTATAGAGTAAATTAAAATAAATTTATAACAAAATTGTTATAGAGTAAATTAAAATAAATTTATAACAAAATTGTTATAGAGTAAATTAAAATAAATTTATAACAAAATTGTTATAGAGTAAATTAAAATAAATTTATAACAAAATTGTTATAGAGTAAATTAAAATAAATTTATAACAAAATTGTTATAGAGTAAATTAAAATAAATTTATAACAAAATTGTTATAGAGTAAATTAAAATAAATTTATAACAAAATTGTTATAGAGTAAATTAAAATAAATTTATAACAAAATTGTTATAGAGTAAATTAAAATAAATTTATAACAAAATTGTTATAGAGTAAATTAAAATAAATTTATAACAAAATTGTTATAGAGTAAATTAAAATAAATTTATAACAAAATTGTTATAGAGTAAATTAAAATAAATTTATAACAAAATTGTTATAGAGTAAATTAAAATAAATTTAATAACAAAATTGTTATAGAATAAATTAAAATAAATTTATAACAAAATTGTTATAGAGTAAATTAAAATAAATTTATAACAAAATTGTTTTAGAGTAAATTAAAATAAATTTATAACAAAATTGTTATAGAGTGAATTAAAATAAATTTATAACAAAATTGTTATAGAGTAAATTAAAATAAATTTATAACAAAATTGTTATAGAGTAAATTAAAATAAATTTATAACAAAATTGTTATAGAGTAAATTAAAATAAATTTATAACAAAATTGTTTTAGAGTGAATTAAAATAAATCGATAACAAAATTGTTATAGAGTAAATTAAAATAAATTTATAACAAAATTGTTACAGGGTAAATTAAAATAAATTTATAACAAAATTGTTTTAGAGTGAATTAAAATAAATTGATAACAAAATTGTTATAGAGTAAATTAAAATAAATTTATAACAAAATTGTTATAGAGTAAATTAAAATAAATTGATAACAAAATTGTTATAGAGTAAATTAAAATAAATTTATAACAAAATTGTTATAGAGTAAATTAAAATAAATTTATAACAAAATTGTTATAGAGTAAATTAAAATAAATTGATAACAAAATTGTTATAGAGTAAATTAAAATAAATTTATAACAAAATTGTTATAGAGTAAATTAAAATAAATTTAATAACAAAATTGTTATAGAATAAATTAAAATAAATTTATAACAAAATTGTTATAGAGTAAATTAAAATAAATTTATAACAAAATTGTTTTAGAGTAAATTAAAATAAATTTATAACAAAATTGTTATAGAGTAAATTAAAATAAATTTATAACAAAATTGTTATAGAGTAAATTAAAATAAATTTATAACAAAATTGTTTTAGAGTGAATTAAAATAAATTGATAACAAAATTGTTATAGAGTGAATTAAAATAAATTTATAACAAAATTGTTATAGAGTAAATTAAAATAAATTTATAACAAAATTGTTATAGAGTGAATTAAAATAAATTTATAACAAAATTGTTATAGAGTAAATTAAAATAAATTTATAACAAAATTGTTATAGAGTAAATTAAAATAAATTTATAACAAAATTGTTTTAGAGTAAATTAAAATAAATTTATAACAAAATTGTTATAGAGTAAATTAAAATAAATTTATAACAAAATTGTTATAGAGTAAATTAAAATAAATTTATAACAAAATTGTTTTAGAGTAAATTAAAATAAATTTATAACAAAATTGTTTTAGAGTAAATTAAAATAAATTTATAACAAAATTGTTATAGAGTAAATTAAAATAAATTTATAACAAAATTGTTATAGAGTAAATTAAAATAAATTTATAACAAAATTGTTATAGAGTAAATTAAAATAAATTTATAACAAAATTGTTTTAGAGTAAATTAAAATAAATGTATAACAAAATTGTTTTAGAGTAAATTAAAATAAATTTATAACAAAATTGTTTTAGAGTAAATTAAAATAAATTTGTAACAAAATTGTTATAGAGTAAATTAAAATAAATTTATAACAAAATTGTTATAGAGTAAATTAAAATAAATTTATAACAAAATTGTTATAGAGTAAATTAAAATAAATTTATAACAAAATTGTTTTAGAGTAAATTAAAATAAATTTATAACAAAATTGTTATAGAGTAAATTAAAATAAATTTATAACAAAATTGTTATAGAGTAAATTAAAATAAATTTATAACAAAATTGTTATAGAGTAAATTAAAATAAATTTATAACCAAATTGTTATAGAGTAAATTAAAATAAATTTATAACAAAATTGTTACAGAGTAAATTAAAATAAATTCATAACAAAATTGTTATAGAGTAAATTAAAATAAATTTATAACAAAATTGTTATAGAGTAAATTAAAATAAATTCATAACAAAATTGTTATAGATTAAATTAAAATAAATTTATAACAAAATTGTTATAGAGTAAATTAAAATAAATTAATGACAAAATTGTTATAGAGTAAATTAAAATAAATTTATAACAAAATTGTTATAGAGTAAATTAAAATAAATGTATAACAAAATTGTTATAGAGTAAATTAAAATAAATGTATAACAAAATTGTTATAGAGTAAATTAAAATAAATTTATAACAAAATTGTTATAGAGTAAATTAAAATAAATTTATAACAAAATTGTTATAGAGTAAATTGAAATAAATTTATAACAAAATTGTTATAGAGTAAATTAAAATAAATTAATGACAAAATTGTTACAGAGTAAATTAAAATAAATTTATAACAAAATTGTTATAGAGTAAATTAAAATAAATGTATAACAAAATTGTTATAGAGTAAATTAAAATAAATTTATAACAAAATTGTTATAGAGTAAATTAAAATAAATTCATAACAAAATTGTTATAGAGTAAATTGAAATAAATTTATAACAAAATTGTTATAGAGTAAATTAAAATATATTTATAACAAAATTGTTATAGAGTAAATTAAAATAAATTTATAACAAAATTGTTATAGAGTAAATTGAAATAAATTTATAACAAAATTGTTATAGAGTAAATTAAAATATATTTATAACAAAATTGTTATAGAGTAAATTAAAATAAATTGATAACAAAATTGTTATAGAGTAAATTAAAATAAATTTATAACAAAATTGTTATAGAGTAAATTAAAATAAATTTATAACAAAATTGTTATAGAGTAAATTAAAATAAATTTATAACAAAATTGTTATAGAGTAAATTAAAATAAATTTAATAACAAAATTGTTATAGAGTAAATTAAAATAAATTTATAACAAAATTGTTATAGAGTAAATTAAAATAAATTTATAACAAAATTGTTATAGAGTAAATTAAAATAAATTTATAACAAAATTGTTTTAGAGTGAATTAAAATAAATTGATAACAAAATTGTTATAGAGTAAATTAAAATAAATTTATAACAAAATTGTTATAGAGTAAATTAAAATAAATTGATAACAAAATTGTTATAGAGTAAATTAAAATAAATTTATAACAAAATTGTTATAGAGTAAATTAAAATAAATTTATAACAAAATTGTTATAGAGTAAATTAAAATAAATTGATAACAAAATTGTTATAGAGTAAATTAAAATAAATTTATAACAAAATTGTTATAGAGTAAATTAAAATAAATTTAATAACAAAATTGTTATAGAATAAATTAAAATAAATTTATAACAAAATTGTTTTAGAGTAAATTAAAATAAATTTATAACAAAATTGTTATAGAGTAAATTAAAATAAATTTATAACAAAATTGTTATAGAGTAAATTAAAATAAATTTATAACAAAATTGTTTTAGAGTGAATTAAAATAAATTGATAACAAAATTGTTATAGAGTGAATTAAAATAAATTTATAACAAAATTGTTATAGAGTAAATTAAAATAAATTTATAACAAAATTGTTATAGAGTGAATTAAAATAAATTTATAACAAAATTGTTATAGAGTAAATTAAAATAAATTTATAACAAAATTGTTATAGAGTAAATTAAAATAAATTTATAACAAAATTGTTTTAGAGTAAATTAAAATAAATTTATAACAAAATTGTTATAGAGTAAATTAAAATAAATTTATAACAAAATTGTTATAGAGTAAATTAAAATAAATTTATAACAAAATTGTTTTAGAGTAAATTAAAATAAATTTATAACAAAATTGTTTTAGAGTAAATTAAAATAAATTTATAACAAAATTGTTATAGAGTAAATTAAAATAAATTTATAACAAAATTGTTATAGAGTAAATTAAAATAAATTTATAACAAAATTGTTATAGAGTAAATTAAAATAAATTTATAACAAAATTGTTATAGAGTAAATTAAAATAAATTTATAACAAAATTGTTTTAGAGTAAATTAAAATAAATTTATAACAAAATTGTTTTAGAGTAAATTAAAATAAATTTATAACAAAATTGTTATAGAGTAAATTAAAATAAATTTATAACAAAATTGTTATAGAGTAAATTAAAATAAATTTATAACAAAATTGTTATAGAGTAAATTAAAATAAATTTATAACAAAATTGTTATAGAGTAAATTAAAATAAATTTATAACAAAATTGTCATAGAGTAAATTAAAATAAATTTATAACAAAATTGTTATAGAGTAAATTAAAATAAATTTATAACAAAATTGTTTTAGAGTAAATTAAAATAAATTTATAACAAAATTGTTTTAGAGTAAATTAAAATAAATTTATAACAAAATTGTTATAGAGTAAATTAAAATAAATTTATAACAAAATTGTTATAGAGTAAATTAAAATAAATTTATAACAAAATTGTTATAGA
>OY744527.1:141185395-141235395 GCA_963556195.1 Sepiola atlantica | reverse complement strand
TCTGCTATATATAGATTTTAAAAACCCTGAATGAGGTAAAAAGCAGAAAAAACAAGCCGTGCATGCGTGGTCCCCCTCTGTATGTGACTCGATGTGGCGAGTGTATAATGCAATAAATTTGGGCAGTTTGGGGCATTTTTGACCCCCCTTTGACCCCTTGGGGGCGAGAACTATAATTTTTCTGTGGTCAAGGATGCTCATTTTATATTCTGAACAATTGCCTCTACATTTTGGCCAAGTTTCAGAAAAATTGAATGTATGGATCAAATGTCATGAGAGGAAAGGGTCATTTTTGCCATTATAGGGGGCTTTTGACCCCCTGGGGGTGCAAACCAGATTTTTTCCTAGGTCAGCGATACTTATTTTCTATTAAGAAGAATTGCCTCCACATTTTGGTCAAGTTTCAGAGAAATTGAATCGATGGATGAAAAGTTATGGGGCAGAAAATGTAATTTTTTGCCATTTCGGGGCCTTTTGACCACCTGGGGGGCTAACGAATTTTTTTTTCTAAATCGGAGAATGTCACTTTCTAACCTGACCAAAGTTACAACTTCATGCAAAATTTCATAAAAATTGAATGCATGGATCAAACGTTATGGGAGGAAAGGGTCATTTTTTTGCCATTTTGGGGGCTTTTGACCCCCTGGGAGCGCAAACCAGATTTTTTCCACGGTCAACGATACTTATTTTCTATTAGGAACAATTGCCTCCACATATTGGTCAAGTTTAAGAGAATTTGAATGGATGGATGAAAAGTTATGGGGCAAAAAAAGGTCATTTTTTGCCATTTCGGAGCCTTTTGACCCCCTGGGGGGCTAACCAGAGGACTATATATATACAGGGTGTCCCAAAAGTCACTGACACTCGAAAAAAATTAATAATTTCTTTGTTTTTAAATATTTTTCTTTTTTCAGAGTAGTTGAAGCTATCTTTCCGACGTTATCATGAGCAAATACAGCATTGAGGAACGAACCCACATTGTACAATGGTACTTTGACTCACATGGGTCACATTCAGAAACCCATCGGTGTTACCGACGACATTTTAACACCAGAGATGCGTCAAGAGTAAATGCCATTAAAGCCATAATAAACCGTTTTCAAAAACAAGGTGCAGTACGTGACCTCCCGAGATCCGGAAGGTCTCATTCGGTAAGAACTGAAGACAATCGGGAAGAATTGGAGCGAAGTCTGGAAGAAGATCGAACAGTTTCAATCAGTTGGGAATTTCACGATCCTCCTTACATAGGATGTTGCATGACATGGACATGTTTCCATATAAAATTCAGCTTGTCCAGCAGCTTCAGCCTCAGGATTATGAACAAAGACTAGAATTTGCTACAAGTGTCAGTGTTTTGGCGACGTTTTCTCTCTCTCTCTCTCTCTCTCTCTCTCTCTCTATATATATATATATATATATATATATATATATATATATATATATATATATATATATATATTAAAGCAAGGAATACAAACGTTTGTGACATTTTGGGGGGTGGAATGAAATTGAAAAAGTGTAAAAACGAGAGGAAATAATTAAATTATTTCCTCTCGTTTTTTACACTTTTTCAATTTCATTCCACCCCCCAAAAGAATGTCACAAACGTCTGTATTCCTTGCTTTAATAACATTTTGTACCACTAAAAATGTATTTAAATATATATATATATATATATACACACACACACATGCGAGGGGCGTTCAATAATTAATGGCCTTGACCCATTCCCCATAGACGTAGATTAATGAAACTTGGCACAGTTATTAGTCTGAATCCAACCACGTCGTAACTTCAGAAATCAAGGCTGAATCATCTGAGAAACACTTTCCTTTCAAAAACAACTTCATGGCTGGGAAGAGATGAAAGTCAGAGGGTGCAAGGTCAGGAGAGTAAGGGAATGGGGGAGGATTTCATAGCCACACGCCCGTGCTTCTGATCTGGCGACATGCTAGTTGTGGACCGGAGCGTTGTCCTGAAAGAGGAGGATACCTTTGCTGATCTTGCCCCGCCTCTTGATTTTGATAGCTTCTCTTAATTTCATCAAAAGTGAAGCATAATAGGCTCCTGTAATTGTGGTACCATTTGCCAGGAAATCTGTCATCACTACTCCGTCCTGGTCCCAGAAGACTTTGAGCATGACCTTGCCAGCGGAGGGCTACACCCTTGCCTTCTTTGGAGGTGGTGAGTCCAAGTGCTTCCACTGCATTGACTGGGCTTTGGTCTATGTAATCTGTCTTTTGAAAAACTTTGACTCATCTTCTTGACAAATCTCCAAATTCATCCTCGAGCACTCGACGCGTTCTTGCTTCTGGAATAGTGTGAGCAACCTGGGAATCCATCTAGCAGACACCTTATGCATATACAAATGGTCATGAATGATAGTTTCCACATACCCTGTACTAATCTTGACCTCTTGGGCTATTTGGCGAATAGTAATGCGTCGATCCTCCAAAATGGCAGCCTCAACTTGACGGACAGATGCCTCATCAATGGCAGAAGAGGGACGACCAGGTCTGGGAGCTGTTTCCACAGACTTCCGGCCATGTTTGAATTCATGATGCCAGCGTTTTACAAGGTCATATGATGGGGCATCATCACCATAAGTTTCTTTCATTTCATCAAAAGTCTCCTTTGGTGTGCGTCCTTTCAAATACAAAAACCGGATCACTGCGCGACACTCAACTGGCTTCATTTCACACCTGGCCCATTTCAAACACCTGTAAATCACAAACCACAAATAGTTCAGAGCTGTTTTTGCAACATAACACATACAGATATAAATCATTACACATGCAAAATTTCATCTAGATCAGACAACTGGAAGTGGGTCAGGGACATTACTTATATAACGCCCCTCATGTATATATAGGGTGAACCAGAAAGGGCGGACGTTTTTTTAAATATCACAAAATCGTTATTTTTTTTATTAAAAAACAAATGTATTCACAGCTTGTAGTTCATGAAGTCTTAGCATTTTTTTAATTCTCTTTTCAGTTAAAGCATTGGAGCCATCGACGATAAAATACCGCGTTTTTTGCGTACGACAGTTTCGTCAAGAATAACGAGTCTATCACGGTAGTTCAACGTGAGTTTCGTCGCCATTTCAATATCCACTGAAACCAAGCTGTTCCCACTCGCAACAACACTATCCTACGTTGGGTTAACGCACTTCGTACACGAGGTACACTGATAAACAAAAGACCACCAGGGCTAGACGATCACTACGTACCCCTGAAAATGTGGAACGCGTCAGACAAGCCGTGCTGCGCAGTCCGACTCGTTCTGCTTGGAAACATCCTTCTGAACTAGGCCTGAGTAACCGTTCGGTAAGGCATGTTTTGCATTTAGAACTGCAATTCCATCCCTACAAATTGGCCGTTGTGCAAGAGCTGAGACCCGGTGATTACACACAGCGAGTGACGTTCGCACATGAGATGCAGGCAATTTTTGAGCAAAATGACAACATCATATTGTGCATGAGTGATGAGGCTCATTTTCATATCTATGGCATGGTGAATCAACAGAACTGCCGTTACTTCTGAAAATCCAAAACAATTGAACAGAAAGACCGCTGAACAGCCTCAACGTGACGGTTTGGTGCGCTATAGTCAAAACTGACGTCATTGGTCGTTACTTTTTCGCAGAGGATAATGGGAATTGTGTTACCGTGAACTCGGATCGCTATATCCAGATGATAAACAACTTCTTTTTACCTGAGTTACTACGAAAACGTATTCCCATTCGACGTGTGTTGTTTCAACAGGATGGGGCGACAGCTCACACAGCTAGATCATCAATGGACGTTATTCGCCATCTCCTTTCTGGTCGCCTCATTTCGAGGTTTGGTGACATTCATTGGCCTCCTCGGTCCCCTGACTTATCCATGTACAATTTTTCTCATAGGGTCACCTCAAGGCACGTGTATACGAGCATAAGCCCCGTACATTGAAAGAACTTAAAGAAGCTAATTCGCGAAGAAGTCACCCA
Organism: Sepiola atlantica; assembly: GCA_963556195.1. Taxonomy (NCBI): domain Eukaryota; kingdom Metazoa; phylum Mollusca; class Cephalopoda; order Sepiida; family Sepiolidae; genus Sepiola; species Sepiola atlantica. The sequence goes on along the minus strand of OY744527.1, from coordinate 141,231,405 downwards.
AATTGACAGAGCGATGATTGAAAATGTTTATGAAAACTTCCCAAAACGCCTTCAAAACTGTTAACGGACGCCACATGAGTGATGTTGTTTTCCTCACTTGATTTTGTAAAATGCTATTTCAATACGAACTCAAATCTATGAATGAATTTATTTTCAATAAAAAATAAACGATTTTGTGATTATTTAAAAAACGTCCTCCCTCTCTGCCCCACCCTGTGTATATATATATATATATATATATATATATATATATATATATATATATATACTTTATTACTATTTCATGTATCCACATTTTCATTATTTACTTCAACAGTGCTTTATACGTAAGTAGAACTAGGTAGTAAGTTATGAAAATATATTTATGGCAATTAAGCTACACAGAGGCTCCCACGTTTCATCCTCTGGGGGAATCATCAGGCTAAAATGACGATTCCCCCCAGGGATGAAACGCGGGAGCCTCTGTGTAGCTTAATTGCCATAAATATATTTTCATAGCTATATATATATATATATATATATATATATATATATTGCCTTTGTTGGAACTAGTGCAGCGTACGTGATAATGATAATAGAAAAATTAAAATCCGGAATTGGTTCGTAAGTCCCTGGGTTCTAATGTAAATGACAGAACACGCACAGGGGGGGGGGGGTTCTCCCGTTAAAGACACCGTGTAAATGACAGAACACGCACAGGAGGGGGGGGGTCTCCCGTTTAAGACACCGTGTAAATGACAGAACACGCACAGGAGGGGGGGGGTCTCCCGTTTAAGACACCGTGTAAATGACAGAACACGCACAGGAGGGGGGGTTCTTCCGTTTAAGACACCGTGTAAATGACAGAACACGTACAGGAGGGGGGGTTCTCCCGTTTAAGACACCGTGTAAATGACAGAACACGCACAGGAGGGGGGGGGGTTCTTCCGTTTAAGACACCGTGTAAATGACAGAACACGCACAGGAGGGGGGGGGGGTTCTCCCGTTAAAGACACCGTGTAAATGACAGAACACGCACAGGAGGGGGGGGGTTCTCCCGTTAAAGACACCGTGTAAATGACAGAACACGCACAGGAGGGGGGGGGGGGGTTCTCCCGTTAAAGACACCGTGTAAATGACAGAACACGCACAGGAGGGGGGGGTTCTCCCGTTAAAGACACCGTGTAAATGACAGAACACGCACAGGAGGGGGGGGGGGTTCTCCCGTTAAAGACACCGTGTAAATGACAGAACACGCACAGGAGGGGGGGGTTCTCCCGTTAAAGACACCGTGTAAATGACAGAACACGCACAGGAGGGGGGGGGGGTTCTCCCGTTAAAGACACCGTGTAAATGACAGAACACACACAGGAGGGGGGGGGTTCTCCCGTTAAAGACACCGTGTAAATGACAGAACACGCACAGGAGGGGGGGGTTCTCCCGTTAAAGACACCGTGTAAATGACAGAACACGCACAGGAGGGGGGGGTTCTCCCGTTAAAGACACCGTGTAAATGACAGAACACGCACAGGAGGGGGGGGGGGGTTCTCCCGTTAAAGACACCGTGTAAATGACAGAACACGCACAGGAGGGGGGGGTTCTCCCGTTAAAGACACCGTGTAAATGACAGAACACGCACAGGAGGGGGGGGGGTTCTCCCGTTAAAGACACCGTGTAAATGACAGAACACGCACAGGAGAGGGGGGGGTTCTCCCGTTAAAGACACCGTGTAAATGACAGAACACGCACAGGAGGGGGGGGTTCTCCCGTTAAAGACACCGTGTAAATGACAGAACACGCACAGGAGGGGGGGGTTCTCCCGTTAAAGACACCGTGTAAATGACAGAACACGCACAGGAGGGGGGGTTCTCCCGTTAAAGACACCGTGTAAATGACAGAACACGCACAGGTGGGGGGGGTTCTCCCGTTAAAGACACCGTGTAAATGACAGAACACGCACAGGAGGGGGGGTTCTCCCGTTAAAGACACCGTGTAAATGACAGAACACGCACAGGAGGGGGGGGGTTCTCCCGTTAAAGACACCGTGTAAATGACAGAACACGCACAGGAGGGGGGGGTTCTCCCGTTAAAGACACCGTGTAAATGACAGACACGCACAGGAGGGGGGGGTTCTCCCGTTAAAGACACCGTGTAAATGACAGAACACGCACAGGAGGGGGGGTTCTCCCGTTAAAGACACCGTGTAAATGACAGAACACGCACAGGTGGGGGGGTTCTCCCGTTAAAGACACCGTGTAAATGACAGAACACGCACAGGAGGGGGGGGTTCTCCCGTTAAAGACACCGTGTAAATGACAGAACACGCACAGGAGGGGGGGGTTCTCCCGTTAAAGACACCGTGTAAATGACAGAACACGCACAGGTGGGGGGGGTTCTCCCGTTAAAGACACCGTGTAAATGACAGAACACGCACAGGAGGGGGGGTTCTCCCGTTAAAGACACCGTGTAAATGACAGAACACGCACAGGAGGGGGGGGGTTCTCCCGTTAAAGACACCGTGTAAATGACAGAACACGCACAGGAGGGGGGGGGGTTCTCCCGTTAAAGACACCGTGTAAATGACAGAACACGCACAGGAGGGGGGAGGGGGTTCTCCCGTTAAAGACACCGTGTAAATGACAGAACACGCACAGGAGGGGGGGGGGTTCTCCCGTTAAAGACACCGTGTAAATGACAGAACACGCACAGGAGGGGGGAGTGGGTTCTCCCGTTAAAGACACCGTGTAAATGACAGAACACGCACAGGAGGGGGGGGGGGGTCTCCCGTTAAAGACACCGTGTAAATGACAGAACACGCACAGGAGGGGGGGTTCTCCCGTTAAAGACACCGTGTAAATGACAGAACACGCACAGGTGGGGGGGGGTTCTCCCGTTAAAGACACCGTGTAAATGACAGAACACGCACAGGAGGGGGGAGGGGGTTCTCCCGTTAAAGACACCGTGTAAATGACAGAACACGCACAGGAGGGGGGGGGGGGATCTCCCGTTAAAGACACCGTGTAAATGACAGAACACGCACAGGAGGGGGGGTTCTCCCGTTAAAGACACCGTGTAAATGACAGAACACGCACAGGTGGGGGGGTTCTCCCGTTAAAGACACCGTGTAAATGACAGAACACGCACAGGAGGGGGGGTTCTCCCGTTAAAGACACCGTGTAAATGACAGAACACGCACAGGAGGGGGGAGGGGGTTCTCCCGTTAAAGACACCGTGTAAATGACAGAACACGCACAGGAGGGGGGGGGGTTCTCCCGTTAAAGACACCGTGTAAATGACAGAACACGCACAGGAGGGGGGGGGGGTTCTCCCGTTAAAGACACCGTGTAAATGACAGAACACGCACAGGAGGGGGGAGGGGGTTCTCCCGTTAAAGACACCGTGTAAATGACAGAACACGCACAGGAGGGGGGAGGGGGTTCTCCCGTTAAAGACACCGTGTAAATGACAGAACACGCACAGGAGGGGGGGGGTTCTCCCGTTAAAGACACCGTGTAAATGACAGAACACGCACAGGAGGGGGGGTTCTCCCGTTAAAGACACCGTGTAAATGACAGAACACGCACAGGAGGGGGGGGGTTCTCCCGTTAAAGACACCGTGTAAATGACAGAACACGCACAGGAGGGGGGGGGTTCTCCCGTTAAAGACACCGTGTAAATGACAGAACACGCACAGGAGGGGGGGGGGGTTCTCCCGTTAAAGACACCGTGTAAATGACAGAACACGCACAGGAGGGGGGGGGGGGTTCTCCCGTTAAAGACACCGTGTAAATGACAGAACACGCACAGGAGGGGGGGGGTCTCCCGTTAAAGACATCGTGTAAATGACAGAACACGCACAGGAGGGGGGGTTCTCCCGTTAAAGACACCGTGTAAATGACAGAACACGCACAGGTGGGGGGGGGGTTCTCCCGTTAAAGACACCGTGTAAATGACAGAACACGCACAGGAGGGGGAAGGTTCTCCCGTTAAAGACACCGTGTAAATGACAGAACACGCACAGGTGGGGGGGGGGTCTCCCGTTAAAGACACCGTGTAAATGACAGAACACGCACAGGAGGGGGGAGGGGGTTCTCCCGTTAAAGACACCGTGTAAATGACAGAACACGCACAGGAGGGGGGGTTCACCCGTTAAAGACACCGTGTAAATGACAGAACACGCACAGGAGGGGGGGTTCTCCCGTTAAAGACACCGTGTAAATGACAGAACACGCACAGGAGGGGGGGGGGGGTTCTCCCGTTAAAGACACCGTGTAAATGACAGAACACGCACAGGAGGAGGGGGTTCTCCCGTTAAAGACACCGTGTAAATGACAGAACACGCACAGGAGGGGGGGGTTCTCCCGTTAAAGACACCGTGTAAATGACAGAACACGCACAGGAGGTGGGGTTCTCCCGTTAAAGACACCGTGTAAATGACAGAACACGCACAGGAGGGGGGGGGGGTTCTTCCGTTAAAGACACCGTGTAAATGACAGAACACGCACAGGAGGGGGGGGGTGTCTCCCGTTAAAGACACCGTGTAAATGACAGAACACGCACAGGAGGGAGGGGTTCTCCCGTTAAAGACACCGTGTAAATGACAGAACACGCACAGGAGGGGGGGGTTCTCCCGTTAAAGACACCGCGTAAATGACAGAACACGCACAGGAGGGGGGGGGGGGTTCTCCCGTTAAAGACACCGTGTAAATGACAGAACACGCACAGGTGGGGGGGGGGGTTCTCCCGTTAAAGACACCGTGTAAATGACAGAACACGCACAGGAGGGGGGGGGGTTCTCCCGTTAAAGACACCGTGTAAATGACAGAACACGCACAGGAGGGGGGAGGGGGTTCTCCCGTTAAAGACACCGTGTAAATGACAGAACACGCACAGGAGGGGGGGTTCTCCCGTTAAAGACACCGTGTAAATGACAGAACACGCACAGGAGGGGGGGTTCTCCCGTTTAAGACACCGTGTAAATGACAGAACACGCACAGGAGGGGGGGGTTCTCCCGTTAAAGACACCGTGTAAATGACAGAACACGCACAGGAGGGGGGAGGGGGTTCTCCCGTTAAAGACACCGTGTAAATGACAGAACACGCACAGGAGGGGGGGTTCTCCCGTTAAAGACACCGTGTAAATGACAGAACACGCACAGGAGGGGGGGGGGTTCTCCCGTTAAAGACACCGTGTAAATGACAGAACACGCACAGGAGGGGGGGGGGTTCTCCCGTTAAAGACACCGTGTAAATGACAGAACACGCACAGGTGGGGGGGGGGGGGTTCTCCCGTTAAAGACACCGTGTAAATGACAGAACACGCACAGGAGGGGGGGGGGGTTCTTCCGTTAAAGACACCGTGTAAATGACAGAACACGCACAGGAGGGGGGGGTTCTCCCGTTAAAGACACCGTGTAAATGACAGAACACGCACAGGAGGGGGGGGTTCTCCCGTTAAAGACACCGTGTAAATGACAGAACACGCACAGGAGGGGGGGGGGTTCTCCCGTTAAAGACACCGTGTAAATGACAGAACACGCACAGGTGGGGGGGGGGGTTCTCCCGTTAAAGACACCGTGTAAATGACAGAACACGCACAGGAGGGGGGGGGGGGTTCTCCCGTTAAAGACACGTGTAAATGACAGAACACGCACAGGAGGGGGGAGGGGGTTCTCCCGTTAAAGACACCGTGTAAATGACAGAACACGCACAGGAGGGGGGGGGGGGGGGGGTTCTCCCGTTAAAGACACCGTGTAAATGACAGAACACGCACAGGAGGGGGGGTTCTCCCGTTAAAGACACCGTGTAAATGACAGAACACGCACAGGAGGGGGGAGGGGGTTCTCCCGTTAAAGACACCGTGTAAATGACAGAACACGCACAGGAGGGGGGAGGGGGTTCTCCCGTTAAAGACACCGTGTAAATGACAGAACACGCACAGGAGGGGGGAGGGGGTTCTCCCGTTAAAGACACCGTGTAAATGACAGAACACGCACAAGAGGGGGGGGTTCTCCCGTTTAAGACACCGTGTAAATGACAGAACACGCACAAGAGGGGGGGGTTCTCCCGTTAAAGACACCGTGTAAATGACAGAACACGCACAGGAGGGGGGGGGGTTCTCCCGTTAAAGACACCGTGTAAATGACAGAACACGCACAGGAGGGGGGGTTCTCCCGTTAAAGACACCGTGTAAATGACAGAACACGCACAGGAGGGGGGGGGGGTTCTCCCGTTAAAGACACCGTGTAAATGACAGAACACGCACAGGAGGGGGGAGGGGGTTCTCCCGTTAAAGACACCGTGTAAATGACAGAACACGCACAGGAGGGGGGGGTTCTCCCGTTAAAGACACCGTGTAAATGACAGAACACGCACAGGAGGGGGGGGTTCTCCCGTTAAAGACACCGTGTAAATGACAGAACACGCACAGGAGGGGGGGGGGTTCTCCCGTTTAAGACACCGTGTAAATGACAGAACACGCACAGGAGGGGGGGGGGGTTCTCCCGTTAAAGACACCGTGTAAATGACAGAACACGCACAGGAGGGGGGGGGGTTCTCCCGTTTAAGACACCGTGTAAATGACAGAACACGCACAGGAGGGGGGGGTTCTCCCGTTAAAGACACCGTGTAAATGACAGAACACGCACAGGAGGGGGGAGGGGGTTCTCCCGTTAAAGACACCGTGTAAATGACAGAACACGCACAGGAGGGGGGGGGGGGTTCTCCCGTTAAAGACACCGTGTAAATGACAGAACACGCACAGGAGGGGGGGGTTCTCCCGTTAAAGACACCGTGTAAATGACAGAACACGCACAGGAGGAGGGGGTTCTCCCGTTAAAGACACCGTGTAAATGACAGAACACGCACAGGAGGGGGGAGGGGGTTCTCCCGTTTAAGACACCGTGTAAATGACAGAACACGCACAGGAGGGGGGGGGGGGTTCTCCCGTTAAAGACACCGTGTAAATGACAGAACACGCACAAGAGGGGGGGGTTCTCCCGTTTAAGACACCGTGTAAATGACAGAACACGCACAGGAGGAGGGGGTTCTCCCGTTAAAGACACCGTGTAAATGACAGAACACGCACAGGAGGGGGGAGGGGGTTCTCCCGTTAAAGACACCGTGTAAATGACAGAACACGCACAGGAGGGGGGGGTTCTCCCGTTAAAGACACCGTGTAAATGACAGAACACGCACAGGAGGGGGGAGGGGGTTCTCCCGTTAAAGACACCGTGTAAATGACAGAACACGCACAGGAGGGGGGGGGGGTTCTCCCGTTAAAGACACCGTGTAAATGACAGAACACGCACAGGAGGGGGGGGGGTTCTCCCGTTAAAGACACCGTGTAAATGACAGAACACGCACTGTATAGAAAAGATGAAAAAGAACAAACGTGCACGAGACAACCGAGTTGTAATGTGAATAAAAAAGAATATATTTGCATCAAATAAAGTAAAGGAGAAAAACATACAGAACAAAAATAAAGATGAAATATAATATGTGCAAGGGAATCTAGTTGCTGTTATATTGCAACGAGCAAAAATCACATTCATTTATGAAAAGACAGTGTATGAAAATAAATAGGGTTTAACTTACACGATAGTGGTGGGCGACACAAGGAGTAAAAGCTCAATAAAAGACAGGAAGTAAGTGCTGCACATGTAAGTCCCAAAGGTGAGTTCTGGACAAGGGGTTGGCGCTATACAATCCTCGTGGGGTCTAAATGGACATTTTCTGGTGGACAGATAATAAAGATGTTGATGAGAGAGACAAGCTTTTGCTAGATGAACGTAATTCCTTTTAAAATCGTGTTTGCATTAACCTCCAACGAATTAATGTCATTAATGTTATTGCTTATATTCACACCACTCCAATTCACATCAAAGCATTAACCAATAATTTTTCAAATTAAGCATTAACCAATAATTTTCCAAATTAAGCATTAACCAATAATTTTCCAAATTAAGCATTAACCAATAAATTTCCAAATTAAGCATTAACCAATAATTTTCCAAATTAAGCATTAACCAATAAATTTCCAAATTAAGCATTAACCAATAATTTTCCAAATTAAGCATTAACCAATAATTTTCCAAATTAAGCATTAACCAATAATTTTTCAAATTAAGCATTAACCAATAATTTTCCAAATTAAGCATTAACCAATAATTTTCCAAATTAAGCATTAACCAATAATTTTCCAAATTAAGCATTAACCAATAAATTTCCAAATTAAGCATTAACCAATAATTTTTCAAATTAAGCATTAACCAATAATTTTCCAAATTAAGCATTAACCAATAATTTTCCAAATTAAGCATTAACCAATAATTTTCCAAATTAAGCATTAACCAATAATTTTTCAAATTAAGCATTAACCAATAATTTTCCAAATTAAGAATTAACCAATAATTTTTCATTAAGATTTGGGCACGATTTTTTTTAAATAAATCAAACAGATAAAAGTTTACCGTAGTTACAATATGTTCACAATCATGTGATCTATATGTTAACTATAGATTTATCTGAATTTTTGTGCGTTCTTTTCGCATTAAAATATGAGATTTAAATTCTATAAAATAAAGGCAGCACATATTGTCAGACCAGAAAAAATCTAACTTTCTTAATGCATAATTATTCGACATGCAAGCAACAAACAAAAAACAGAGATTCAACAATGATTTGACAGTTTCCTAGTTAATTACGGTGCTATTTGCAATGCTCAATGTTAACAAATCGAATTAGTTTATTAGATATTCATATTTGTTGATTTTCAAATTAAAATTAATGATTAATCAAGAGAAATGTGAGTTATTAAAAAATGTATCGGGTCGTATAGAATATTTAATTCATAAAATCGATTGGAATATCTGTTTATAAAGAACACAGTAATAATGTTTGTAATTGACTGGCTATTGAAAATTAAATATTAATTTTGTAGGAGAGAAAGTAACAACGCCAAAGTTCGAAAATTCGACTGACTTCACAAATATTGATTTAATTTAATTTATGATGTGCTTTGGTTTCCGCTGTTGATGTACGTGACGTATTGGAAGTTGGATACGTGCGATTGTGTTGTTATTATTAGCATTGTTGTTTCTTTATTGTTCGTGAGATCATTTTATTTTATATGTAGACGTGTTTGGATTAAAGGTGTTAATATACATGGGCGTATTGTGTTATTATTAGCATTGTCGTTTCTTTATTGTTCGTGAGATCATTTTATTTTATATGTAGACGTGTTTGGATTAAAGATGTTAATATACATGAGCGTATTGTGTTATTATTAGCATTGTCGTTTCTTTATTGTTCGTGAGATCATTTTATTTTATATGTAGACGTGTTTGGATTAAAGATGTTAATATACATGGGCGTATTGTGTTATTATTAGCATTGTTGTTTCTTTATTGTTCGTGAGATCATTTTATTTTATATGTAGACGTGTTTGGATTAAAGATGTTAATATACATGGGCGTATTGTGTTATTATTAGTATTGTCGTTTCTTTATTGTTCGTGAGATCATTTTATTTTATATGTAGACGTGTTTGGATTAAAGATGTTAATATACATGGGCGTATTGTGTTATTATTAGCATTGTCGTTTCTTTATTGTTCGAGAGATCATTTTATTTTATATGTAGACGTGTTTGGATTAAAGATGTTAATATACATGGGCGTATTGTGTTATTATTAGCATTGTCGTTTCTTTATTGTTCGTGAGATCATTTTATTTTATATGTAGACGTGTTTGGATTAAAGATGTTAATATACATGGGCGTATTGTGTTATTATTAGCATTGTCGTTTCTTTATTGTTCGTGAGATCATTTTATTTTATATGTAGACGTGTTTGGATTAAAGATGTTAATATACATGGGCGTATTGTGTTATTATTAGCATTGTCGTTTCTTTATTGTTCGTGAGATCATTTTATTTTATATGTAGACGTGTTTGGATTAAAGATGTTAATATACATGGGCGTATTGTGTTATTATTAGCATTGTCGTTTCTTTATTGTTCGTGAGATCATTTTATTTTATATGTAGACGTGTTTGGATTAAAGATGTTAATATACATGGGCGTATTGTGTTATTATTAGTATTGTCGTTTATTTATTGTTCGTGAGATCATTTTATTTTATATGTAGACGTGTTTGGATTAAAGATGTTAATATACATGGGCGTATTGTGTTATTATTAGCATTGTCGTTTCTTTATTGTTCGTGAGATCATTTTATTTTATATGTAGACGTGTTTGGATTAAAGATGTTAATATACATGGGCGTATTGTGTTATTATTAGCATTGTCGTTTCTTTATTGTTCGTGTGATCATTTTATTTTATATGTAGACGTGTTTGGATTAAAGATGTTAATATACATGGGCGTATTGTGTTATTATTAGCATTGTCGTTTCTTTATTGTTCGAGAGATCATTTTATTTTATATGTAGACGTGTTTGGATTAAAGATGTTAATATACATGGGCGTATTGTGTTATTATTAGCATTGTCGTTTCTTTATTGTTCGAGAGATCATTTTATTTTATATGTAGACGTGTTTGGATTAAAGATGTTAATATACATGGGCGTATTGTGTTATTATTAGCATTGTCGTTTCTTTATTATTCGTGAGATCATTTTATTTTATATGTAGACGTGTTTGGATTAAAGATGTTAATATACATGGGCGTATTGTGTTATTATTAGCATTGTCGTTTCTTTATTGTTCGAGAGATCATTTTATTTTATATGTAGACGTGTTTGGATTAAAGATGTTAATATACATGGGCGTATTGTGTTATTATTAGCATTGTCGTTTCTTTATTATTCGTGAGATCATTTTATTTTATATGTAGACGTGTTTGGATTAAAAATGTTAATATACATGGGCGTATTGTGTTATTATTAGCATTGTCGTTTCTTTATTGTTCGCGAGATCATTTTATTTTATATGTAGACGTGTTTGGATTAAAAATGTTAATATACATGGGCGTATTGTGTTATTATTAGCATTGTCGTTTCTTTATTGTTCGTGAGATCATTTTATTTTATATGTAGACGTGTTTGGATTAAAGATGTTAATATACATGGGCGTATTGTGTTATTATTAGCATTGTCGTTTCTTTATTGTTCGTGAGATCATTTTATTTTATATGTAGACGTGTTTGGATTAAAGATGTTAATATACATGGGCGTATTGTGTTATTATTAGCATTGTCGTTTCTTTATTGTTCGTGAGATCATTTTATTTTATATGTAGACGTGTTTGGATTAAAGATGTTAATATACATGGGCGTATTGTGTTATTATTAGCATTGTCGTTCCTTTATTGTTCGTGAGATCATTTTATTTTATATGTAGACGTGTTTAGATTAAAGATGTTAATATACATGGGCGTATTGTGTTATTATTAGCATTGTCGTTTCTTTATTGTTCGTGAGATCATTTTATTTTATATGTAGACGTGTTTGGATTAAAGATGTTAATATACATGGGCGTATTGTGTTATTATTAGCATTGTCGTTTCTTTATTGTTCGTGAGATCATTTTATTTTATATGTAGACGTGTTTGGATTAAAGATGTTAATATACATGGGCGTATTGTGTTATTATTAGCATTGTCGTTCCTTTATTGTTCGCGAGATCATTTTATTTTATATGTAGACGTGTTTAGATTAAAGATGTTAATATACATGGGCGTATTGTGTTATTATTAGCATTGTCGTTTCTTTATTGTTCGTGAGATCATTTTATTTTATATGTAGACGTGTTTAGATTAAAGATGTTAATATACATGGGCGTATTGTGTTATTATTAGCATTGTCGTTTCTTTATTGTTCGCGAGATCATTTTATTTTATATGTAGACGTGTTTAGATTAAAGATGTTAATATACATGGGCGTATTGTGTTATTATTAGCATTGTCGTTCCTTTATTGTTCGTGAGATCATTTTATTTTATATGTAGACGTGTTTGGATTAAAGATGTTAATATACATGGGCGTATTGTGTTATTATTAGCATTGTCGTTTCTTTATTGTTCGAGAGATCATTTTATTTTATATGTAGACGTGTTTGGATTAAAGATGTTAATATACATGGGCGTATTGTGTTATTATTAGCATTGTCGTTTCTTTATTATTCGTGAGATCATTTTATTTTATATGTAGACGTGTTTGGATTAAAAATGTTAATATACATGGGCGTATTGTGTTATTATTAGCATTGTCGTTTCTTTATTGTTCGCGAGATCATTTTATTTTATATGTAGACGTGTTTGGATTAAAAATGTTAATATACATGGGCGTATTGTGTTATTATTAGCATTGTCGTTTCTTTATTGTTCGTGAGATCATTTTATTTTATATGTAGACGTGTTTGGATTAAAGATGTTAATATACATGGGCGTATTGTGTTATTATTAGCATTGTCGTTTCTTTATTGTTCGTGAGATCATTTTATTTTATATGTAGACGTGTTTGGATTAAAGATGTTAATATACATGGGCGTATTGTGTTATTATTAGCATTGTCGTTTCTTTATTGTTCGTGAGATCATTTTATTTTATATGTAGACGTGTTTGGATTAAAGATGTTAATATACATGGGCGTATTGTGTTATTATTAGCATTGTCGTTCCTTTATTGTTCGTGAGATCATTTTATTTTATATGTAGACGTGTTTAGATTAAAGATGTTAATATACATGGGCGTATTGTGTTATTATTAGCATTGTCGTTTCTTTATTGTTCGTGAGATCATTTTATTTTATATGTAGACGTGTTTGGATTAAAGATGTTAATATACATGGGCGTATTGTGTTATTATTAGCATTGTCGTTTCTTTATTGTTCGTGAGATCATTTTATTTTATATGTAGACGTGTTTGGATTAAAGATGTTAATATACATGGGCGTATTGTGTTATTATTAGCATTGTCGTTCCTTTATTGTTCGCGAGATCATTTTATTTTATATGTAGACGTGTTTAGATTAAAGATGTTAATATACATGGGCGTATTGTGTTATTATTAGCATTGTCGTTTCTTTATTGTTCGTGAGATCATTTTATTTTATATGTAGACGTGTTTAGATTAAAGATGTTAATATACATGGGCGTATTGTGTTATTATTAGCATTGTCGTTTCTTTATTGTTCGCGAGATCATTTTATTTTATATGTAGACGTGTTTAGATTAAAGATGTTAATATACATGGGCGTATTGTGTTATTATTAGCATTGTCGTTCCTTTATTGTTCGTGAGATCATTTTATTTTATATGTAGACGTGTTTGGATTAAAGATGTTAATATACATGGGCGTATTGTGTTATTATTAGCATTGTCGTTTCTTTATTGTTCGAGAGATCATTTTATTTTATATGTAGACGTGTTTGGATTAAAGATGTTAATATACATGGGCGTATTGTGTTATTATTAGCATTGTCGTTTCTTTATTATTCGTGAGATCATTTTATTTTATATGTAGACGTGTTTGGATTAAAAATGTTAATATACATGGGCGTATTGTGTTATTATTAGCATTGTCGTTTCTTTATTGTTCGCGAGATCATTTTATTTTATATGTAGACGTGTTTGGATTAAAAATGTTAATATACATGGGCGTATTGTGTTATTATTAGCATTGTCGTTTCTTTATTGTTCGTGAGATCATTTTATTTTATATGTAGACGTGTTTGGATTAAAGATGTTAATATACATGGGCGTATTGTGTTATTATTAGCATTGTCGTTCCTTTATTGTTCGCGAGATCATTTTATTTTATATGTAGACGTGTTTAGATTAAAGATGTTAATATACATGGGCGTATTGTGTTATTATTAGCATTGTCGTTTCTTTATTGTTCGTGAGATCATTTTATTTTATATGTAGACGTGTTTAGATTAAAGATGTTAATATACATGGGCGTATTGTGTTATTATTAGCATTGTCGTTTCTTTATTGTTCGCGAGATCATTTTATTTTATATGTAGACGTGTTTAGATTAAAGATGTTAATATACATGGACGTATTGTGTTATTATTAGCATTGTCGTTCCTTTATTGTTCGTGAGATCATTTTATTTTATATGTAGACGTGTTTGGATTAAAGATGTTAATATACATGGGCGTATTGTGTTATTATTAGCATTGTCGTTTCTTTATTGTTCGAGAGATCATTTTATTTTATATGTAGACGTGTTTGGATTAAAGATGTTAATATACATGGGCGTATTGTGTTATTATTAGCATTGTCGTTTCTTTATTATTCGTGAGATCATTTTATTTTATATGTAGACGTGTTTGGATTAAAAATGTTAATATACATGGGCGTATTGTGTTATTATTAGCATTGTCGTTTCTTTATTGTTCGCGAGATCATTTTATTTTATATGTAGACGTGTTTGGATTAAAAATGTTAATATACATGGGCGTATTGTGTTATTATTAGCATTGTCGTTTCTTTATTGTTCGTGAGATCATTTTATTTTATATGTAGACGTGTTTGGATTAAAGATGTTAATATACATGGGCGTATTGTGTTATTATTAGCATTGTCGTTCCTTTATTGTTCGTGAGATCATTTTATTTTATATGTAGACGTGTTTAGATTAAAGATGTTAATATACATGGGCGTATTGTGTTATTATTAGCATTGTCGTTTCTTTATTGTTCGAGAGATCATTTTATTTTATATGTAGACGTGTTTGGATTAAAGGTGTTAATATACATGGGCGTATTGTGTTATTATTAGCATTGTCGTTTCTTTATTGTTCGTGAGATCATTTTATTTTATATGTAGACGTGTTTGGATTAAAGATGTTAATATACATGGGCGTATTGTGTTATTATTAGCATTGTCGTTTCTTTATTGTTCGAGAGATCATTTTATTTTATATGTAGACGTGTTTGGATTAAAGGTGTTAATATACATGGGCGTATTGTGTTATTATTAGCATTGTCGTTTCTGTATTGTTCGTGAGATCAGTTTATTTTATATGTAGACGTGTTTGGATTAAAGGTGTTAATATACATGGGCGTATTGTGTTATTATTAGCATTGTCGTTTCTTTATTGTTCGTGAGATCATTTTATTTTATATGTAGACGTGTTTGGATTAAAGATGTTAATATACATGCGCTTATTGTGTTATTATTAGCATTGTCGTTTCTTTATTGTTCGTGAGATCATTTTATTTTATATGTAGACGTGTTTGGATTAAAGATGTTAATATACATGGGCGTATTGTGTTATTATTAGCATTGTCGTTTCTTTATTGTTCGTGAGATCATTTTATTTTATATGTAGACGTGTTTGGATTAAAGATGTTAATATACATGCGCTTATTGTGTTATTATTAGCATTGTCGTTTCTTTATTGTTCGTGAGATCATTTTATTTTATATGTAGACGTGTTTGGATTAAAGATGTTAATATACATGGGCGTATTGTGTTATTATTAGCATTGTCGTTTCTTTATTGTTCGAGAGATCATTTTATTTTATATGTAGACGTGTTTGGATTAAAGGTGTTAATATACATGGGCGTATTGTGTTATTATTAGCATTGTCGTTGCTTTATTGTTCGTGAGATCATTTTATTTTATATGTAGACGTGTTTGGATTAAAGATGTTAATATACATGGGCGTATTGTGTTATTATTAGCATTGTCGTTTCTTTATTGTTCGAGAGATCATTTTATTTTATATGTAGACGTGTTTGGATTAAAGGTGTTAATATACATGGGCGTATTGTGTTATTATTAGCATTGTCGTTTCTTTATTGTTCGTGAGATCATTTTATTTTATATGTAGACGTGTTTGGATTAAAGATGTTAATATACATGGGCGTATTGTGTTATTATTAGCATTGTCGTTTCTTTATTGTTCGAGAGATCATTTTATTTTATATGTAGACGTGTTTGGATTAAAGATGTTAATATACATGGGCGTATTGTGTTATTATTAGCATTGTCGTTTCTTTATTGTTCGTGAGATCATTTTATTTTATATGTAGACGTGTTTGGATTAAAGATGTTAATATACATGGGCGTATTGTGTTATTATTAGCATTGTCGTTTCTTTATTGTTCGAGAGATCATTTTATTTTATATGTAGACGTGTTTGGATTAAAGATGTTAATATACATGGGCGTATTGTGTTATTATTAGCATTGTCGTTTCTTTATTGTTCGAGAGATCATTTTATTTTATATGTAGACGTGTTTGGATTAAAGATGTTAATATACATGGGCGTATTGTGTTATTATTAGCATTGTCGTTTCTTTATTGTTCGAGAGATCATTTTATTTTATATGTAGACGTGTTTGGATTAAAGGTGTTAATATACATGGGCGTATTGTGTTATTATTAGCATTGTCGTTCCTTTATTGTTCGAGAGATCATTTTATTTTATATGTAGACGTGTTTGGATTAAAGGTGTTAATATACATGGGCGTATTGTGTTATTATTAGCATTGTCGTTTCTTTATTGTTCGTGAGATCATTTTATTTTATATGTAGACGTGTTTGGATTAAAGATGTTAATATACATGGGCGTATTGTGTTATTATTAGCATTGTCGTTTCTTTATTGTTCGAGAGATCATTTTATTTTATATGTAGACGTGTTTGGATTAAAGGTGTTAATATACATGGGCGTATTGTGTTATTATTAGCATTGTCGTTTCTTTATTGTTCGTGAGATCATTTTATTTTATATGTAGACGTGTTTGGATTAAAGGTGTTAATATACATGGGCGTATTGTGTTATTATTAGCATTGTCGTTTCTTTATTGTTCGTGAGATCATTTTATTTTATATGTAGACGTGTTTGGATTAAAGATGTTAATATACATGGGCGTATTGTGTTATTATTAGCATTGTCGTTTCTTTATTGTTCGTGAGATCATTTTATTTTCTATGTAGACGTGTTTGGATTAAAGGTGTTAATATACATGGGCGTATTGTGTTATTATTAGCATTGTCGTTTCTTTATTGTTCGTGAGATCATTTTATTTTATATGTAGACGTGTTTGGATTAAAGATGTTAATATACATGGACGTATTGTGTTATTATTAGCATTGTCGTTTCTTTATTGTTCGAGAGATCATTTTATTTTCTATGTAGACGTGTTTGGATTAAAGGTGTTAATATACATGGGCGTATTGTGTTATTATTAGCTTTGTTGTTTCTTTATTGTTCGTGAGATCATTTTATTTTATATGTAGACGTGTTTGGATTAAAGGTGTTAATATACATGGGCGTATTGTGTTATTATTAGCATTGTTGTTTCTTTATTGTTCGCGAGATCATTTTATTTTATATGTAGACGTGTTTGGATTAAAGGTGTTAATATACATGGGCGTATTGTGTTATTATTAGCATTGTCGTTTCTTTATTGTTCGTGAGATCATTTTATTTTCTATGTAGACGTGTTTGGATTAAAGGTGTTAATATACATGGGCGTATTGTGTTATTATTAGCATTGTCGTTTCTTTATTGTTCGAGAGATCATTTTATTTTCTATGTAGACGTGTTTGGATTAAAGGTGTTAATATACATGGGCGTATTGTGTTATTATTAGCATTGTCGTTTCTTTATTGTTCGTGAGATCATTTTGTTTTATATGTAGACGTGTTTGGATTAAAGATGTTAATATACATGGACGTATTGTGTTATTATTAGCATTGTCGTTTCTTTATTGTTCGAGAGATCATTTTATTTTCTATGTAGACGTGTTTGGATTAAAGGTGTTAATATACATGGGCGTATTGTGTTATTATTAGCATTGTCGTTTCTTTATTGTTCGTGAGATCATTTTATTTTCTATGTAGACGTGTTTGGATTAAAGGTGTTAATATACATGGGCGTATTGTGTTATTATTAGCATTGTCGTTTCTTTATTGTTCGTGAGATCATTTTATTTTATATGTAGACGTGTTTGGATTAAAGATGTTAATATACATGGACGTATTGTGTTATTATTAGCATTGTCGTTTCTTTATTGTTCGAGAGATCATTTTATTTTCTATGTAGACGTGTTTGGATTAAAGGTGTTAATATACATGGGCGTATTGTGTTATTATTAGCATTGTCGTTTCTTTATTGTTCGAGAGATCATTTTATTTTCTATGTAGACGTGTTTGGATTAAAGGTGTTAATATACATGGGCGTATTGTGTTATTATTAGCATTGTCGTTTCTTTATTGTTCGAGAGATCATTTTATTTTATATGTAGACGTGTTTGGATTAAAGCTGTTAATATACATGGGCGTATTGTGTTATTATTAGCATTGTCGTTTCTTTATTGTTCGAGAGATCATTTTATTTTATATGTAGACGTGTTTGGATTAAAGGTGTTAATATACATGGGCGTATTGTGTTATTATTAGCATTGTCGTTTCTTTATTGTTCGAGAGATCATTTTATTTTCTATGTAGACGTGTTTGGATTAAAGGTGTTAATATACATGGGCGTATTGTGTTATTATTAGCATTGTCGTTTCTTTATTGTTCGAGAGATCATTTTATTTTCTATGTAGACGTGTTTGGATTAAAGGTGTTAATATACATGGGCGTATTGTGTTATTATTAGCTTTGTTGTTTCTTTATTGTTCGTGAGATCATTTTATTTTATATGTAGACGTGTTTGGATTAAAGATGTTAATATACATGGGCGTATTGTGTTATTATTAGCATTGTCGTTTCTTTATTGTTCGTGAGATCATTTTATTTTCTATGTAGACGTGTTTGGATTAAAGGTGTTAATATACATAGGCGTATTGTGTTATTATTAGCATTGTCGTTTCTTTATTGTTCGTGAGATCATTTTATTTTATATGTAGACGTGTTTGGATTAAAGGTGTTAATATACATGGGCGTATTGTGTTATTATTAGCTTTGTCGTTTCTTTATTGTTCGTGAGATCATTTTATTTTATATGTAGACGTGTTTGGATTAAAGGTGTTAATATACATGGGCGTATTGTGTTATTATTAGCATTGTCGTTTCTTTATTGTTCGAGAGATCATTTTATTTTCTATGTAGACGTGTTTGGATTAAAGGTGTTAATATACATGGGCGTATTGTGTTATTATTAGCTTTGTTGTTTCTTTATTGTTCGTGAGATCATTTTATTTTATATGTAGACGTGTTTGGATTAAAGGTGTTAATATACATGGGCGTATTGTGTTATTATTAGCATTGTTGTTTCTTTATTGTTCGTGAGATCATTTTATTTTCTATGTAGACGTGTTTGGATTAAAGGTGTTAATATACATGGGCGTATTGTGTTATTATTAGCATTGTCGTTTTTTTATTGTTCGTGAGATCATTTTATTTTATATGTAGACGTGTTTGGATTAAAGGTGTTAATATACATGGGCGTATTGTGTTATTATTAGCATTGTCGTTTCTTTATTGTTCGTGAGATCATTTTATTTTCTATGTAGACGTGTTTGGATTAAAGGTGTTAATATACATGGGCGTATTGTGTTATTATTAGCATTGTCGTTTTTTTATTGTTCGTGAGATCATTTTATTTTATATGTAGACGTGTTTGGATTAAAGGTGTTAATATACATGGGCGTATTGTGTTATTATTAGCATTGTCGTTTCTTTATTGTTCGTGAGATCATTTTATTTTCTATGTAGACGTGTTTGGATTAAAGGTGTTAATATACATGGGCGTATTGTGTTATTATTAGCATTGTTGTTTCTTTATTGTTCGTGAGATCATTTTATTTTCTATGTAGACGTGTTTGGATTAAAGGTGTTAATATACATGGGCGTATTGTGTTATTATTAGCATTGTTGTTTCTTTATTGTTCGTGAGATCATTTTATTTTATATGTAGACGTGTTTGGATTAAAGGTGTTAATATACATGGGCGTATTGTGTTATTATTAGCATTGTCGTTTCTTTATTGTTCGTGAGATCATTTTATTTTCTATGTAGACGTGTTTGGATTAAAGGTGTTAATATACATGGACGTATTGTGTTATCATTAGCATTGTCGTTTCTTTATTGTTCGTGAGATCATTTTATTTTATATGTAGACGTGTTTGGATTAAAGGTGTTAATATACATGCACGTATTGTGTTATTATTAGCATTGTCGTTTCTTTATTGTTCGAGAGATCATTTTATTTTCTATGTAGACGTGTTTGGATTAAAGGTGTTAATATACATGGGCGTATTGTGTTATTATAAGCATTGTCGTTTCTTTATTGTTCGTGAGATCATTTTATTTTCTATGTAGACGTGTTTGGATTAAAGGTGTTAATATACATGGGCGTATTGTGTTATTATTAGCATTGTCGTTTCTTTATTGTTCGAGAGATCATTTTATTTTCTATGTAGACGTGTTTGGATTAAAGGTGTTAATATACATGGGCGTATTGTGTTATTATTAGCATTGTTGTTTCTTTATTGTTCGTGAGATCATTTTATTTTCTATGTAGACGTGTTTGGATTAAAGGTGTTAATATACATGGGCGTATTGTGTTATTATTAGCATTGTTGTTTCTTTATTGTTCGTGAGATCATTTTATTTTATATGTAGACGTGTTTGGATTAAAGGTGTTAATATACATGGGCGTATTGTGTTATTATTAGCATTGTCGTTTCTTTATTGTTCGTGAGATCATTTTATTTTATATGTAGACGTGTTTGGATTAAAGGTGTTAATATACATGGACGTATTGTGTTATTATTAGCATTGTCGTTTCTTTATTGTTCGTGAGATCATTTTATTTTATATGTAGACGTGTTTGGATTAAAGGTGTTAATATACATGGACGTATTGTGTTATTATTAGCATTGTCGTTTCTTTATTGTTCGAGAGATCATTTTATTTTCTATGTAGACGTGTTTGGATTAAAGGTGTTAATATACATGGGCGTATTGTGTTATTATTAGCATTGTTGTTTCTTTATTGTTCGTGAGATCATTTTATTTTATATGTAGACGTGTTTGGATTAAAGGTGTTAATATACATGGGCGTATTGTGTTATTATTAGCATTGTTGTTTCTTTATTGTTCGTGAGATCATTTTATTTTATATGTAGACGTGTTTGGATTAAAGGTGTTAATATACATGGGCGTATTGTGTTATTATTAGCATTGTCGTTTCTTTATTGTTCGTGAGATCATTTTATTTTATATGTAGACGTGTTTGGATTAAAGGTGTTAATATACATGGGCGTATTGTGTTATTATTAGCATTGTCGTTTCTTTATTGTTCGTGAGATCATTTTATTTTCTATGTAGACGTGTTTGGATTAAAGGTGTTAATATACATGGACGTATTGTGTTATTATTAGCATTGTCGTTTCTTTATTGTTCGTGAGATCATTTTATTTTATATGTAGACGTGTTTGGATTAAAGGTGTTAATATACATGGACGTATTGTGTTATTATTAGCATTGTCGTTTCTTTATTGTTCGAGAGATCATTTTATTTTCTATGTAGACGTGTTTGGATTAAAGGTGTTAATATACATGGGCGTATTGTGTTATTATTAGCATTGTCGTTTCTTTATTGTTCGTGAGATCATTTTATTTTATATGTAGACGTGTTTGGATTAAAGGTGTTAATATACATGGGCGTATTGTGTTATTATTAGCATTGTCGTTTCTTTATTGTTCGAGAGATCATTTTATTTTCTATGTAGACGTGTTTGGATTAAAGGTGTTAATATACATGGGCGTATTGTGTTATTATTAGCATTGTCGTTTCTTTATTGTTCGTGAGATCATTTTATTTTCTATGTAGACGTGTTTGGATTAAAGGTGTTAATATACATGGGCGTATTGTGTTATTATTAGCATTGTCGTTTCTTTATTGTTCGAGAGATCATTTTATTTTATATGTAGACGTGTTTGGATTAAAGATGTTAATATACATGGGCGTATTGTGTTATTATTAGCATTGTCGTTTCTTTATTGTTCGTGAGATCATTTTATTTTCTATGTAGACGTGTTTGGATTAAAGGTGTTAATATACATGGGCGTATTGTGTTATTATTAGCATTGTCGTTTCTTTATTGTTCGTGAGATCATTTTATTTTCTATGTAGACGTGTTTGGATTAAAGGTGTTAATATACATGGGCGTATTGTGTTATTATTAGCATTGTCGTTTCTTTATTGTTCGTGAGATCATTTTATTTTCTATGTAGACGTGTTTGGATTAAAGGTGTTAATATACATGGGCGTATTGTGTTATTATTAGCATTGTCGTTTCTTTATTGTTCGTGAGATCATTTTATTTTCTATGTAGACGTGTTTGGATTAAAGGTGTTAATATACATGGGCGTATTGTGTTATTATTAGCATTGTCGTTTCTTTATTGTTCGTGAGATCATTTTATTTTCTATGTAGACGTGTTTGGATTAAAGGTGTTAATATACATGGGCGTATTGTGTTATTATTAGCATTGTCGTTTCTTTATTGTTCGTGAGATCATTTTATTTTATATGTAGACGTGTTTGGATTAAAGGTGTTAATATACATGGGCGTATTGTGTTATTATTAGCATTGTCGTTTCTTTATTGTTCGTGAGATCATTTTATTTTCTATGTAGACGTGTTTGGATTAAAGGTGTTAATATACATGGGCGTATTGTGTTATTATTAGCATTGTCGTTTCTTTATTGTTCGTGAGATCATTTTATTTTCTATGTAGACGTGTTTGGATTAAAGGTGTTAATATACATGGGCGTATTGTGTTATTATTAGCATTGTCGTTTCTTTATTGTTCGTGAGATCATTTTATTTTCTATGTAGACGTGTTTGGATTAAAGGTGTTAATATACATGGGCGTATTGTGTTATTATTAGCATTGTCGTTTCTTTATTGTTCGTGAGATCATTTTATTTTCTATGTAGACGTGTTTGGATTAAAGGTGTTAATATACATGGGCGTATTGTGTTATTATTAGCATTGTCGTTTCTTTATTGTTCGTGAGATCATTTTATTTTATATGTAGACGTGTTTGGATTAAAGATGTTAATATACATGGACGTATTGTGTTATTATTAGCATTGTCGTTTCTTTATTGTTCGTGAGATCATTTTATTTTATATGTAGACGTGTTTGGATTAAAGGTGTTAATATACATGGGCGTATTGTGTTATTATTAGCATTGTCGTTTCTTTATTGTTCGCGAGATCATTTTATTTTATATGTAGACGTGTTTGGATTAAAGGTGTTAATATACATGGGCGTATTGTGTTATTATTAGCATTGTCGTTTCTTTATTGTTCGTGAGATCATTTTATTTTCTATGTAGACGTGTTTGGATTAAAGGTGTTAATATACATGGGCGTATTGTGTTATTATTAGCATTGTCGTTTCTTTATTGTTCGTGAGATCATTTTATTTTATATGTAGACGTGTTTGGATTAAAGGTGTTAATATACATGGGCGTATTGTGTTATTATTAGCATTGTCGTTTCTTTATTGTTCGTGAGATCATTTTATTTTCTATGTAGACGTGTTTGGATTAAAGGTGTTAATATACATGGGCGTATTGTGTTATTATTAGCATTGTCGTTTCTTTATTGTTCGTGAGATCATTTTATTTTATATGTAGACGTGTTTGGATTAAAGGTGTTAATATACATGGGCGTATTGTGTTATTATTAGCATTGTCGTTTCTTTATTGTTCGTGAGATCATTTTATTTTCTATGTAGACGTGTTTGGATTAAAGGTGTTAATATACATGGGCGTATTGTGTTATTATTAGCATTGTCGTTTCTTTATTGTTCGTGAGATCATTTTATTTTATATGTAGACGTGTTTGGATTAAAGATGTTAATATACATGGACGTATTGTGTTATTATTAGCATTGTCGTTTCTTTATTGTTCGTGAGATCATTTTATTTTATATGTAGACGTGTTTGGATTAAAGGTGTTAATATACATGGGCGTATTGTGTTATTATTAGCATTGTCGTTTCTTTATTGTTCGAGAGATCATTTTATTTTCTATGTAGACGTGTTTGGATTAAAGGTGTTAATATACATGGACGTATTGTGTTATTATTAGCATTGTTGTTTCTTTATTGTTCGTGAGATCATTTTATTTTCTATGTAGACGTGTTTGGATTAAAGGTGTTAATATACATGGACGTATTGTGTTATTATTAGCATTGTTGTTTCTTTATTGTTCGTGAGATCATTTTATTTTCTATGTAGACGTGTTTGGATTAAAGGTGTTAATATACATGGACGTATTGTGTTATTATTAGCATTGTCGTTTCTTTATTGTTCGTGAGATCATTTTATTTTCTATGTAGACGTGTTTGGATTAAAGGTGTTGATATACATGGGCGTATTGTGTTATTATTAGCATTGTTGTTTCTTTATTGTTCGTGAGATCATTTTATTTTATATGTAGACGTGTTTGGATTAAAGGTGTTAATATACATGGGCGTATTGTGTTATTATTAGCATTGTTGTTTCTTTATTGTTCGTGAGATCATTTTATTTTATATGTAGACGTGTTTGGATTAAAGGTGTTAATATACATGGGCGTATTGTGTTATTATTAGCATTGTTGTTTCTTTATTGTTCGTGAGATCATTTTATTTTCTATGTAGACGTGTTTGGATTAAAGGTGTTAATATACATGGGCGTATTGTGTTATTATTAGCATTGTTGTTTCTTTATTGTTCGTGAGATCATTTTTTTTTCTATGTAGACGTGTTTGGATTAAAGGTGTTAATATACATGGGCGTATTGTGTTATTATTAGCATTGTTGTTTCTTTATTGTTCGTGAGATCATTTTATTTTATATGTAGACGTGTTTGGATTAAAGGTGTTAATATACATGGGCGTATTGTGTTATTATTAGCATTGTTGTTTCTTTATTGTTCGTGAGATCATTTTATTTTATATGTAGACGTGTTTGGATTAAAGGTGTTAATATACATGGACGTATTGTGTTATTATTAGCATTGTCGTTTCTTTATTGTTCGTGAGATCATTTTATTTTATATGTAGACGTGTTTGGATTAAAGGTGTTAATATACATGGGCGTATTGTGTTAATTTATATGAATGTTTGATGTAATTCATTTCTCGTACTACTTATATATTTTGTATATTTCTCGTTTGTTATTTTAATTTTGTTTACGTTTGTTTCATTTTACTTCAGTCGAAGCTCTCATAAATCAAGGGGCCCCTACCTGAAGCTAACACTTGATATCTATATAAGATACATAAATATTCGAATATTCTATTAATTTTTCTTTTTTATTTCTCAGATGTTGAGTTAGTAAAGAAGTTAAGAACATAACTGTTCCTCTCCCCAATTGACCAGTTGTTCAATTTCAGTTGTTTCTGTAATTAATTTATTTTTTGTTTTTATTTCTTCTGATGCTGTCTAATAAAGAAAGCATACTTGAATGATTCATATCAGAAATACATGTGTGTGAGAGGGTCTGAAAAATAATTTGGATTCAAAACGATTGGGATAACTGCATAATACAATTAAAACAAATCTCTTTTTTCTTGGATTTCCGCTTTTACCTTCTATTCCTCTCCTTAACATCTCATATTGTTTATCATTTGGAATTAAAATTCAACTTCAATTTTCTCTGCTAAAAGCTTTTAAGAAACAAGGAATCTTCGAATATGATTATCTAAAATAAATAGTTCTGTTCTTTTCTTTTGGATTGATTGGAATACCCTTCGAGAATAGCAAACTTGAAATCTTTAATAAATGACACAGATCCGAGCCCGAAAGACTTCAAAAGTAATGAATTATATGATGAAAATTGCATGAAAATAGAATTTACGTGATTGGAGCTATGGGATATTAATGTTGGCTGCTACATTTTAAATGTTGTTGAGAAAAAAACTTCAGTAAGGATTCTTAAAATGGTCGAAATTTGGCCAGATTTTTTAGAATCAGTGGAAGAAGCAACTAACTGCGTAATACAATTAAAACAAATCTCTTTTTTCTTTGTCTGACTTTCTTTGCGTTCCGCTTTTACTCTATACTCCTCCCCTACCTTCTCATGTCAAATGCTTGTATATTTTTTTATAATTTACTATTCAAATTCAATGTTTTAAATGAAATTAAATTTTGCAGCGTTGTTTTCAAATCTCATCAAAAGCAGACCCATGTTTGCCGCCTTCTGTTTCTTGAAATATTTGTAATTAAATGTTTAATTAAACCTTGTGTATTATGAATTCTTACCGAGACGAATAAATTAAATCCATATCACTTGGAAATTTTTCAGAATTAGTTTTTAAGCGAAATATCAGAAAAGCAAAATATATGGACGTAAAGGTAGAATATATAGACGTAACACTGTAAGAGGATAATTTTTCTGAACCGAAGTTTGAATAGATCAAATTGTGAGTCGAGGTAAGCCTAATATGAAAATAGAGTTAAAAAAATATGATAGAAAATTATAAAAGAATTAACAAATAATTGAACCCGAAAATTAACCATCAAAAACGATGAGTAGTTAGAATAACAGAAAGAACATTCGAAACTTGTTTATTTTTATGGAGTTCAGTGTTTGGACTGACTTGGCTGCCAAGCTCACGTTTCAGCCGTTCTGCTCTCAAGCCTTCATCTGGTGTCCTGTATCGAACTCGAGAACAGACGTCTGGACTCTCGCCCCCAATCCCTTAATTGTCACGGAGGTACCACGCTCGGATACAGGACACCTGATGAAAGCCGGAGGGCAGTACCGCCAAAACGTTGTGAGCATGGCAGCAGCCAAGATGAGGAAGTCAGTCCGAACACTGAAATCCATAATGAAAACACCTCATCTCAGAAATACAGACAATTGTTTATTTTTAGTGCTTTTCGCCCATTTCTCTGTTGGGCTTCGAGTTTTTGGTGTCTGACAGTGATTGATGTATCTCCAAGGCCCCTTTCACAATAAAGATGCTTAGAGTGTATATCTTAACCAGAGTTGGCCTTAAAAGGTCATGTGGTTAATTACAGAGAAATAACGGGAGACAGAAATGTATTAGAATATCCTTTAAAAGCAGGAATGGATATTTTCACCGAGCAAAAGAAAGTGATAAAGAGAACCCTAGCCTTCTAGTCAAATAATTTTGTGGTAATATTTTTCTCTTTTTTTTCATTCAAACCGAAATTTGGTTTTCACTGAGGTGTCAAGCGAACACATTTCCTGTCTTCGTTTTTACGTGGTTCGTTGTTCTGATCTCATTGATTTGTGCAGCTGTAAGTAGCGATTCTGTTTCTCTCTTTAAGTGCTTTTCTCCTAGCTATGTCCATATGTTTTCGTGCGTCACTTCTTTGGTCAATCTTATAAATCGTCTATGTATCTGCCCCTCTTCCCATCTTGCTTTTCTCGTCGTTTCGTTTTCAGTTTCGCTGCTCTTTGTATTGTTTATTTGGGCGGTGCCGTTTGCAGCGGTAATCAGCCTTTCCATATTTTAGTTTATGCATTTTTATTAGTTCTTTTACCGCATCATCCATGCGCTTTTCTATACTTACTAGTCCTCTCTCTTCTCCTTTTATTTTACATCATCATCATCATCATCATCATCATCATCATCATCATCATCATTATTATTATTTACTCACTAAGAGTTTTCACCCATCCCATCATCAGTGATTGCTCATTAACCATAACCGCTAGTGTTCTCTAGAGTCTGAGTGACAACCAATCTCCCCAGATTTCCAGGACTCTCCATCTCTTTCGATAACCATTACAAATAATTATGCGTTATTGCAACTGCCGCTTACCATTGATTTCTTGCTGGCAACGACCATTGCTTTTCTCTGGGATTTGGGTGGCAATAAGCCTCCACAAGTTCCCGGTACTCTCTGTACTCTTTCCAAGAAGCTTTTCGTCCTGCTGACATTTTTGTTTAAATTTCATCTGATGTCGCTGTTGTGTCGAACGTGAAACTCGAACTAAAAGACACTTTCTTGTTGACTTTCTGGTTAGGATCAAAGTGTAGTATCTGACCTGTCCAAAGACGGTACAATAATAGCGTGGGGTCTTCGTTCGCAGCGGACGTCCATAGAATGGAAATGTCACAAACCTCTATAAATGTTTGGAGGTCGACCCATAATCAGATATATTCTGGAACTAAATTAACCATAGTACATAGAAATGTATGCGATAGACAGGTGGTACAATAATATCGTGGGGTCTGTGTTCGTGCCGGGCGTCCATAGAATGGAAATATTTTTAAGCTCGGCATTAACTTATGAAGGATACAACTGCGGACTTTCCACAAATCCCTAGTTATTATTATTATTATTATTATTATTATTATTATTATTATTATTATTATTTCTCTTACTTTATTCTAAATTCTTAATTTGTTTTAAAACATTTTTACTTATTTTATTTCGCCACGAACATAAGTTTGTTTTATTATTCTTATGTTTCTATCAAAATGTATCGCTTCGTTCCAAAAAGACTAAACCAAACAAAAAAACATGATAATCCCAGAATCAAATCGCGGTCTTTCTCTGGGGACGTGTTCTAGAGCAAAGAGAGATCAGTGGGTGAGCACAGAACGCCGTCTTTTGCGCGCTCCAAGGGAACCCGTGAAGTGAGCAAACCGCAACATCCCTCGAAGAAAGTTGCTGGGGCAGACGGGAAAATAAATAAAAATAATGAAGAACAAAAAATAAGGGGGTGGGGGGGGTGACTATACAACGCAATAATGCCTTTTCGCCCAACCCACCCAAATACTAAGCAGGCACATGACATGAAAATCAAAGGTTACGAAGGATTGTTTATGAAGCTGCTGAACTGATTATTCTAGATCGCAGACACTCGGTGCTCAACAGAGTATGGGACACACACGAATAAACCGAATATGAAACTCAAGGCGATATTAATTGTCAAGAGTATATATATATATATATATATATATATATATATATATATATATATATATAGTACATGTATTGTATTAGTTTCTGTAAATGTAAATCCGTAGAAACTCAAGTGTTTATAAAAAGTGCTCAATAACAAGTAGAGCTGTTTATAAGTATACATTTTTATTTATACAAACATGATTGGTTACATATGTGCATACATGTTTCGGTTGCACTTTTCCCAGAAAGTCAACCTCATCAGACCAAGAATTTCAGAGAAATGGATGGATTTGAAGAATTTTCTCTCCTAAATAAATCTTTTTGGGGTTTAGTCATTTTCCATTTCTTATGAATTAGTATCGGATTACCTATTCCACTTGCTGACCTGTTTTGTTAGTGGTTGTCCTTTTTATTACTTTTTATGGCGTCTCCATCACCTTTTCCTTTCCTTATTTTATTGCCCACTTCTTTCTGGGTTTCTTTAAACTCTTTAACCTACCAAGTTTTACAAACTGGCTTCAGTATAAATATCTTATCTATATATCAAGAATCACACATATATAAACAAACTCTAATAGATACACAAGTACAAATAAATAAACAGACATTGATATACATACACATATAAACATGGACACACACAGATCCACTATCAATCAAGCATATATTCAAAATACATACGTGCTTATAAATATATTGTAGATGTATAAAAAAATTCAATACAAAAATTCATACGTCTACATAATTAAATACACAAACACACATATACAACTATATGCACATACACACGCATATCTATACACACACACATATATATACACATATATATATGCATATATATATACACACACACACATATATATGCACATATATACATACATACACATATATATATATATATACACATACATATACATATATAAATCATACATGCGCATATTCGTAACATAGATATACACGCATACACACACATACACTTTTAGTATAAATAGTTCCTAAAAATACGTACATATATACATATATATATACATACACACTGACATATATATATACACATACATATATACATATATATTTATTTATTTATTTAATACATGATCATAACATCATAATATTAAACATACACGATCATAACATACTAATATTAAACATGCACGATCATAACATCATAATATTAAACATACACGATCATAACATCATAATATTAAACATACACGATCATAACATCATAATATTAAACATACACGATCATAACATCATAATATTAAACATACACGATCATAACATCATAATATTAAACATACACGATCAGAACATCATAATATTAAACATACACGATCATAACATCATAATATTAAACATACACGATCATAACATAATAATATTCAACATACACGATCATAACATCATAATATTAAACATACACGATCATAACATCATAATATTAAACATACACGATCATAACATCATAATATTAAACATACACGATCATAACATCATAATATTAAACATACACGATCATAACATCATAATATTAAACATACACGATCATAACATCATAATATTAAACATACACGATCATAACATCATAATATTAAACATACACGATCATAACATCATAATATTCAACATACACGATCATAACATCATAATATTAAACATACACGATCATAGCATCATAATATTAAACATACACGATCATAACATCTCCAAGAGAATCATAAAAATATAATTAACTGTGATACTATGGACTGTCATTTTAGTTAAGAAATAGATTACAATATATAAATTATGCGAAAATAGACGACGACAATATGGGTATGACAGATCTATTGCGTTGTACAGACAAAGTGACGCCAATAGTCGGGGAAAGGATCGGTATTGAGAATTCGAAAGGAAATATTTATTTCCGGTTGGGGTCAGCTGAGAGTTACAGGGAGAACCGGGCATCTCGGATTTCCGGTGGAAAGTAGATATATTTAGGAGACAGAGTAGGCAGGTTGAGTTAGACGAGACGATCATACGAGTTAGGTGAATTTGAAGAGAACGCCGAGAGACGGGGTTCGAAGGATGATTACTAGTGGACGACAGTGAATGGTCTTAACAGGGAGATGGGTTCGTGAGATCCCAGTAAAGTCTTAGCTGATATCTTGGATTTGGGAGATGTTCCCATCTCCCAAGACCAAGATATCAGCTTAAAGGGTAAACGTTAACGACGGGCCCTAAAAGCACACACACACCCGTGTTCAACAAGTCGTATATATATATATATGTATGAGTGTGTGTGTTTGTTTGTTGCTTTTATTATGTACGCAAATCGTGTGAGCAACGCTTGCCCTCCTCCACCGGCTACCGGCCGCATTAGAATCGACATGGCCAGACTAACAAGAAGGTGATTAAAAATATCACGGCACAAACGTTGGAGTGATAGGCGCGAGTATAGTTTCCCAAAACCACATTTAAAGAATTGCATAAGATACCTTTTAGAAAGACTTCTATTCTTGCGTTTCGTAAATCTATTCTGAGGTTCAACTGATTATACAGGGTGTTTCAAAAGTCTTGGGAACATAACGATTTTTAATAACTCAAAAACTATTAGGAGTTGAAAAATGAAATTGATACCGTTGGAAAGGTTAAAGTTTCAAGTTTTGTGGGGAATCTTCAAAGTTGCTCAATATGAGCACCATTCGTCACACGGCAGACATCTAGTCGATAGTCCATTTCCTGCCAAACGCGTTCCAGCATCTTGACGTCAATGGTTCCCACAACTGCCGTTACTCGAGCCTTTAGTTCGTCAATATCTCTTGGAAGGGGCGGCACATAGACTTGTTGCTTGACAAAGCCCCAAAGGAAAAAGTCACACGGGGTAAGATCTGGAGACCTAGGCGGCCAGGGCATGAGAACGTCATCACCTCGCCCAGATCTCCCAATCCATCTACCAGGCAGCCTTGTGTTAAGAAACTGCCTTACTCTAATACTCCAGTGTGGTGGTGCACCATCTTGTTGAAAAATGAAGTCATCAGATTCTGCTTGTTCCAACTGAGCCATTAACCAGTCTTCCAGCATGTTGAGATAGGATTCACCAGTGATAGTTGCCTCTTCAAAGAAGAACGGTCCATAGACACCTTTCTTGGAAATTGCACAAAACACGTTCACTTTTGGTGAATCTCGCTCGTGCTCAAGAAGTTCATGAGGATTCTCAGTACCCCATATGCGAGTGTTATGCTTGTTAACTTTGCCATTCAGATGGAAGGTCGCCTCATCGCTAAAAACAAGCCGGTCATCAAAGCCGTTATATTCCAACTTCTCTTGCATTGCAATGCAAAAGTCACGGCGAAGTGGCTTATCAGTGTCCTTCAACTTTTGGACCAACTTGAGCTTGTAAGGTACCATTTGCAGTCGTTTCCTTAAGACACGCCAGACAGTTGCTGGAGCAAGCTGAAGTTCCCTGCTGGCTCTTCTCACTGATTTACGGGGGCTCCGCTGAAAGGCTGTCCGAACTTGCTCAACTGCATCTTCTGAAGTTGAAGGGCGACCTGTTCGCTTACTTGGGCACAAACACCCATCTTTCACAAATTTAGCATGCCATCTGACAATGGATTTCCTTTCAGGGGCTTCTTTTTTAAATTTCCTGCGAAATGCACGCTGAACACATGTCCACGATTCAGTCTTTGCAAATTGGAGGACGCAAAATGCCTTGTCTTGTTTAGAGAACGCCATTACTGCACATGGAAAGATAACACGAAAATCATTAGTATGACCAAAAACTTGATTAAGCAAGCTTTAAAATGGCACCAGTTTCATTTTTCTACCTGGAATAGTTCATGAGATATACGCATTTGTAATGTTCCCAAGACTTTTGAAACACCCTATACATTAATAAAAACGAGCAATAGTAACTTCGATGTTCCTCTGCACAAATTGTAGAAATCATTGGCATTTTTATTCAACATACTTTAAGTAGAGTAGTAAACCCTAACAGATGAGTTCATACGAAATGATGGTCTAATCGTTATCCTTGATAGTAACGGTCCACTTGTTTGAGCATTCAGAAAAGAGTTACTGATTTTTTTAAATACGTAGGTTTAAGAATAGAAATTATCCCCAACTGTAATAAAATAAATTTCCAAGACGTTTAAATGTATTCCAAAAACAACACATACAAACCTTTCTTACAAATAGAATTACGGACAAACATTCATTAGCAGAAAGTCTAACCACCCTAAGTCCATAATAAAACAAATACCAAAAGTTATTAACACCAAAATAAATAAATTATCTTCCAGTTAAAAACTCTTTGATCTGAACAAAACCGTATACGAAGCAGTATCATTAAAAAGTATCATTAAAAAGTATCATTAAAAAGTATCAGTAAAAAGTATCATTAAAAAGAATCATTAAAAAGTATCATTAAAAAGAATCATCGAAAAAGTATCATTAAAAAGTATCATTAAAAAGTATCATTAAAAAGTATCATTAAAAAGAATCAGTAAAAAGTATCATGAAAAAGTATCATTAAAAAGTATCATTAAAAAGTATCAGTAAAAAGTATCATTAAAAAGAATCATCGAAAAAGTATCATTAAAAAGTATCATTAAAAAGTATCATTAAAAAGTATCAGTAAAAAGTATCATTAAAAAGAATCATCGAAAAAGTATCATTAAAAAGTATCATTAAAACGTATCATTAAAAAGTATCATTAAAAAGTATCATTAAAAAGTATCGTTAAAAAGTATCATTAAAAAGTATCATTAAAAAGTATCATTAAAAAGTATCATTAAAAAGTATCATTAAAAAGAATCATTAAAAAGAATCATCGAAAAAGTATCATTAAAAAGTATCATTAAAAAGTATCATTAAAAAGTATCATTAAAAAGAATCATTAAAAAGTATCATTAAAAAGTATCAGTAAAAAGTATCATAAAAAAGTATCATTAAAAAGTATCATTAAAAAGTATCATTAAAAAGTATCATTAAAAAGTATCAGTAAAAAGTATCATTAAAAAGAATCATCGAAAAAGTATCATTAAAAAGTATCATTAAAACGTATCATTAAAAAGTATCATTAAAAAGTATCATTAAAAAGTATCGTTAAAAAGTATCATTAAAAAGTATCATTAAAAAGTATCATTAAAAAGTATCATTAAAAAGTATCATTAAAAAGAATCATTAAAAAGAATCATCGAAAAAGTATCATTAAAAAGTATCATTAAAAAGTATCATTAAAAAGTATCATTAAAAAGTATCATTAAAAAGAATCATTAAAAAGAATAATTAAAAAGTATCATTAAAAAGTATCATAAAAAAGTATCATTAAAAAGTATCATTAAAAAGTATCATTAAAAAGTATCATTAAAAAGAATCATTAAAAAGAATCATCGAAAAAGTATCATTAAAAAGTATCATTAAAAAGTATCAGTAAAAAGTATCGTAAAAAGTATATGCACAAAGAATGGGACACGTTTACAACTGCAAATAAAAACTTAGTAAAAGAAATAGCAACATAATTCAGTTCAATCCCCTTTTTCATCTATCTTAAAACTTAGTAAAAGAAATAGCAACATAATTCAGTTCAATCCCCTTTTTCATCTATCTTAAAACTTAGTAAAAGAAATAGCAACATAATTCAGTTCAATCCCCTTTTCCATCTATCTTAAAACTTAGTAAAAGAAATAGCAACATAATTCAGTTCAATCCCCTTTTCCATCTATCTTAAAACTTAGTAAAAGAAATAGCAACATAATTCAGTTCAATCCCCTTTTCCATCTATCTTAAAACTTAGTAAAAGAAATAGCAACATAATTCAGTTCAATCCCCTTTTCCATCTATCTTAAAACTTAGTAAAAGAAATAGCAACATAATTCAGTTCAATCCCCTTTTCCATCTATCTTAAAACTTAGTAAAAGAAATAGCAACATAATTCAATCTCCTTTTCCATCTATCTTAAAACTTAGTAAAAGAAATAGCAACATAATTCAGTTCAATCCCCTTTTCCATCTATCTTAAAACTTAGTAAAAGAAATAGCAACATAATTCAGTTCAATCCCCTTTTCCATCTATCTTAAAACTTAGTAAAAGAAATAGCAACATAATTCAGTTCAATCCCCTTTTCCATCTATCTTAAAACTTAGTAAAAGAAATAGCAACATAATTCAGTTCAATCCCCTTTTCCATCTATCTTAAAACTTAGTAAAAGAAATAGCAACATAATTCAATCTCCTTTTCCATCTATCTTAAAACTTAGTAAAAGAAATAGCAACATAATTCAGTTGCCTTTTCCATCTATCTTTAAACTTAGTAAAAGAAATAGCAACATAATTCAGTTGCCTTTTCCATCTATCTTTAAACTTAGTAAAAGAAATAGCAACATAATTCAGTTGCCTTTTCCATCTATCTTTAAACTTAGTAAAAGAAATAGCAACATAATTCAGTTCAATTCCCTTTTCCATCTATCTTTAAACTTAGTAAAAGAAATAGCAACATATGTCAGTTGCCTTTTCCATCTATCTTTAAACTTAGTAAAAGAAATAGCAACATAATTCAGTTGCCTTTTCCATCTATCTTTAAACTTAGTAAAAGAAATAGCAACATAATTCAGTTGCCTTTTCCATCTATCTTTAAACTTAGTAAAAGAAATAGCAACATAATTCAGTTGCCTTTTCCATCTATCTTTAAACTTAGTAAAAGAAATAGCAACATAATTCAGTTGCCTTTTCCATCTATCTTTAAACTTAGTAATAGAAATAGCAACATAATTCAGTTCAATCCCCTTTTCCATCTATCTTAAAACTTAGTAAAAGAAATAGCAACATAATTCAGTTCAATCCCCTTTTCCATCTATCTTAAAACTTAGTAAAAGAAATAGCAACATAATTCAGTTCAATCCCCTTTTCCATCTATCTTAAAACTTAGTAAAAGAAATAGCAACATAATTCAATCTCCTTTTCCATCTATCTTAAAACTTAGTAAAAGAAATAGCAACATAATTCAGTTGCCTTTTCCATCTATCTTTAAACTTAGTAAAAGAAATAGCAACATAATTCAGTTGCCTATTCCATCTATCTTTAAACTTAGTAAAAGAAATAGCAACATAATTCAGTAGCCTTTTCCATCTATCTTTAAACTTAGTAAAAGAAATAGCAACATAATTCAGTTGCTTTTTCCATCTATCTTTAAACTTAGTAAAAGAAATAGCAACATAATTCAGTTGCCTTTTCCATCTATCTTTAAACTTAGTAAAAGAAATAGCAACATAATTCAGTTGCCTTTTCCATCTATCTTTAAACTTAGTAAAAGAAATAGCAACATAATTCAGTTCAATTCCCTTTTCCATCTATCTTTAAACTTAGTAAAAGAAATAGCAACATAATTCAGTTGCCTTTTCCATCTATCTTTAAACTTAGTAAAAGAAATAGCAACATAATTCAGTTGCCTTTTCCATCTATCTTTAAACTTAGTAAAAGAAATAGCAACATAATTCAGTTGCCTTTTCCATCTATCTTTAAACTTAGTAAAAGAAATAGCAACATAATTCAGTTGCTTTTTCCATCTATCTTTAAACTTAGTAAAAGAAATAGCAACATAATTCAGTTGCCTTTTCCATCTATCTTTAAACTTAGTAAAAGAAATAGCAACATAATTCAGTTGCCTTTTCCATCTATCTTTAAACTTAGTAAAAGAAATAGCAACATAATTCAGTTGCCTTTTCCATCTATCTTTAAACTTAGTAAAAGAAATAGCAACATAATTCAGTTGCCTTTTCCATCTATCTTTAAACTTAGTAAAAGAAATAGCAACATAATTCAGTTCAATTCCCTTTTCCATCTATCTTTAAACTTAGTAAAAGAAATAGCAACATAATTCAGTTGCCTTTTCCATCTATCTTTAAACTTAGTAAAAGAAATAGCAACATAATTCAGTTGCTTTTTCCATCTATCTTTAAACTTAGTAAAAGAAATAGCAACATAATTCAGTTGCCTTTTCCATCTATCTTTAAACTTAGTAAAAGAAATAGCAACATAATTCAGTTGCCTTTTCCATCTATCTTTAAACTTAGTAAAAGAAATAGCAACATAATTCAGTTGCCTTTTCCATCTATCTTTAAACTTAGTAAAAGAAATAGCAACATAATTCAGTTGCCTTTTCCATCTATCTTTAAACTTAGTAAAAGAAATAGCAACATAATTCAGTTCAATTCCCTTTTCCATCTATCTTTAAACTTAGTAAAAGAAATAGCAACATAATTCAGTTACCTTTTCCATCTATTTTTAAACTTAGTAAAAGAAATAGCAACATAATTCAGTTGCCTTTTCCATCTATCTTTAAACTTAGTAAAAGAAATAGCAACATAATTCAGTTGCCTTTTCCATCTATCTTTAAACTTAGTAAAAGAAATAGCAACATAATTCAGTTGCTTTTTCCATCTATCTTTAAACTTAGTAAAAGAAATAGCAACATAATTCAGTTGCCTTTTCCATCTATCTTTAAACTTAGTAAAAGAAATAGCAACATAATTCAGTTGCCTTTTCCATCTATCTTTAAACTTAGTAAAAGAAATAGCAACATAATTCAGTTGCCTTTTCCATCTATCTTTAAACTTAGTAAAAGAAATAGCAACATAATTCAGTTGCCTTTTCCATCTATCTTTAAACTTAGTAATAGAAATAGCAACATAATTCAGTTCAATTCCCTTTTCCATCTATCTTTAAACTTAGTAAAAGAAATAGCAACATAATTCAGTTACCTTTTCCATCTATTTTTAAACTTAGTAAAAGAAATAGCAACATAATTCAGTTGCCTTTTCCATCTATCTTTAAACTTAGTAAAAGAAATAGCAACATAATTCAGTTCAATTCCCTTTTCCATCTATCTTTAAACTTAGTAAAAGAAATAGCAACATAATTCAGTTACCTTTTCCATCTATTTTTAAACTTAGTAAAAGAAATAGCAACATAATTCAGTTGCCTTTTCCATCTATCTTTAAACTTAGTAAAAGAAATAGCAACATAATTCAGTTCAATTCCCTTTTCCATCTATCTTTAAACTTAGTAAAAGAAATAGCAACATAATTCAGTTACCTTTTCCATCTATTTTTAAACTTAGTAAAAGAAATAGCAACATAATTCAGTTGCCTTTTCCATCTATCTTTAAACTTAGTAAAAGAAATAGCAACATAATTCAGTTCAATTCCCTTTTCCATCTATTTTTAAACTTAGTAAAAGAAATAGCAACATAATTCAGTTGCCTTTTCCATCTATCTTAACACTAGTAGACAAATATTTTACCACAACCAACGTCTTACACTAAATGTTTAATATTAAAACTTTAAAACTTAGCTATTCGGAATACGGACAAGATTATAAGTTCCCATAACTACGAACTAATAAGCAAAACAAACGAGATTACAGGTGCAATTACAGGACAAAATGTGCCTGCCCAATATTTCACATATCTTAATTTGTCGATTAAGGCTTCCTCATTAGCTCAGCTAATAAATCCTTTTCGTTTTGCAAATACACTTAAACTCTGAACAAACATTCTGTGTTTCTTACCTATGTAAGTTTATAATACATATAAAATCCTCTTTGGTTGATATGTACCTTTCGTACTCCTTGATTTTGTTTTATTTTCTATATAACATATCTCTGACGCTCTCCAAACACGCGTACGTCCCCTAAAAGTGGATCCCGAAAGAGTCACGGAGAACCTCTTGATACGACTCCATCAATGGATTACCAACAGCGACTGCCATCTGTCTGCTATAATTGTGTAAACCAATTAAACAACAGGTCTTGTTTAGCTACCTATGATGACCACTGTCACGACGTATGTGACCTCTACAAATGATCTGCTTTGAACATGGAAATAATTAATTTGTTCTGAGCAACCTTCACAAGGTATATGCATACTTGAAACTACGTTATTATATCCCTTTGGTTATGCGAAACGATTTTACACAACGACAAAAATATAATGATGTGATTTCAATTGGTTTTGTAATTATCAATATATATATATATATATATCAATTTTATTGCTATATAATTTTATTGCTAGCTACCATATCGCAGAATGGTTCTTGGGTGTAGTGTTTGGATAGTATTATCATTATTAATATTGTTATAATTAATGTTATTTAATATGCTAATTACCATATCACACGGTAGTCTTAAGGGTAATATATTATTATTTTTATTTATTTATTTATTGGTGAAATTTAAGCTGAATTATTTCTACACTTGATTATTGGGGAAATGGTCGTTTGATCAGTATTATTGGAGAGCCATAGAAAATTATAACTCTCCTGTTTTTAAATCTCCGAAACAGTTACATGGTAAACAGCTGATGATCCCCGTTTTAATATTTCATGCTTAAGTTAAGGTCCCCTGTTTTTGTTTCACTGTTGGATACTTAAATTTTTATTTTTTATTTTTTTTAATTATGAATTTTCCAACGAATGCTAAGTCTGCAATATCTTGGATTTAGTAAGTTTCTCTGGGAATTTAAACTGCATTTTCCTTCTTTTTTTCTTTTTTTCTTTCTTTTGTTTAAAATAACTCAAAGATTATTTAGACATATATATATATATATATATATATATATATATATATATATATATATATGTGTGTGTGTGTGTGTGTGTGTGTGTGTGTGTCAGAACAGTCATATCCAAAATCTAAATTACGAAATTACATTGGATTTAAAGTTATTTTATGATAGTAAATGTTCACTTGATAAGCAGAATTCTCATTGTAGAAAATTCTGAGTGCAAAAAGTGTTGAAGTGTTGGCGATGAATGTATGTATACGTTTGGTTTTAGTGCGAAAGTGTGAGAGAATTAAGCATTGTGTGTTTGGTCTTTTGTCAGAGTTTCTGGCTCAACTGGTTGACAGAAAATCTAGCCTTTTTTATGCGCCCGTAAAAGAGTTCCAGACAACACATTCGACAACTTGACAACTTGACAACTTGACAACTTGACAACTTGACACATCTGATTGGCTCAAATATATATTCCTCTACATTTGTTAATCCCTCCCCCGAGGTTATGCGCGGGACCATATGCGCACAAACGATTTGGGGCATCTTTATTTTGTACCTCAAAGGGTAAAATTCCGCCGCCACAACTCCCCGTGTCATCTTGCGTGGAATTGTATCGGTTTCCTTTATGATCATTTCCGTTAAATCGTTCCAGGACGATGTCAGAAAACCTTTTCCATTAGGTATCCCAAAAAGAAAAAAAGTCACAAGACTTAAATCTGGTGATCTTGATGGCCGCTCCACATTTCCTCTCAAAGAAATCAAATGTCCAAGAAACATCCCCATCAACTGAACATGATTGACCCCGATTAAGACCATCCCCGCCTTCGACTGTCATTACGGCTCGCATATTACCTTCCTCAATGGTGGGAGATCTTTATTTAGAATTCATCTAAAAGACCATCACCCGTAGTAGAAGTGAGAAAATAGGATGAGTTTTTAAATTCTCCTCAGAATCTGATCTCAATGTGAAAAAAGAAATCAGTTGGAGAGATTTACAAAAGAAGGAAAACTCGCCCTGATGAGAAATACAGACCGTTCGCTTTTAATCGCTGTGTGCATTTCTTTCTTATCTCTTTTTTTGTTGTTGTTGCTCTGTAATCCCTTTCGCCATGCACCGAATGAACCCATTATCTGAAAGCAGGACGATTTCAAGAAATTGCTATCAGCAGGCCGACCAAAATATAAATGGGACAATTAACTTCCTCCACCCATCTCTCTCTCTCTCTCTCTCTCTCTCTCTCTCTCTCTCTCTCTCTCTCTCTCTCTCTCTCTCTAGCAAGCAGTTTGTACAACCATAAGGAAATATTTTAATGGGAGGCGCTACGAATTTCACCAGTAGCCTGTTACCTTCGATTTTTGACTTTCCGCTCCTAACCGAACTGACCAGATTCCTCAGGTATCTCCAGTGGATACAGAAATGTAGTATTTAAATCAATAATTAATATAAGCTCTTGAGTGATGATTTTTCCACTAGCCTGTGATACATGCAGTATATATATATATATATATATATATATATATATATAATGAAGGAGAATGGAAAGGAATTAGAGAAAGCAAAAGCCAAATCAAAATTCAATTCAAAAGTTCAAAGCAAGGTATATTCCGCAAAAATCTCATCTGACGCCTGCCTGCATCATCGAATGTACCTCTTATTGGACTTTTTACCCTCTTTGGATTTTCTATTTTCGCCGTACCTGAAGTTGTGGCTTCTTGGAATTTAACTTTGAAACCTTTCTCATTACTTCTCGTGCCTCTAACGACCTACCTATCTACATCTTATTCTCTCCGCTGGACTCTCCGACACCGGACTTTTTGGCAATCGGACATTTGCTTGCACCCTGGCACAGTTTTGCCCTGCGTTTCTTTCCCTACAACTTTTATTTCATTTTTTCAAATTTTACATCTTGGCCATTGCCAACTTATCTATCCCAGCGACTTCCTCTGATGATAAGATTTTGATCTTTGAAAAGCCTGGCTTAACGAAAATTTAACTTGAATAAATTGCCTTTTTGCGGAATATACCTTGCTTTGAATTTTTGAATTGAATTTTGATTTGGCTTTTGCTTTCTCTAATTCCTTTCCATTCTCCTTCATTTCTACCTGCTCTATCCTGGATATTGAGCTGTATACTCTTCACAATAGGGTTTTACCTTTCCTAAAAGTTCGCTTTTAGTACACCTCTTATATATATATATATATATATATATATATATATATATATATATATATATATATATATATATATATATATATATATTAGAGATGAAAGATGAGAATATATATATATAAAAAATTGAGGCTTTCGAACAACCATCGCTTCCTGGTTGAAAACGAATATCGGTGGTTATATATATACATCCATATATCGAGATTCGGTATTTTAGGTCAGAGCCTAGTTTTTGTGTTGTTAAATAGTGAGGCGTTGGATAAAGAAAGAAAGTGTTTTTTCTGTCGAGCTGGGTGGGAATATTAGCTGATTATGATGGTTGGGGAGGGATTACTGAGTTCAGTCAAAGCGTAGGGGTTAAAGGAAGGGTTGGAATGTTAAGTATACATATCCACGCTAACACATACACGCATAATAGACATATATAGGATGTACACTAAACTTGATTCACAGATACAAAGATACCACAGATATATACATACGCAAAACATAAAACTGTGTTCGCATATATTCTTGTTTAAAAAGATTTTCTTACATTTATTTTTTATCTTATTTATCTATCAGAGTGAGTGTCAGATTTCGCTTGGGTTTTTTAAGCTTAGTGATGTTTATGGCGAAGGGGGTTGGGTAGAGTTTGTTTATATTTCCTTTGGTTGAATGATATTGTTTAAGGGTGCTGCTAAACCTATAATTCGTTTCTTGGCTTTTAAAAGGCTAGAGTTATTATTTTAAGGCTATTTTTATAGAGAGATTATTGTTATGCCATTCTCTTAATGGAATATTTATGTTTAAAAACGATTCTTTCTTAGGGAAGTTATTTATCATTTTTTAAAAACTCAAATTCGCCTATAGAGATTTTAAATTTAGAAAGGTGGATGGTATTAGTTTATTAGTTTATTGTCTGTTAGGTGTCAAATAAGATATGGTTGCACTAATTTTGAATTCAGAGTACGGATTCATAAGACATCTATATGGTTTTAGGGTGGTAGGAAATCGAATAAAAATGTACATCCCTCATACGGATGCAAGTGGGTGTATATCCACATATAAAGGGTTGTTGCGCGGGATAATGTGTGGCACAATAGAGGTACGTACATAAAACAAATTCGCATACGGATAAAGATGCAAATACATACACATAATATACATGCATACAACACACAGAATGAGGTAAATCGAATGCAAGTATATATACCCACATACATACATTCACATACATATACACGCATCCCGCATACATACATTCATACATATAGTACCCATAGTTGGATATCTGAGTTATAAATTCTACTAACTTATTTATTATTATTACTATTATTATTATTATTATTATTATTATTATTATTATTATTATTATTATTATTATTATATTGGTGTATGGTTTACATATACAGTATATATAATATATCTTGACCCACACATACATACACATATATACACAATACATACACATATATACACATATACATACATATACACATACAATCCAACACATATATATACATATATAGATATATAGATAGACATACATACAAATACATAAAAATACATATAAATACCCACATATATACACATATACAAATATACACATGTACCGACATACACATACACATATAGATATACACATACATACAGATAGACACATATACACATACATATGTGCAAACCTACATGTACATAGACACAAGCATCATATATATAGATATATCTTTCATAGATATAGGATACATATATATATACACAAACATATAATGCAATGTACATATATTCGGAAGTGTAAGCTTACTTACGCACATATAGACATGCATACATACACATCGATCCAAAAGGGGCATATGTGGGATACGTATGTTACGGGTCGGGCCTATAGGTTCTGTGGTGGGGCTGTCTATTGGAGTTATAAGTTGGGCGTATTTAAATTTTCTTTTATGGTGACAATATGAAATTATCTCATTTCTTGAGTTCACGATATTTTTCTCTCTTGCAGTGGTGATTATCATTAGTGCCACAGAAGTGCAAAGGTGGCAATGTTTTGCGCCTGGGGTGTATGATTTTGATTTTTTTAGGATTGACCATTTTAGAGAGAATGGGATATTATTTAATTTTTAATTTTTGACTATGTTAGTTAGGGAGGTTTTATTATTGTTATTGTTGTTGAAAGAGTATATGTGTGAGGAGATGCGCTTCTTTATTACTTGGGATGTCGAGCCTATGTATGTGTATATAGTAGGTCTAGTTATTCTAGTGTTAATTGGGTTATCCCTGTTGTTCGGATTTGTGGTGGTATGGGTGTTGCCTAGGTGTGCATTTCTGGTATTAGGTAGTGTTAATTGCTGGAGTGGTGGATATTCGTTGGTGTTATTGAGATTGGAGGATTGTTGGGATAAGTTAGTTACAGTGCAAGCATAGACTACGTCTTTATGTATGCAATTGTTATTTAGTGGACATTGTTGGTGGTTCTGGCAGTTACAGTTGTTAGTGGGGTTTGAAGGGGTAGTGATTGATTGGGCTTGTCTAATTTTTTTGTTGTTAGTGGTTATTATAGTTTGGGCTAAGTTAGGCATTGTGGAGTATGAGATCTTGATGGTATTTTTATTCAGGATAGTGTTATATTTGTGTGGGTATTTAAGCTCTGACCTAAAATACCGAATCTCGATATATGGATTTATATATATAACCACCGATATTCGTTTTCAACCAGGAAGCGATGATTGTTCGAAATCCTCAATT
The DNA here is from genome assembly GCA_963556195.1 of Sepiola atlantica. Taxonomy (NCBI): domain Eukaryota; kingdom Metazoa; phylum Mollusca; class Cephalopoda; order Sepiida; family Sepiolidae; genus Sepiola; species Sepiola atlantica. The sequence continues at coordinate 141,187,169 of OY744527.1, read as the reverse complement.
TTTTATATACACCGAACCATAACAAAAGAAAAAATTCCAGCAGCAAACGGATACAAATACTACACAGGATAAATTGGAATTTACCAATCACCAAAGACCATCAACATCTTGCAAAAACATTTTGGACCCCTGAACAATTTAAGTATCGCTTTCTTTTTCAAGCATTCATCCCTAAATAACGGATGCCTTTATTATTTGTGTTTTTATTTTTTATTTCACCCATTTTGACTCTACGCTCACACCTCAAAATAAGACTTTTCACCCCTGGCCCTAATCTTATTTCTTTACTTCTGCTTTGTTTTACTTTATATAAAATTTTCAAAGTTTATTGTTGCCGACAATACTTATAATCATATTGTCGGCTTCCCCATCCTCTGCTGAGAAGAAATATTTTCTTTGAAAATCCATGGATTAAGGATATGAGGCTCCTTGCTCTAAATTTTTGATGTTTTTTAATAAATATTGTATCTTTACAATGTTTTATTCTCATCTTTCAGCTCTAAAATAAATTGCTCTATTTAATATATTGAGCTTTACACTGTCACGATAGATTATTATTATTAAACGATAATTTAATTATCGTTATAATTCTACACTCAAATATTATATATATATATATATATATATATATATATATATATATATATATATATATATATATATAAATTTGAAGATGAGATGAATTAGATGCACATTTCGGTTGTGTACATAATAATCTATTTCGACCTTATTTTCGTCTCCTCGGATGTACCTTCAACCACGATTCAGACATCATATACATATATATATATATATATATATATATATATATATATATATATATATATATATATGTTGCCAGTCCCCTCCTGCCTGGACCGTAGCAGTACGCGCTTCGTACACTCTTTCCGATACGGGCCGTGGCTTTACTCATTTCGTATACTCGTCACTGAAAAGACCGTGGCAGTTCACATTTAATACTCGTCATTTTTAAAACATCATAAATCACATAGTTCATATAGTGTTTGCATACCTTAGATTTCTCCCTCGCCGTGTAGAGGGTCGTGTCGTCTAGTAGATGAATTCTTTCTTCTTTCCTTCCTGCTGTGAACCACGCCGTCCGTTGTCTGCAACAAAATCCTCATGATGCACTCCGAAGACAAGCAATCCTCTTAACTTTCAATTCCTTTTATTACAAGTCTTGTTATTTATCGGTCATTCACTACGCCGAGAGAGAGAGAGAGAGAAAGCAAATTACTACCTTACCGTAGTTACTTAACAATTATTTTTAACCATCCATAGAGGGGGAAAGGATACCTCTCGCTTGTATTTTCTTAGGGAAATATTTCCCTTATCTGTTGTAAAGTACATTTTAACAATCACGTCTCATCGGTTTGCCTCCAAAACCCAGACTGACGAAACTCGCTTCTCACGAAAAACGAGTGACGTCACGGATCCCTCTGTTTCCCACACAAGGGCCCGTGACGTCACAGCCTCTCGCAGGTGCACACTGACCCCTAATCTGGGATCTCGTCACACGGTGACCATGTCACGTCTGTTAGCTCTGACTGTGGGAACAGGCCCTATTCTGCACTCGACTGCACCCGCGCTAATTCGCGCAATCAAACCAACGATTTCCAACAGATACGTCCATTCCCATAGGGCAATTATCCAACATATATATATATATATATATATATATATATATATATATATATATATATATATATATATATATATATATATATATATATATATATATATATTGTGTTTTATTTTAAATTATTTATTTAAC
>OY744527.1:141065395-141180395 GCA_963556195.1 Sepiola atlantica | reverse complement strand
GCAGTGGTGTGGAAAAAATTGGCAGATCAATTTATAAAAAAGGGGCTAACAAATTACCTTTAAGGAGGCGTTTGTATTCTCTTAAATCGAGAGTAGGTGACTCTGTTCATAAACATATTAAAATGATGACAGCAATCTTCGAAAAGTGGTCAGTCATCGACGATTCAATTGATTAGGAAGATAGAGTTGTACACTGTGATGTCCCCAATCAAAGGGACATAACTCGATGAAGTATCTACCCTTAGGTATGTGCGCTCTTCAATAAATATATGTTTGGACGGCAGTCTATCTGCGACCAAGCTGTTGTTAACACGTTACCTTCTGAGTTGTTGTTCTTTCATATTGTTTGATACCCGCGAGACGGGAAGCCCCGACATTATACTGGCGACGAGAATTTCGTGACGAGCTCACGTTACATTTCGGAATTTAATACAAAAATAAATCTTTTTTTTTCCCGGAATTAATACAAAAAAAAAAAAAATGGCCAGCGTTGGATTACCAGTTTTTCCAAGTTTCAGCGTACATGCGGACCAAAACACGACTACCGTTCGCTGGAAAAAATGGATAGACAGGTTAGAAAATTTATTTATTGCTATGGACATTTGCGACGACAAAAAGAAGAAAGCAACACTTCTTCACTACGCAGGAGACGAAATCTTTGATATCTTCCATGACTTCACGGACCAGCAAAAGGGCATAGGTGCAACAAACATTTTGGACGACGGCTCTATAGTTTCGGGAGAGTATGAAACTGTGAAGAAATCGATAACGGATCATTTCACGCCGCAGAAAAACACGTCATATGAACTTTTCAAATTTAGACGGGCTATGCAAAACATGGACGAAAGTCTAGATCAGTACCATGCCCGACTACGGACTCTAGCCACCACGTGCGAGTTTGAAGATAAAGACAGAGAGATCCTAGCCCAAATTTTGCAGGGGTGCACATCCTCTAAAGTCAGAAGGAAGGCGCTAAGAGACAACTCTACGCTGAAACAAGTCCTGGACGAAGCTAGGGCAATAGAACTTGCTGATACGCGTGCTGCAGACATGGAACGAAATGAACTGCAAGCTATTTACAGCAACGAGAACCGCACGCGTCTCACACGTAGAAATAATGAAAATTTCAACGTCAACGACAGTAAAGACATTTGTTGTGGACACTCACGGCAAAATAGTCGCCATGACACCTCGAACAACAGACCACGAGGTGGACAAAAAAAAGATGGCGGACAGCGCGGCAAAATAGTCGCCATGACACCTAGAAGAACAGACCACGAGGTGGACAAAAAAAAGATGGCGGACAGCAAACATGTCACTATTGTGGATATTCTGCTACACACCCGACTTGTCCAGCCCGAGGAAAAGAATGCATGAATTGTCACAAAAAAAAACACTTTGCAAGAGCATGTAAAGCAAAGCCGGTAAGAGTAATTCGTTTCACCAATCCTCCTCCGATATCTCCCTATACGTCCAGTGACGAATCTATTTACTCGGTAAAATCTACACGTCCAACTAAGACACCAGGAGTCACCGCCCTTGTCAATAATCCGAATAAGACACCAAAAGTTACCGCCCTTGTGAATAATTCCCCTGTAATGTTTGTGGTAGACACGGGAGCTAGCGTAAACATAATTGCTGGACACGTATATGATGATTTAAAACACAAACCACGTATAAACAAAACAACGACCCGGATATTTGCATACAGGTCAAAACATGCCATACCCATCCGAGGATTTATCAATGCGTGCATAAAATTTCGGGATAAATCCTGTAAGGCTAAAATATTTGTGGTCGACAGCGAAAATACTTCAGTTGGACTGCAGAACCTCTTGAGCAGTAATTCTGCTGAAGCATTGGGAATGATAACGTTTAACTTCACGTTCCATGTGACGGTCCCAATTCAAGACGAGTTCCATGCACTGTTTGATGGAAAGATGGGAAAAATTTCTGGAGTTACCATTAAGCTCCACATTGACTCATCGGTTTTCCCCGTAACTCAGCGACACCGCAGGATACCCTTCCATGTGAGAAAAGATGTGAAGACAGAACTCAAACGTCTCATGGAAACGGATGTGATTGAGGAAGTCACGGGACCTACCCCATGGGTTAGCCCGATTGTCGTAGTTCCCAAGAAAAATGGTAGCGTACGAATTTGCGTCGATATGAGAAAGGCAAATAAAGCCATTCAACGGATTAAACATCCAATGCCAACCGTAGACGACCTAATAGCGGACTTAAATGAGTGTACAGTTTTCAGCAAACTAGACCTCTCTAATGCGTATCATCAATTAGAACTGGAAGAGCCCAGCAGATATATAACGACATTTGCCACGCATGAAGGTTTATTTCGTTACAAGCGACTAAGTTTTGGTGTGAATGCATCCTCAGAACTATTTCAAAAAGCTATATCAGACCTCCTCGGAGACATCCCTGGAGTGAAAAACTTATCAGATGATATAATAATATATGCACGTGACCAGTCATCTCATGACATCAGCTTGAGGAACACCCTGAAACGTCTACAAGAAGTAGGAGCCAAGCTGAACAAAGAAAAATGCCTTTCTTCGGACACATTTTCAGTGAGAATGGAGTGTCCCCTGACCCAGAGAAAATCTCGGCTATTACAAAATGCAAGTCTCCAGGGAACATCAGTGAAGTCAGATCATTCTTGGGCATGACACAGTATGTGGCTCGATTTATTCCACATTATGCCACTATTAGTGAACCACTGAGACGGCTCACAAAAAAAGATACAAACTGGAGATGGACAGAGGAAGAAGAAGCAGCTGCAAACAAGTTAAAGGAAGCGTTGACTGGAGCTGAGGTGATGGCGTATTTTGACCCGAAGAAAAACACCGACATACTGGTAGATGCAAGCCCAGTTGGATTAGGTGCAGTTCTGACACAAGATGGGAGGGTGCTATGTTATGCCAGTCGTGCCCTCACAGATGTAGAACAACGATACTCTCAAACTGAGAGAGAAATGTTAGCCGTGGTATATGCAGCTGAGCATTATCATCTCTACTTATATGGAGCGAGATTCGAAATCACCACCGACCATCGACCTCTTCTAGGGATTGTGAAAAGTCTCAAACCGACAACAACAAGAATGGAACGCTGGCGTCTTCGTCTCATGCCCTACCAGTACAACCTGGTATACCGTCCCGGGAAAGATGACAAAAACCCTGCGGACTATCTGAGTCGTCACCCACAACACATACCATCTAAAGACAATGTAGCAGAAGCCTACATAAGATATATAGCTAAGAATATCATACCAAAATCTTTAACTCTTGAGGAAGTCAAACAAGCCACAGAACAAGACCCCCAGTTACAAAAAGTCAAGAGTGCGGTTAAAGATGGACGATGGAATGACCCCCAGCTGTCAAGTTTTTCCCTATTCAAGGACGAAATTTCAACACACAATGGTTTCGTCCTTCGAGGACACCGGCTTGTAATTCCCTCAAAATTGAGGAAGAGATCCGTCGATTTAGCCCATCAATCTCACCAGGGCATGGTCAAAACCAAACAACTGATAAGGGAAAAAGTATGGTTCCCAGGAATCGATAGACTGGTGGAGGAAACAGTACACGGATGCATTCCCTGCCAAGCCTCAGACCCAAGGCACATGAGCCGCGAACCCATACACTCCTCACCACTACCAGTTGCACCATGGACTGAAATCTCAGTCGATTTTGCAGGTCCGTTCCCATCAGGTGACTATGCGTTAGTCATAATCGACGATTACAGCCGATTCCCTGAGGTGGAGGTAATACCCTCAATAGCTGCGGGTACAGTTATTCCCCGTTTAAACATGATCTTTGCTAGACAAGGATATCCAACCATTCTAAAATCTGATAACGGTCCACCATTTCAAGGACAAGACTTTAAAGACTTAGCGGCACAAGCAGGTTTCAAACATAGACGCATTACACCTCTATGGCCAGAGGCAAATGGTGAAGTAGAGCGTTTTATGTGCACTTTAAAAAAATACATTCTTGCAGCCACGGTGGAAGGCCACAACTGGAAGACCCAGTTACCACATTTCCTAAGGCAATATAGAGCCACCCCCCATACCACCACTAAAATATCACCATTTGAAGCTTGTACGGACCGAAAAATGAACATCGGAATACCAAATGGTATCGAAAGCCCAGTAACAGGGCCGACACATAAAAGAATAAAAGAAATGACTCCAAAGGAAAAGAGAAGATGAAGGGGTACGCTGATAGAAAGGCAAAAACAACAACTCTCAGCCTGGGTGATATGGTTTTGGTCAGGCAGAAGAGACAAAACAAACTGTCAACACCATACAATCCTAAACCATATACCATTACAAAAATGAAGGGAAGTATGATAACGGTGCAGAGAGGAAATCACAAAATGACTAGAAACTCTTCTTTGCTAAGACGCATAACACCTAGGAATGAGAACCGTGACTCTGATTCAGACTGGGAAAGTGAGTATAATTCACACACCTCAGAAGACCTGGAAATACCCAAAACACAAATAGCTGACCAGTTACCGAGACGAAATCCATCTCGGGAAAGACTGCCCCCAGCCAGATTCAAAGACTACATAATGTAAAATAAATAGAAAAAAAAGAAAAGAAATAATAAATAAATAAATAAATAAAATAAGACAAGTTGTCCCACCAAGATGGGGAGGGATGTGATGTCCCCAATCAAAGGGACATAACTCGATGAAGTATCTACCCTTAGGTATGTGCGCTCTTCAATAAATATATGTTTGGACGGCAGTCTATCTGCGACCAAGCTGTTGTTAACACGTTACCTTCTGAGTTGTTGTTCTTTCATATTGTTTGATACCCGCGAGACGGGAAGCCCCGACATTATATACACCTCTTGGCTAGCCTCCCGGATTCCTATGACATGTTAGCAACAGTACTCAAAGCAAGGCAGGATGTGCTCAAATGGTTAGGGTTAGTGACTGGACGACTGCTGTACGAAAAAACGAAAGTCAGAGAACAGGAAAACACAGCTGCTGACTCGAAAGCGATGACATCAAACATCTTTAAAAAGGGACACAAGTGTTTCCACTGTGGAAATAATGAACACATCAAACGTGACTGTCGATTAGGGTTAGTGAGGATGCGAAAGAAAGTTTTAAAAGGAACTACTCCAATAAGAAAGCTTTCTTCACTAAGGGAGAATCTAGTCTGAAAACGATGACGTTGTTTGACTATTTGCACACTATTTTCTAATAACAAAAAGAGCGAATGGATTGTGGATTCTGGAATAACTTGTCACATGTGTCACGATGTGAAGTGGTTTATAGATTTCAGGAAATTGGATTTAGTAGAGGAAATAACCGTTTGTGATGGATACTCAGTTGAAGTATTAGGAGTGGGAACAATAGAATTGAACGTGAATGTGTCAGACAGGAAACACCAAAGATGTATAAAACACTTTCTGTTCCCAAACGATCCTACAACATATTGAGTGTGTCTAGTAAATCTGAAAAGTCGTTCATATTCGCTGAATCAGGATGTCGACTTCTTGATGAAAAACAGAGGATAGTAGCTACAGGTTAAAACTTGGAAACGTGTACTATTTGAACTGTAATGAAAAACAAGAAGCAGCTCATGCAGCATCTACATGTTCAGGTGATAACACAAAAGAGGAGGTTTGGCATCGACGTTTTGGTCATCTTGGCGCAAGGAATTTGCAGAAACTAGCAAGAGATCAGCTAGCTACTAGTTTTGACTATGATGTACCGCAGAACAAAATGTGGATGACAAACATCATCGTTCCTCATTTCCAAAATCAGGTCGAAGGCGAGCCACACAACTACTCGGAATTGTGCACAGCGATGTTTGTGGAAGATTAGAAGCAAAATCGCTTGGTGGAGCCGAATACTTCCTTACATTTATTGATTATAAATCAAGACTTGTGTGGATATATGTGCTTAAGCACTTGATTTATAGTCTTGATTTATAAGGAAGGGATTTATAGTCTTGATTTATAAGGAAGGGATTTATAGTCTTGATTTATAAGGAAGGGATTTATAGTCTTGATTTATAAGGAAGGGATTTATAGTCTTGATTTATAAGGAAGGGAGAAGTTTTCGCAAAATTCATGGAGTGGAAAACCATGGTGAAGAATTCCAGCAGACAAAAAATTTAAACCCTACGCACTGACAATGGCGGGGAATACACTTCAAGAGAGTTTGAAGATTACCTAAAGAAGGAGAGCATACGCCATGAATGCACTGTTTCCAAAACACCAAAGCAAAATGGAGTAGCTGAGAGAATGAATCGGACGTTGATGGAAACAGCAATGTTGTCGGATTCGAAGCTGCCTACGAAATTTTAGGTAGAAGCCTTATCAACAGCTTCATACATTCGAAACCGAAGCCCAACAAATGCAGTGCAAGGAATGACACCATACGAAGCTTGGAATGCGAACCATTTACGCATTTTTAGATGTAGTGCTTATGCCCACATACCAAAAGATGAAAGATCCAAAATGGATCCTAAAGCAAAGAAGAGCATCTTTCTCTGATATGGTATTGGGGTCAAGGGTTATAGACTTTATGATACAGAAAAGTTGAGAGTCTTCCGTAGCAGAGATGTCATCCTTAATGAATCGGCATCCATTGGTGAACAAGGGAGAGAGGAAGTTGGAAACCAACCTCTAGTGAAAATTGAATGTCATAACATCAGTGATGATGATGATGATGACAATTCACAAGTGGCAACAGGACCATGAAGATCATGATGATGATGACAATTCACAAGTGGCAACAGGACCATGAAGATCATGATGATGATGACAATTCACAAGTGGCAACAGGACCATGAAGACTACTAAATAATTAGGAAAGCTTCAGATCAGTATGGTGAATGGGTCTACATTGCTCACAAATTGAATGACCTATTAACAGTGAAAGAAGCACTTTCTAGTCATGAGAAAAATAAATGGATGAAAGCAATGGAAAGTGAAATTGATTCACTACATACTAGTAATGGATGGGACCTTACTGTGTTACCAAGTGGACGGAAAGTTATTGGTAGTAAGTGGTGCTCAAACAAAAATATAACGCTGATGGAAACATGGAAAAACGCAAAGTTCGCCTCGTAGCTCAAGGATTTCTTCAGAAACATAGACATTTTGTCCAGTAGTAAGGTTCGAATCAGTGCCAACTGTCATTGCATTAGCAGCAAAACATGACCTGAACCTACATCAGTTGGCCATAACCACTGCATTTCTTAATGGTAAGCTGAAAAAAGACATCTATATGAAGCAACCAAAAAGAATTTAAGGTCAAAGACAAAGAACATCTTGTCTGTAAATTAAAGCGAAGCATCTATTGCTTGAAACAATCATCAAGATGTTGCAATGAAGCACTGGATGCTCGACTGAAAAAGATGTATTGCAATTGGAAAATGACCCGTGTATCTGCACACTCTCCTCAGGAGGAGAGATATTCATAGCTGCAGTGTATGTTGATGATATCGTTCTGCATGCAAGTCTTTGACACGTATCCAAGAATGCATCAAAAGAATCCTGGAAAGTTTCAACATCAAGAACGTGGGGAAACTACATAGTTTCTTGGGTGTTAAAATCGCTTATCCAGATTCAGGGAAGATATGGATTGGACAACCAGCATACACAGCAGAAGTTTTGAAAAGATTCCAAATGGAAAACTCCAATTAATGCTGGTGCAAGGTTAACTAAAGCTGTTAAAGAAAGCGAGCTATTTAACCAAGAATTGTTGAAAGCCTATCTGTCAACAAAGACACGACCTGATATTGCCTATGCTGTCAGCAATGTAGTAAGATTTTGCTCCCAACCTACGAGTGAACACTGGAGGTCTGTAAAGCATTTCATGCGTTGTCTAAATGCTACGCGGAACTATGGGTTACTATATGACAGGGAGAATGTAACAAATCTCATCGGATATTCAGATGCAGACTGGGCTGGTGACCTGGATGACCGCAGGTCAACCTCAGGATACCTGTTTAAATTAAATGGAGCGGCTGTCAGTTGGAGAAGTAAAAAGCAGACTTGTGTTGCATTATCTACAGCTGAAGCAGAGTATATGGCGTTGGCAAATGCAACACAAGAGGCAGTATGGATACGACATCTTCAAAGTGGTCTCAATGAAGCTTCGGTTGGACCGACACTCATCTACGAGGATAACCAATCCGCAATATGTATGGCAAAGAATTCACAATATCATGGACGGGCGAAACATATTGATATTAAGTTTCATTACATCCGAGAGCAAGTTGAGATGATAACTATTGGATTGAAATACTGTCAAAGTAAAGACATGATTGCGGATATGCTGACAAAAGGACTTGTGAGCGCACAATTGTGGAAGCTTAGAACACTGTTAGGTGTTAGAGAAATCATGGAACAGTCTGACAGCTAGTGAGAAGGAGTGTTGAAATTACTCACTATAGTCAGTACTTGTTATTAACACATTCGAATTTACTGTAAGTAAATTATGGGTCAGAGTTGTCTGCCCTTGTTCTGTTGTTGTTATATATTAGTAAAAAATAAATGCACGTCTCACGTGGAAGCTTACGAAAATGTGTTTGTCATATTAACTGGAATTCGTCCTATAAGAATGTTGCCGAGAACAACAGGTATGTCTCACATTCGTGTGAAGTTGGCTTTATATCGATAATAATTGTTCACACTATAGTAATATTTTATTCAATTTAAATAAAACTGTATGTTAACAAAATAAATTTATTGGGAAAATGACTATTGATCAGCACATTAAATGCCAAAATAATTTTTGAAGTGTTAATAGATAGTGCATGTATATCACTGCACTAAAATTATCGAATATCCTCATTATTTTCAAAATCATTTCCGTTCAATGATTTCATTGAGTCTTTTATGTTTTGTCGAAATTTGGATGCTTTGTTCAGTTCCATTTTCTTAATGAACATTTTTTGTAGAGCACGAACCATCTCTATATTGTAATTATTAAAACAACTCTTTTCTTACAAGATAATTAGACGTGATTCTGTATTTCTTTTTGCCGTTTAAAAGGGTGTACGTCTGTTAGTATATCGACAAAAATATCTTTAAATTTATTAATTTATAGAAATATATCAATTAACTTTATAATTTGCTTTTTTTAATTGCTAAGCTTAGTTCATAGCATAGGAAGTTCATATTTAATTTTGTTCATAGCGTAGGAAGTTCATAGCGTATGGAGTTCATAGTTTTAATGTAGTTGTTACTGAGAATTCTGATTTACATTACTTCGAATCGCAAAGTTTACCCTTAGGTGCTCAAAATAAAAATGATTAAAATCATTTCTGCGCACATATCTCTGCGCATACACTCGCCTGAATTTTAATAAAAACAAACAAAAACATTTTGAACCAATCAAATGAATTTCTCTGAATATTTCAAATTTGTCGTTTTGGTTCACCTCGAACGCATAAAAGGACAGATTTTTCCTTCAATAAATATGTTGAGACAAAATCCATGACAGCGCTAACATCGACATTTCGCCAGTTTCTCTATCTCACACTGTCGACTGTTCATCGAAAACAAATGTATAAATTTATTCATTTTAATACTCCTAACATTTCTTCATTGAACTTTCTACAATAAAAAGAAATGAACATTGACTCTTATTAATAAATTTTAATTAAATCTAACTTTTGTAATTTATTGAGGACCAATTGATTACGAATTTTTACACCCGTGGATAATTTATGGCCTTTAAAGTATCGACTCAAGCTTCCTCAATATCTTAGCTAATGAATCTCTCTTACTCTGGAAGGACTCTCAAAATATGAACAAACATTCTATGTTTTCCTATCTATGTAAACTTCCATTTTAAACATATATAAATTATCTTTTTTGTGAACTAATGATTTTGGTTGTGTTTATCATATAATATTTCGATAAGTCGAACCCTAAAAAGCGGTATCAAAATCGTCAAATAAAAACAAACACCTCATCATTATTGTTGTTGTTGTTGTTGTGTCAACAACCAATTTCTTAAATAAACATTAGGCGAAAGTCCAGAATAGTTAACAGTCGAAGACTCGTAAACAAAAATAAACAAATAATTTATAGTAAACGCAGTAGAATTAAATTCTCTACCGACTTGTATAGTTTTAACGTGTGTAAACTGTAAGATTTTTTATTTCAAAATTTGATTTCGGCACACGAAATTAATTACCCTACTACTAACCCTAAGTTCGAATGGCGAGCCTTCCAAACAAAAATCCTCGAAAAATCACGTTTAGCGAAGATCTAGGTGGCCATTGTTGTTTTTTGTGTATCGATACGACGGCTTTTCTTTGGTGCAATACTTTATTAGCTTGGATCCTAGTTTGGATATGGTCTAGACGATTGTTGCGTCTTAGAGATATGCGAAGACCAACCGTAGTTGTTAAATTTGAATGAATGTTGTAAATTGAGTAAAAATAGATAAAACATGAATGTTGAATAAAAGAGATAAAACATGTTTAACGAAGAATATTTATAATTGCTTGAAAGTTATTTTTGCCTGAATAAATTGTACATTTGAAAAGTTTAATTCAGAGTGAGAAAAAATAGCAGTGTTAGAAATGAACATGTCTAAATGAACATGTCTAAATGAACAATGTCTAAATGAACATGTCTAAATGAACATGTCTAAATGAACATGTCTAAATGAACAATGTCTAAATGAACATGTCTAAATGAACACGTCTAAATGAACACGTCTAAATAAACAATGTCTAAATGAACATGTCTAAATGAACATGTCTAAATGAACATGTCTAAATGAACAATGTCTAAATGAACAATGTCTAAATGAACATGTCTAAATGAACATGTCTAAAGGAACAATGTCTAAATGAACATGTCTAAATGAACAATGTCTAAATGAACAATGTCTAAATGAACATGTCTAAATGAACATGTCTAAATGAACATGTCTAAATGAACATGTCTAAATGAACATGTCTAAATGAACATGTCTAAATGAACAATGTCTAAATGAACATGTCTAAATGAACATGTCTTAATGCTTGTTTTCTGTTAGTGTTTATATGCATGCGACAGTGTGTTGGGTTAGGCATTGTATGTGTGTGTATGTGTGTGTCCTTTTTCAGTGTGTGCATGCGTATGACACTGTGTGAGTGAGCTGAGAATAGTGATTTGCAAAGGACAGGGAGGCTAGCAGAGCGGAATGTCGTATGTCGGCTTGTACTGTATCTGGCTCTACTGTGTCTACTCAATGGAATGCCAAAATTCTGAATCTTAAATGTTTAGTGATCGGCTCGAAAAATGAGAAGTAAAATCGCTGCATGGACTATTTATAAGACAGAACAAAGAACTTGCATTAAAAAAGATGTGGACATGGTTACAGAAAGGATACTTGGATGGGAAAACTGAATCGCTACTGACAGCCGCACAAAACAATCTAATCTACATAAAAGCAAAGAATATAAACATGCACATGACAGTGCTGGCAAGATAGCCCACTAGGAACTGTTCGGACGACTGCACTTTAAACAAATGTAGACTCAAACCGGAGAGAGTATTGGAAAGTTAAAGGCATAAAATCCTATGGGGTATGGAAATATAAACGGACAAACAAATGCAAGTAAACTGATAATAATCAACAAGAAAGTAAAAAAACCTGCAAAATAGTAGATTTTGCCGTCTCAGCATTCACAGGGTGAAGCGTGAGGCAGAAAACTAAGCGAATACAAGGAGATTGGCAGAGAGTGAAAATGAATAAAACTACCATAATACCAATAATTATAGAAGCACTGGGAGCAGTCTTGGAAAACGACTCGGAGAGATTAGAATCGAAGGAAGGACTGACATAATACAAACCGATGAAAACCGCCGAAATATTAAGAAAAATCATAGAAAGCAGAAAGAAAAGCACATGAGCGAGATGAAACCGTCTAAGAAGAGGTAATCTGAAATAGAATAGCACTACGTAAATACAACAAGAAATATAAATAGAACATACTAAGACAAAACCAAGAGAATAGAAACTGCCAGTGTAGATATGAAAGGAAGATCCCAAAATCATAAATCCTCCTTGCTCAAAACGTGGTGGAACATTTGATGGTAAAACAAAAATAGTTGTGAAGAGCGAGGAGGAAGAGCACCAACCAGACCTCCACTGAAATGCTGGGAAGGCTTATTGTTACTCATATTCCAGAGAAAGCCAATGATCATTATCAGCAATAACTCAATGGTCATCGGGACTCCAGAGACTACAGCCTGTTTTTACCAGTGAGCGAACACTGGTAATGACTTGTATGAGAACTCCTAGTGAGTAAGAAATAATGATAATAATAATAATAATTGGCTCCGGCATGAAATATTTGTCGAGGGTCAAGGAGGATGAGAAGACTGATGATAGGCAACACAAACCAGACCTCCACTAGAAGAATGCGGAGAATGCTGGGACCTTGGGGAGGCTTATTGTCACCCAAATCCCCGAGAAGACCAATGGTTCTTACCATCAATGGTAAGCAGCTGTTGCGATACCGCAAAGTCATTTACAATGGTCATCGAAAGGAGGTGAAGAGTACTGGAAATCTGCGGAGGGAACACCACCGGTTGTTATGAGTGAGCAATCACTGACGATGACTTGTGTGAGAACTCCTAGTGAGTACAAATAATAATAATAATAATAATAATAATAATAATGATAATAATAATAATAATAATAATGATAATAATAATGATAATAATAATGATAATAATAATAATGATAATAATAATAATGATAATAATAATAATAATAATAATAATAATAATAATAATGATAATAATAATAATGATAATAATAATAATAATAATAATAATAATAATAATAATAATAATAATAATAATAATAATAATAATAATAATAATAATAATTAAGTATAGAAGACTGTGTGGACGACACTAAAAAAGAGCTGGAGAAATAGATAAACCTGAACACAGAATGGCTGATCACCGCAATAAGAGACACCGTCCTAACGAACAATGCAGAAAGCATCGAAACTGGACACAAACAGACAAAGAAAAGTGAGAAGAAAAACAACTACATGGACGCTTCATAAGACTCACAAGAGAAGAAACCAACGAAAATAGCTAGACATGGCTAAGAAAAGGAAACTTGAACAGAGAAACGGAATCTTTACTGATGGCTGCACAGAACAATGCGATTAGGACAAACTACATTAAAGCTAAAATAGATAAAACCCAGAAAAACAGTAAATGCAGACTGTGTGGACAAAGAGACGAAACAGTAAATCATATAATAAGTGAATGTAGCAAACTTGCCCAAAAAGAATACAAGAACAGACATGACTGTGTGGGGAAGGTAATACACTGGGAACTGTGCAAAAAATTGAATTTCGAATACGTGGACAAATGGTACAAACATAAACCAGAAACAGTACTGGAAAACGAAAAACACAAACTCCTCTGGGATATGGATATACAAACAGATAAACTCATACAAGCAAGGAGACCTGATACTATTATAATCGACAAGAAGGAAAAATCTTGTAAAATCGTAGACTTCACCGTTCCAGCAGACCACAGAGTGAAGATCAAAGACACGGAAAAACGAAGCAAATATACAGAACTAGCCAGAGAAATGAAACGAATATGAAGCATGAAGAAAGTTAGTATAATACCAATAATCGTAGAAGCACTAGGAACAATCCCAAAAAAACTGAAAAAAAGACTGGGAGAAATTGGAATCAAAGGGACCATCGAAACCGTACAAAGGACGGCAATGATCAAAACAGTTGGAAAATTCTTGAATGCAGAAATCAACCTGCATAAGCTAGAAAGGGTAACCAGTCACAAGGAATTTACAACAGGGAGAAAACAAAACCACACGAAGAACACCATAACACGAACCAAGGAACAGAAACTGCAAGAAACATCACTTCATAATCTCCCCCCCCCCCCAATAAATTACACCGGCCTCAGCTATCACCACACAAAAATAAACCAATGAACAGAAATTACAAGAAACGCTATAAGCTCCCTTCCTTCCCTCCCCACCCCACCCACCCACCCACATTTTTTTTAATGGTGCCGACCTAGGCTGACACTAGACAAAATATTTGTAGAGGGTCGAGGAGGATGAGAAGACCGAGGAAGGACAGCACACACCAGACATCCACTGGAAAAGTGCGGAGAATGCTGGGACCTTGGAGAGGTTATTGCCACCCAAATCCCAGAGAAGACCAATGGTCTTTACCAGCGAGAAATCAATGGTAAGAGGCTGCTGTAATGCCACTCAACTACATACCAAGGAAATGTGATGCCGGATACAAATTTACAGACACAGAACAAAGAATAAACATCCTCATGTATAGAGACGACCTGGAGCTATTTGCAAAAAGTAAAAGGGAACTGGAAAAGCTGATAAACATGATGAGAATCTTCAGTCAGGACATTCAAATGAAATTCGGAATGGAAAAGTGTACACTGCTAGAGATAAAAAGTGGAAAACTGGAGACAGCAGATAGCATGGAACTGGCCAACCAAGAGGAGATTAGAGTACTTGGTGAACATGATGCCTATAAATATGTGGGAGTTCTGGAAGCAGACGCCATCAAATCTACAGAAATGACAGAGAATATTGGAAAAGAATATCTAAGAAGAACAAGAAAACTCTTAGAAACTAAATTATATAGTAGAAATCAAGTAAAAAGAATAAACACCTGAGCAGTATCACTAATAAGATACTCTGGACCATTCATAGGCTGGACAAAAGAAGAACTTATGCATCTTGACTAGAAGACTAGGAAACTAATGACCATGTACAATGCACTACACCCGAAAGATGATACTGACAGACTCTACGTGAAAAGGAACAAGGTGGGAAGAGGAATCGTAAGTATAGAAGACTGTGTGGAAGACAAAAAAAAAAAATTGTAAAAATACATAACCCAGAACACAGAAAGGCTGATCACTGCAACAAGAGACATTGTCAAAATGAACAATTCAAGAAGCAGCGAAACCAGTAACAAATTGATAAGTAAGGAAAAGTGGAAAGAGAAACACCAACATGGACAATTCATAAGAATGATAAAAAGAGACTCACGAAAACACCTGGGCATGGCTAAGGAAAGGTCACTTGAACAGAGAAATGGAATCGTTACTGATAGATGCACAGAACAATGCGATTAGAACATACCACATTAAAGCTAAAATAGATAAAACCCAGGAAAACAGTAAATGTAGACTCTATAGACAAAGAGACAAAACGGTAAATTATATAAAAAGTGAATGCAGAAAACTAGCCCAAAAAGAATACAAGAACAAACACGACTGTGTGAGGAAGGCAAGACACTCAGAACTATGCAAACGACTGGATTGTGAACACACAGACAAATGGTACAGACACAAATGGGACAGACACAAATGGTACAGACACAAATGGGACAGACACAAATGGTACAGACACAAATGGGACAGACACAAATGGGACAGACACAAATGGTACAGACACAAATGGTACAGACACAAATGGGACAGACACAAATGGTACAGACACAAATGGTACAGACACAAATGGGACAGACACAAATGGGACAGACACAAATGGTACAGACACAAATGGGACAGACACAAATGGTACAGACACAAATGGTACATACACAAATGGGACAGACACAAATGGGACAGACACAAATGGTACAGACACAAATGGTACAGACACAAATGGGACAGACACAAATGGTACAGACACAAATGGGACAGACACAAATGGGACAGACACAAATGGTACAGACACAAATGGTACAGACACAAATGGTACAGACACAAATGGGACAGACACAAATGGTACAGACACAAATGGTACAGACACAAATGGTACAGACACAAATGGGACAGACACAAATGGTACAGACACAAATGGGACAGACACAAATGGGACAGACACAAATGGGACAGACACAAATGAGACAGACACAAATGGGACAGACACAAATGGTACAGACACAAATGGGACAGACACAAATGGTACAGACACAAATGGGACAGACACAAATGGTACAGACACAAATGGGACAGACACAAATGGTACAGACACAAATGGGACAGACACAAATGGTACAGACACAAATGGTACAGACACAAATGGGACAGACACAAATGGTACAGACACAAATGGGACAGACACAAATGGTACAGACACAAATGGTACATACACAAATGGTACAGACACAAATGGGACAGACACAAATGGGACAGACACAAATGGTACAGACACAAATGGGACAGACACAAATGGTACAGACACAAATGGGACAGACACAAATGGGACAGACACAAATGGGACAGACACAAATGGTACAGACACAAATGGGACAGACACAAATGGTACAGACACAAATGGGACGGACACAAATGGTACAGACACAAATGGGACAGACACAAATGGTACAGACACAAATGGGACAGACACAAATGGTACAGACACAAATGGGACAGACACAAATGGGACAGACACAAATGGTACAGACACAAACTTGTTGTCACTCAGACTCCAGGGAACACCACTGATTATTATCAGTGAGCAATCAATGATGATGACCTTTGAGTTGATAATAATAATAATAATAATAATAATAATAATAATAATAATAATAATAATAATAATACAGTATAGTATGAAATATCAGAATTTGTACTTAATTCTTAATTAAGTACAAATGGCGAATAAATGTTTTCTTTTATTAAAATGGGTCTAACACTTTTATTGTGCTTTTCAAGTTTTCATTGTGGTTTCTTTGTGTCATTGTGGTTTCTTTGCATTTAGAGCATAACGACATCACGTTTTTCGAAGTCATCTCTTACTTAAAGGAAAGTGTGTGTGTGTGTGTGTGTGTGTGCGTGTGCGTGTGTGTGTGTGTGCTATAAGATACAATTAAAAACCCTACACCATCGGATCCATTGTGACTCTGACCGTGGCCGTCGTCCGTCTATTCACTGTGACATTAATTCCATTGGGATGATTAGGGACTAAATTAGTGCATAGAGAAGTAAAAAAAATACTTCTTTTTTTCATTCTTGCCAGAAGTTGTTTAAAAAATAACACTGAAACTAGGTCAAACAGCCAGTCAACTTTCTTTTTCTATTGTTTTACTTTCTGTTGATTTGAACCAGTTGCCAGAAAGCGAAATAGAAAAAGAGAGGAAGGGATGAGTTTTAAAACTAAACACACACACTCGGATGTGACTGTTTGTCATATGTATAAGTTTTTTTTACACTGAAAGAGAAAGAGAGAGAGAAGTCGAGGGAGCGAAGTTTTAAAAGAGATATGTTACACACGCTTCCTATAACTCCTTACATTGTTATTCATGCACCCAGACAATGCCGGATATCCCCGCTACTCTAAACTAAAGCTGAAACATTACTTAACTTTACTATCGTCAGATTCGAAAGCATAAGCCTAACATATGAGGGGGTGTATTCATTTCCAGAAACGCCCAAACGCTCGACAGACAATCGTTGTGAACAGGAATAAGTATGAGAAACAATTTCTTTTAGATGTGTCCTCGCATTCATTAGAGATGCTGTGTCCGCCAGTTGCTCCTTTGGTGGGTTAAGCTTCAGTTTGAAATAATATTTTTATTGACTGGTATCGCTTATATTTGAAATAGTATTTCTGTTCGTCTGTTACACTCCAATTTGTAATGTGATTTCTGTTGGTCTGTCACACTTCAGATTGCAATGGCACTTCTGTTGGTCTGTCACGCTTCAGATTGCAATGGCACTTCTGTTGGTTGGTCTGTCACACTTCAGTTTGCAATGATACTTCTGTTGGTCTGTCACACTTCAGTTTGCAATGATACTTCTGTTGGTCTGTCATGCTTTAGTTTTCAATATCATTTCCGTTGGTCTGTCTTGCTTCAATTAGCAATGGCATTTCTGTTGATTTTTTTACAATTCAAGCTGCAATAGACTTTCTGTTGGTCTGTCACGCTTCAGTTTGCAATGGAATTCCTGTTGGTCTGTCATACTACAGTTTGAAATAGCATTTTTGTTGGTCTGACACTTGCAATGGAATTTCTGTTGGTCTTAATGCTTCTGTTTGAAATAGCATTTTTGTTTTTCTGTCACGGTTCAATTTTCAATAGAATTTTTGTTGGTCTGTCACGCTTCAGATTGTAATAGCATTTCTGTTGGTCCGTCATGCTTCAAATTGAAATAGCATTTCGGTTGGTTTCTCACGCTTCAATTTACAATGCCATTTCTGTGCATCTGTCATGCATCAGATTCAAATAGCATTCTTGTTTTTAAAATAGAATGTTGTCGTTATTTAAAGAAGTCTGCTTTTGAGTTGCATATTCCTCAAGAGTAAGATACTTGCGTGGAGAAATGATTTCTATGTTTCTGGATGATTGACCTTAGAGTTAGCTAGGGCCTTAAATGGGGAATAGTGGATTAGTTTGCATAAACATGTGACGTAGGAAGGATTTGTAAATGTTAGGGTTAGTTGCTGCCAGAATCTTATTGATCGCGTAAGTCATGAAACGTAATTCATTTTTGACAGCTTAAATAACTAAACCTGATTTATTTGCATAGAAGTTGTATC
Organism: Sepiola atlantica; assembly: GCA_963556195.1. Taxonomy (NCBI): domain Eukaryota; kingdom Metazoa; phylum Mollusca; class Cephalopoda; order Sepiida; family Sepiolidae; genus Sepiola; species Sepiola atlantica. The sequence goes on along the minus strand of OY744527.1, from coordinate 141,161,819 downwards.
TCGCTTATTTCAATTTCGTTTTGTTGGCACGCCTCCTAAATGGTAAAGTTTACAAAAGTATTATGTGTCTACGTAACTAACTGTGTTGCCTTGAATACATATCCCATAATTCATAATAAGTTCATTAGTTTAGGAGTTTACCATGTGCATACTTTATATTGACAATTATGCACATGCACATGCACCAGTTAAAATTTTCTTACATAATATCACTCAAAATTTGATGTAGAACAATTCTTTTTTTTTTCTGTTATTTTGACCTTTTTTGCCATGTTTTTTTAAATTTTGTTAAAAAGTCGATTTAAACTAGGCAAATTAGAATCGGACATTTTATGTGATTTCTCCATTTTGGAATTTGAAAGTGGGTTTAGATAAAATATTGATTGAAAGAAAAAAAAAGAAAAAATACTACTACTATAGAAGAAGAAGAAGAAGAAGAAGAAGAAGAAGAAGAAGAAGAAGAAGAAGAAGAAGAAGAAGAAGAAGAAGAAGAAGAAAAAGAAGAAGAAAATAACTGAAATAGCACGAAATCTCATAAACTGCTCCACCCTAAATACATAGAATGTGAGGATACTACACAAAATAGTCATAAAAGGTCAAGGAGGATGGAAAGAGCGAGAAGGGATAGCATTAACCAGATCTCCAGGTGCATAGAATACTGGGGCCTGGGGAGGCTTATTGCCAACTAAGCCCCAATGAAGACCAATGGTTGATGTCAGCAAGAAATCAATGGTAAGCGTCTGTTTGCAATGGTTATCGAAAATGGTGGAGAATACTAGAACTCCAGTGTTATTGTCAGCGAACAATCACAGATGATGACCTGTGTGCGAACTCCTAGTGAGTTGATAATCATAAAACTATTTTATTAAAGTAGTTCGTTTGAACGATTTTTTCAGTTTCTTTGAGGTATTTTAAAGGGTTCTTAGTGATCATTATTCACGTTTAAAAATTCAAATATACCAGATTTGCATTGAATTTGATCCATATTTATTAGACACAAATGAAGCAAGGTTCCCTGAATTTCAATTTCTTCTTAAAACTTATAAAGCTTAAGCCTAAAATTTTAGACATTTTCGAGAATAAAAATCAGGTTACGGATTTTGATCAAACTTGAAATTAAGGATTTATATGTTGATTTTGATCTTCGTAAGGGGGCATAAAAAAGTGATGCAAAACTGTTCTGTTTATGGAATTAATTTATCCCGACTGGAATTGGGTATTCTTGTAATTATATATATATATATATATATATATATATATAAACATTCAATGAATTAAAACATTACAATTGTTCCAAGAATTCGAACATCAAGTCCAGTATGGCATACGATCGTTTCCAAAACATTGTGAAAATACTTTATTTTATAAATTAATAAAGTTAATCCAAAACGTCCTTCATCAGCGCCTTTAGCTACACGTCTTATTTTTTCTTTGATTTTCTGTAAGACATGGTGCTAAAGACGCTGATGAAGAGACGTTTTGGATTAGCTTTATTAATTTATAAAATAAAATAAAGTATTTCCAGAATGTTTTGGAAACGATCGTACGCCATACTGGACTTGATATTCTAATTCTTGGAACAATTGTAATGTTTTAATTCATTGAATGTTTTTATTATAGCTCTGATTGACTTATCTATCATCCATTGAGCTGATACCTATATCTACAGTGCTCGGTTGTGATAATTCCGTTCTTGGGTGTTTATACTTGATGCACCTTTGACTTAAACTTATATATATATATATATATATATATATATATATATATATATATATATAAGGCTGTAAGCAATACGGAAAAACAGAGTGGTGAAAGAGAAGATGAACAAAAACAAATAATTGAAGACAATCGATATGTGATTATTTTTCAAAGAAAATATATTTATTTTCCAGTAAATCTTGAACATACTGTTTCAGTAAATATTTCATTTACTAAAACCATCTCTAGTTTTCACTAGAGATGGTGGAAAATATTTTGATATTTCGTGAGAAAATCTCCCCTTCTAAAAAGCAAAAACAAAGTTCTTTCCGCTTACAAAAAAGAAACGTCCCATGGCTGTTCATTGAATGATATTAAGTTTGCAGAAAATATAGATTCAGTATAATATATAAAAAAATGATATTACTTATAAATTTATTTTTTGTTTTATTTTTTGTTAGTGCTATTTATTATTGCCTTGTAGGATTACACTTTTTAAATTTTTATTAAGAATTATTTTTATCATGTTTTTAGGGAGTTTTTATTAAAAACGAGCGGAATATTTTTGCGTTTATTTTATTTTATTTTAAATTAGTTTCTTTTTATTTTTGTTTACTTTATTTAGTTGTTATATATTTTATACTTCAAAATATGTATTAATTTAAAAGTTAGTAAGTAAATGTTATATATTAATTTAAAAGTTAGTAAGTAAATGTTATATATTAATTTAAAAGTTAGTAAGTAAATGTTATATATTAATTTAAAAGTTAGTAAGTAAATGTTATATATTAATTTAAAAGTTAGTAAGTAAATGTTATATATTAATTTAAAAGTTAGTAAGTAAATGTTATATATTAATTTAAAAGTTAGTAAGTAAATGTTATATATTAATTTAAAAGTTAGTAAGTAAATGTTATATATTAATTTAAAAGTTAGTAAGTAAATGTTATATATTAATTTAAAAGTTAGTAAGTAAATGTTATATATTAATTTAAAAGTTAGTAAGTAAATGTTATATATTAATTTAAAAGTTAGTATGTAAATGTTATATATTAATTTAAAAGTTAGTAAGTAAATGTTATATATTAATTTAAAAGTTAGTAAGTAAATGTTATATATTAATTTAAAAGTTAGTAAGTAAATGTTATATATTAATTTAAAAGTTAGTAAGTAAATGTTATATATTAATTTAAAAGTTAGTAACGGGCGAAATTTTGAAACCGTTTAAAAGGAGGAAATGGATATAACTATAGCTTTTGAAAATCATGTGCGTTCTCCCTTTGATAATAACAGAGAAGAAATCCAAAGATGTTAGTTTGAAAAAGAAATTGATATTGAACATTTTATAACCCATGATTTGTCTTATTATTCGTTTATTTATTTGTTTCCATTATTGTTTTGTATGGTCATAATAATTGATATTATTTTCATTAATGTATATTTTATATTAGATTTAGTATTTATTTTTTCTTCGTTGTGATTATTTATCAAATTCATAACGAATGAATTATTTCTAATTTTTAACTTTACACTAATAATTTACACTAATAAATAAATGAGTAAATACTCATTTATTTATTAGTGTAAATTCTTATATCTCTTTATTTATTAATAAATACATATATATATACATATATTAATGAATTTTAGTATTTTAAATGTTCTGATTATTATTTCTATGTCATTCTTTTTTATAGTATATATTTTCTTTCATATTAATATTTCTTATTTATTCTTTAATAATTTTTGATTTAATAACATTTATTTATTTTATTTTTATTATTAATAATTTATTTTATTAGTGTATTTTAATCTTAGTTTATTATTTAATTCTTTAATCTGTATAACTATTTATAAACATATTAATAAATTGTCTATAGCGGTGGTGAGTATTATGGGATATAGGCTAGGAGAATGAAGGAGGAATTCAGTTCAAGTCTGTTATTAATTATAGGTTTATGTCTCTCTTATGGTGTGATGGTGATCTACCCTATTTCGTGACTATATTGACGCTACTAGATATTATATATAAAGGAGCCTACGACGAAGGATGGTCAGTCTTTCTGTAACACCCTATTCTGTACTTCTGTAAATACACACTCTTGTAAATATATCACTGTGTTGTCTGATTTATTATCGGTTCTTCAAGATCACAACACTATCGACGAGGAACTCGGACTTATTAGAACACAAAATAACCCGGACGTATGTCACACATAACACTGGCGACGAGAACTCGGACTTATATCGGATACAACATAGCCATTACTACAATTGGCGATGTTGGATTTTCGAAAAACCTTTGGGGCGTGCTCGAAAAAATTGTTAATTACAACAGTAAAAGCGATAAGTTAAAAGCCATACTAGATTTTTAACAGACAACGTGTACCAAATCTGCGAAAGGAAAGTCTTTGTTAATTACAACAGTAAAAGCGATAAGTTAAAAGCCATACTAGATTTTTAACAGACAACGTGTACCAAATCTGCGAAAGGAAAGTCTTTGTTAATTACAACAGTAAAAGCGATAAGTTAAAAGCCATACTAGATTTTTAACAGACAACGTGTACCAAATCTGCGAAAGGAAAGTCTCCAACGTCAGAAAATAGGATCTTAAAAAGTTTTCGTTGTTGAGGTGGATGAAAAAGATTTCAAGTCATTTAACAGCAGAGGTTTTGAAAACTAAATCGTTCGGCCATAGAAAACAAGAGGGCTGTCGAGTTTTCTTCAATTTTTTATTGTTTAATTCGGTAACTGCAAAACTAATACCCATTGCTTCTTTCATCGTTTTGTCCATGGAAGACATTTTGTGTTGCAAACCGACCATACGCCGCTGTTAACGATTTATGGGTCACAAAAGGGATTACCAGTGCAGAGGTGGGGGGGGGGCAATTCTCCCCAATTACAATTATAGAATGAAGTTTCTGCCATCGCCCAAAATTAGGCATAATGACTGATTATCTAGACATATCCCAAAATATGCTGAACCCCTTGAAGACACAGTGATTGCCTCCCTACAAACTGAGGTAAAAGAAGTAAAAGATCCATTGTGTAACATCATTAGGAAGCTTCCGGTACCACTCGAAGAAATAAAAAAGGCGTTGAATGACGATTTTAAAAAATACATAGAAAAGAAAAACGCCAACAAATCTCGCAAGTGCATTCAATCTGTGATAAAGTAGTTGCAGCAATACAGAAAAGAATCTGGTGATATCAGATCAGGCTGCCCTGTGGCTCCCTGAGACGAAATTCACCTACATTGAGGTTTTTTTTTTTTTTTCTTTTTTTTTTTTTGTAAAACTTAATTATGTTCTACAAAACCAAAAACAAAAACAACAGCCCCTCTCCCTTTCTCCCTCCCCTTTTTTATTTTATTTTTAGAACTTGAAGCATAAAACTTTTACTATAATGACCAGATTCGGCATTAAATAACCCAAAAAGGGTTGATATGCCGTAAAACAAAACTACCAAACCAAAAACGATGATTAAACATTTGAAGATATAAAGAACTTGAAGCATAAAAACTTTTACTATAATGACCAGATTCGGCATTAAATAACCCAAAAAGGGTTGATATGCCGTAAAACAAAACTACCAAACCAAAAACGATGATTAAACATTTGAAGATATAAAGAACTTGAAGCATAAAAACTTTTACTATAATGACCAGATTCGGCATTAAATAACCCAAAAAGGGTTGATATGCCGTAAAACAAAACTACCAAACCAAAAACGATGATTAAACATTTGAAGATATAAAGAACTTGAAGCATAAAAACTTTTACTATAATGACCAGATTCGGCATTAAATAACCCAAAAAGGGTTGATATGCCGTAAAACAAAACTACCAAACTACCACAGAAAAGAATGCTAAAAGAATTTCATGTCGGTCACCCGCACATTTTCAGAGAAGCTACGTGTATTGGACACGTATGGCCAAATACATTGAAAATGCAATGAAATTATGCAAACGCTGTGCTTTGGCAGCGAAACAACTCCTATAAAGTTCAGACCCTGGCCGAAAACTGACCGACCATAGTCTATGATCTACATAGATTTTACTGTCCCACTGGAAGTTTTCTATTACCTAATGGTGGCGGACAGTTTCTCGAAATGTCCGGAAATAATAAAATGTAAAAAACCAACAACGAAGGTTAACATTAGTTTTTTTACATGAATTATTCGCCCGAATCGGAGTCGTTGTCTGTATTGTACCAGACCACGGAACGCAATTCACGTCTAGTGAATTTAAACTACTTTGTCAAACATTTGTAGTGGAGCATATCGCGATAGCGCCGTATCATGCGAGAAGTAATGGCCAAGCAAAACAGTTCTTGGACTTGTTCAAAAGAGCGCTTAATAAAGCCTACCGAGAAGGCCATGTAAGAGTTTTTGTAGGTATATAGAATAACAATGTTTCAACTTCCATAACGCCAGCAGAAGCAATGCGTTCAAAATAGTGCTTAAAAAATCGAGGGGTACAACTACCGAAAAGGTCTTCAAGAATTTTTGCAGGTATATAGGATGACCCCAAATAACAATGTTCTATCTTCCATGACGCTAACAGAAGCAATGTGTGCAAGAGATTAAAACAGTGTTTGATATATTACGAAACAAGGATGTGAAACAAATGTCACGAAAAGATGCTTCAAAGTTGGAGAAAAAGATTTCTGTCGAGTGTTCGATAAACGGATTGTGAACATGATTTACATGGTAAAGGAACCCAAGTTTATCAACAAAAGACAAATGAACCCGATGAGGAAACAATATTCGGATGCTGTTGAGAATAATACTCCAGGCGATGAACTAATAAATGTCGTGTTCGACACATTTCAGATACCAATCGTTGGTTCTGGATATCCAAGGTTAAAGAGAACACGTAAGATTACGGACTTGATTGTAAGAAACCCTAAAATGAAAAAGTAGTGACTCCATACGAAGCTAAAAAGGGGGGGGGGGTGTTATGGTGTGATAGTGATCTACCATATATGGACTTTTTCTAACATACTATTCTGTACTTCTTTAAATACACACTCTTATAAATACATCGGTCAAAACATTCTATTTTCGACATGTGGACGAAACGAATGGTTACATTTAATGCTCCTTTCTTTTAACAGTTATAAGAAACCTTTCCAACCACCGATTGTCATGGCTAATAGCACCCTTTCCGAGAGTCCAACATTCAAACTCATCTGCCTAACATTCACAGGTAACATGAATTGAAACAAATACTTAGAAGATAATGCCAAGTTACCTGCAAATAAGGTGGGCACCTTCTATCGTGCTAGAAAACTTCTCTCCCATGCCAGTATCCTATATCTTTACAAAGCCAGCATTTGCTCATGCATGAAGTATTGTTACTACATCTGGGCTGATGCACCAACCACTAGTCGCTCCCTCTTAGAGAGAGTCAAAAAAGAGTCTCTTAATCTAATAGGTCCAAGCTCCACACCCTGTCCCATCGTTGCAATATTGCATCTTTGTACTTGTTTTACAAGTACTTCTAATGGAATATACTCTGAGGAACTTGCTCCACTTATGTTTTTCCTAAGTAAATACCCCCGACCAACTTGACAATCAGCAAGATCCCACCCCTTCACTGTAGAGGTTCCTAGATGCCGCAAAGCTTCTACTCTAAGAGCTTCTTTTCTTGAACTAATTGCCTTTTGAATTCTCTCCCTGCTTCCTGTTTCTTCGACTGTACCAACATGCAAAAATTTAAATATAATGCGAACAAACATCTCGCTGAACCACTTAGAATGCCCATATTAATCTGCCCCATGATTCACAGTATCCCTTACGTCCCAGTGTCAATCAGCTTTGTTCGGAGTGAATTGAAGTATTTTTGTGCACCCCCCACTCTCATGTCCGAACTGACAACACTTAGTGCAGTTCGGCCCAAACGAGCTACGTGGGCACCCATAATTTGTGGGACACTCTGCCGCTCGATGCCCTTCACTCCTGCAGGTCTAGCAGACCGATACCTGTCTAGCCGGAGTGGTCTTATAAAATCCATATCGAAGGTTCCATGCCTTCCTTCCAGGATCGGACTGCCTGCCAATCCTCCATGCCCCCTTTTCCTATTCGGAGCCCCAAACTCGCTCTGCTCCCCACCGTTTTCCTTGTACTGGCCCTTTCTTCACCCCTTAGGACCTCTCTCTGGGTCTCTTTGTCACCCAATCCGTCCACCAAGGATGGCCTGGATGTGACCCGTATTTCGGACCGCCCCATCTGGATCCGCTCGACTAGCTCGTCGAGTTCCTCGCCGTCGTTTAGCTTTAGCCGGGTTAGCTTGCGTACGGCCTCAATCGCAGTCCGCTCGCTGGCATATTGCTTCACCAGCTGCTCACGGAGCTCCGTCCAAGCTATCCCCGGGTTCTCCTCGTACATCCCCCCAATAAACTTCGATACTGGACCCATCTCTACATCCAGAGCGAGCAGCACTATCATCTCGGAGTCTTCGAACTTTTGTGGATTTTTTTACCCTCTTCTTTTGGATTACCGCCAACCATTCCATTAGACCGGCGGGATCGCTCATTCTGTGGTCGACTGATGTCGGCTGGTTGTTTTAGCGAGCTTGCCCAGACCTTATAGTCAATTGACTAAAGTCCGCGATCTGGCTATGCTCTCAGAGTTCTTTTACTATATATATATATATATATATATATATATATATATTCTTTTTTCTTCCTTCAACCGTCTATTTTCTCTCCTGGACCGATATCGGAGCGATACCCCAAAAAAAGTTCTGTTGATCGGAGAAAAAAAATTGTTGTTTAGTGGTCGAGTTGTTTGTGGGGTCCCGGTCGAAACTGCACCAGCTGGTTGTTACGGTACAACTAAAATGTAGCACTCCAGAGTAATCAACCACCAAGGTGTTATATCCTGGTTATCACGGCACCATTAAATGTACCTTAACCCTCTGCACTGGTCGGGACGATGTGATGATGTCACCGGTGTGGTCGTGTCTGAGATCGATCGGTCACTGGGCGCTGATCTGCTGAACCTGTTGTCTGGATGAAGGCCGCCGATGTTGAGGGTTCTCGTCTAGTTACCAACACACTCCCCATGTCATGACAGTTTATAACAGTGAGCAATCATAGGGCGGACAGTAACCGGTTATCTCTGAAGAAAAAAGTGTCATTCAAGCAGAACAACCAAAAATGAATAATGACATTCAACTCGGATTTTTGGATTTTTGCATTTTTTTAAGGAAAATAATTATCTAACAAAAAACAATTACGATATCAAATTACACTTGGTTGGATACAAAATAAAGTCTGTTCGATACTCAAAGTTAAACTGCATGTTTTCTCTGGAAGAAATATAAAAACAAAAATAGGAAAAATCTCTCTTGCTTCAACAAAAAGTGAGTCCCTATTATTTCTCTGTGTGAGTGACAGTCGTGGTTGTCAATTGTCCATGAAAAGAATTTCTCTAAATCGGGCAAGCACGCGTCCCTATTTTACAATGGGCGAGGGCGATGGTCGAGGAGCAGAATTTTTCTCGTGTGTGCTTGTTCGCCAACTCAACAAGACTCTTTCGTGCGCGAAGTCCCATCCTGTTTTATTGAAAATCTCATGGCTGATATCTCTCTCCCCATCACCTCCTACCAATCCAGCTCGCCCACGACAAGTTAAGACAATTTTATTCCTCTTTGTCTGGTCACAACCAATTAAGTCTTTCCAACTCTGTTTATCGGAGAGGGTTTGTTTCAGACTTGCCATCGAAAAATGATAGCAAAATAAAACAAAACGGCAAAAATTCCTTTGTTGCCCCGAGCAGGACTGGTCAATCTCCCTGGGCTCTCCCACGTAATTAACCATGACTGTTTACATGATTTTCGCAGACTTCTAGGCACCCTGCTCTATTGCACTGATAATTCCATTTTTAAGCAAAATTTACACTAGTTTCATACCCTTGCTCCATTTCATAGGGCTCTCTCTCGCTCTCTCTCTCTCTGTGTATAGCATTTTCACTAAATGCATACTAGTGCACTATCATAGTCTTCCTGACTCTCGTGGGGCCGGCAGATACTTGTCACATAACTGCTGCTACTACTACTCAATTCCCTTTCTCCCATCACTTCTCGATTCATTCGCCCACCATCTAAAACATTTAATGTGAAAACAAGCAATATTATCAAATTTTCACTATTATATAGATAATATATGGATAACCCATGTATATTATACATGGCATTTTGTCATCTTTTCCAAGTTAAATTGTTCGCCAAAAAGATCAACACCAAATTATTATCATTCTATTCCCCATGTGTTCCAGTTGCTGTATATTTAATAAAATCTTTTGGATGAAGGTCCACTTCCAGTTGCTGTATATTTAATAAAATCTTTTGGATGAAGGTCCACTTTCAGGCTGTATATTTAATAAAATCTTTTGGATGAAGGTCCACTTTCAGGCTGTATATTTAATAAAATCTTTTGGATGAAGGTCCACTTTCAGGCTGTATATTTAATAAAATCTTTTGGATGAAGGTCCACTTTCAGACAAAAGATTTAACCGTTCATGAATTTAGAGGTGTCTTTAAAGCATGTGGTCATACAAGTTTCCCACTTTTTTATGCAGTCCTTTGCATTATTGTTATACTCTGCAAGATCTTTCAAGCTGCACCGTTTGGGTAGTAGAGCGCAGATAATGTAGTGTTACATCGTCTGGTCCTCCTCTCCACATTCACAGATAGTTAGGTCAATTTTGTAGCCCTATCTCTTCATAGCAACTTTTGATCGTGGTATTCCCATTCTCAGGCGGTTGAGTGTTTTCGACTGGAGCTAGGCTGCCTCTGAACCGAGGGAGATGGCCTCAGAAGAGGAGATTCCCAATTCAGTAGAATGGGAGGACATTCTCTAGCCGTCTGGTCCACAGCTGTAGTCTGATTTCTTCCAGAAATGTTGTTAGGGGTTCAACATGGCTGAGGAAACTTCTCCTTGACTTGAATCATTGGATTGTTGGTCCACACTCATAAAGGAGATGGCGTTCATCATTGATAGCCTTTGTGATCTCTACTCGGCTGCCATGTCTCACATCTGAAGGGGCAATGTTAGTGAGGAGATGCAGGTTGTTAAGGTTGGTAGGCTTCAGTGATTAAGCGGCAGGTGTTGTTCAATGCTGAGTCTAGTTTTTAACATGCATTGATCTCTCCCAAACAGGACAAGCAAACTCTGCAGAGGAATAGCACAGGGCTAAGGCAGTACATCTTAGTGAGTGTGCTGTGGCTCCCAACTTGGAGTTGATCAGTTTCCGTAGGATGTTGTTCCAGGAGCTGACTTTCATTTTTGTCTTCTTTACATGTTCCCGGAATTAGAAGGGGCGGTCCAAGGTTATGCCAAGGTAGACAGGGTGTGTGCGATTCTCAAGTTACATTAGAACCATCTGTGCAGCAACACCAGAATTATTGAGAAAATACTAACAAACATTTGAACCTAAAATCTGTCATTTATAATTAAAGTTTTATAAGCAACTAGAAGGCCTACCTGGAGCTGCCCAGAAATGAAAGACAACTCTTGTGTATTCCTGCTCCCAGCCCTGAATCCTATATTAATATGGTTATAATATGCTGTAATTTTCACATTTTCTTTTTCTTCTATATTTACATCATTTATTGAATCAAATCATCTTTTTATTCTCCTTCTTTTACGCTACTACTACTACTACTTTTCTATTCCCCTCCTCTTACACTTCCTCTCTTCACCCTGACTCCAACAATCTAAAATATTCAATGTGCAAACAAGCAAGATTATCAGAGTTTTAGTTTTATATGAGACCCCCCCCCCCCTCTCTCCCAGTGGTCTAGATGTGCGTAATTCCATAAAAAATCTGATGGATAATGTCATCATTTTGCGATGTCATGATGTCATCCATGGTGCACAGCTATCCCCCATCCCTGTTTGAATGGCCCTGAATCTGGAGCACAGTATCCTTCAAGAAGTGCCTGAACATCAGTTTTATCGTGGTGTTGTGTTTTTCTCAACTGCGTCCCACACATAATAGTTCATGGGGTTGCAATCAAGCGAATTGGGTGGTCAGATGTTGGGACTGGTGAAGTCGTGGAAGTTCTCAAACCGCCACTTCTGGGTTTTCCCAAAGGTGTGATACGGAGCTGAGTCCAGTTGACACACATATGGTCTTACAAGAGCCACCCAGCACTTGATAACAGTGAACAGAAACTCAATAAAGTCATCTGAATTGAGCGAGTCCTTTTCCTAAGTTGTTGGGTGGCATGGCCGTTTGCTGGAAACACACCCACATTCAATTACAGTTTGAGGGAACTTGGTCTTCATGACATACAGGACTGAACTTCAATCTATGCCCCCCCCTCTTAAAACATTCACAAAAATAAACTCGTCTAGCTATAACCAGTCAATAATTTCCCTTTCTCTCTCTCCATAAAACTAAACAAAACTTCGATGAGCAAAGTTTTTTTCCTAGAACTACCTGTCTGTGGAACACAATACCGCGCGGCTGACTACAATGTAAACAAATTCTTCTTGAGTCGCCTTCTTAAATAATCCAATTCTGCCCAATCACCACCATTATTATCATGGTATTATCTCACCATCCACCTGATACTCATCCTCAAGTGACCTTTACACCTTGATAAGTGGTTACACCTTGGTAAAAATAAAATGGACTCTGCTGTTCTGCACATTGTGCAACTGGTCCTGAGAAGAACCAGATCATCCCTGGCTCGACTGGATGTTTGACATTGTTGACGAGTTTCTTGGCTTTCGTGAGGCAGTTGTGTTGGGCCATGGCAGTGGGTAGTTTACCCTTGCGATTCTTGTATGAGCAGTAGTGAAGATCCTTGTCAAACACTTTCTTCATAGTCGCCATTCTAACACCCATCTCTCTCACCAAGATCTACATTGTCATGCTTGGATCTTGCCACACCTTTTTTTAAGTTTCTCGAATTTTGTTCTTCAGCCACAAATCAGAACGGCTACTATGATCCTTCCAACTAGCCACTCCTTCTATATCTCCATCACAATTCTTCAGCTCACATCTCATATTTTCAAGGTATCCAGGGAGCACTGAACTGAATTTTTAAATCCAGCATGAATCATCATGATGCTTGTCACTCTTTTCCAATATTTCCAGTCATCTGTGGTCTCCAGCTCCCAAACCTAGCAACAGTACACATAAACAGTCATCCGTTGCACTTTATTGTTATTAAATTCTTCAAATGATTCTGAAATGAAACAAAATTACAAAATTTGTCTCAAATATCCCATGTTATATTAGAGAAATTGTAAACAGAAAAATGCGCCATTTTATTCAGTTATTATAATTGTTACTTTTATTTTTATTCATTAATTTGATGAGAAAGATGCTTATTTTATTAAATTAATAGCATCATCAGTTATTTAAAAAAGATTTTGTGGTACAAAATTTTATTATGGCTATATAAAGACCATATTTATTGTTAAACATGATGGATTAAAAATAAAACAGTGAAAGGGCAGCTGACCGGTTTTGAACCTCGCTCAACAGCTAAAACCTATTAAGATGAAAAAGATTATATGCTATGAAGACTATAGCGAGGGAAAGGGAGAAAAATTTTTTTAAATCAAATAGAAACCACATTAAGTCCGAGAAGATTTTCTTTTTGCTTGCAAAGAGAAAGTCGTCAAGACTTAATGTAAATGGTTTCTAGAATCTTCAGATGAAAGGAGTCTTAATAAGAAATTGCAATTCAGGGAATCTTGCTTAACTGGTGTCTCATAACTAGGAATCAAATTGAATGCATATCTGAAATATTTAAATTTTCAATGATGTTATAGAGTTCAGTTTACAAGGGAATCCTATATATCTAATATATATATATATATAAATATATATATATAGACTAGCAAGGTTAGCTGGCATCCTAATTTCCATAAATTACAGAAAAAAAAGTAGACATTTTAAATTATAATATTAATATTATAATTTAAAATGTCTACTTTTATTTTTGGACAAAAGGGAGTAAAAATAATTATGACCTGGGTGAAGTTTGAATTCACACCCTTTGTCTTTAAGTATTACACCTTAGCAGATTAATCCACAGAGGCAAATACAAAATGGTGACACTGTTAAATACATAAACCAAACCTTTTTCCCCTCTCTCTCTCTCTCTTCGCATATATAGAATCGAATGTAGGTTAGCTGCTTATTAAAAGAGAGAAGAGACAGTAATAGTCAACGAAACAGTGAATATGGAAAAATTGTATCTGAAATATTTTCCAGTGTCCATGAGGACACTCACAGTAGATGGAAGTGAGAGGGTAAAAACTCCTACCGATCTCTTTAATAAATAATGAAATAAAATATCGATCAGGTTTAAATATTAAAATTTATGAAATTAGTTGAAAATAGAAATTTTAACAAAACGGACCGCTAGTTGGTGTAAATCACTGACAAAACAGATTTTATTTGGTAGTAAAATAGCTTTTAACCATAAAAATATGTGCGAAAATCGTCTTTACTTTATAAGAAATAATAATGATTTTTCTATTCAACAGTAATGGTGAGAAGGAATGTCAAACAAAAGCATTCAGAAGACGACATAACATTCAACTTCACTTGTCAAAAATAATTGCTTTTAACCAGTTCACTATTTGTTACAAAATCTTTAAGCCAGCTGATCATCATCATATTCAGTTTATCACTTGTTTTACATGCTGGTATGTGGTGGACGGCTTTTAGAAATTTACTTCCAAACTAACCTATCTCTGGCCAGGTCTTTATTTGTTCCTCTCTCAAGTTCATTATCAGTTCCTCCTATGTTTTCCTTGACCTTCCCCTGTGAACTGACCCTGTTACCGCAAATGTTCTCAATCTACTAATTCAACAACTTTCATCCATTTTTTCAATGTTCTGCACACATCTCACCAGATTTAATCTTCCTCTGAGGTCATCAGATCTAATCATGTCTTTAAGACTCATGTTACACATCCATAATATCATGCTGTTAAATAAAACTAAATCTATTTTTAACTAAAATATTTGTAATGTACACATTCTAAGAGGAGGCATTTTTCTTTTGCGAAATGATTGGGTAGCTGGTGGAGTGGTTCTGGTGATTTAAAACCCAACATTTGTTATGAAACCAGTTCATCAGTGATTGGTGATATCAGAACATCGACAAGATGTATTTTATGATCGATGTGTTTAATTTATCATTACACAAATATGTTCTGGGTCACATGTTTGTTTTAGGCTTAAAAGATGTTGAGAACTCCTGATCTAGATACACAAACTACGACAAATCCGTGGGGGGGGGGGGTCAGCACTGTGCACTAGTTTAAGCAGCAGCAGCAGCCATGTTGCGTGCATAATACAACTAGAAGCAGCCACGAGTTGATTTTCTTACTAATGAGTTTTCATGCGCATTTGTCTCATTGTTAGCTTCACAATTAATGCGAACAAATTTAGAGCAAAAATGTTAATTAACAGTTTTTGTTTTGTTGATTACGAGGGAGGAGAAAAAAAGACAAATGAAACACTGGCAACGAAGGTGTTGAAAAAAATAACTATGGTTTTATTTTCTGTGATCATTAACGAAACAGAATTGATCTAGACATGACAGTTTGGTGGTGGGGGTGAGATTGAAAATCCATCCAGTATAATACTTATTTTAATGAAAGTGCTAAATTGTCAATAACAGAAAAATCTCTAATTACATGTGTATGTGTATATATATATATATATATATATATATATATATATATATATATATATATATATATATTGTGTGTATTTAGGCAGCATATTTTAATTCATACAAACATTATTAAATAACACAGAGTGTTTTTGCTTGATGAGACTTTTGAAAAATTTTTTTCAATTTTCCGAATGGTTCATTTAGTGTTTCGGTCAAATTAACTTACATACAGCAATTTGACCGAAACACTAAATGGACCATTCGGAAAATTGAAAAATTTAAAAAAGTCTTATCAAGCAAAAACATTGTGTTATTTAATAATGTTTGCCTAAATATATATATGCAAACATTGTTAGAATTCGTCTGTTTAATTATACCTTTTTTTATTTTTCAATTTTTCTAATGGTCTTTTTTGTATTAAAATAAAAAAAAATAATAAATGTCCCATAGGGATCACAAACGTTTTCAATGTTTTATCGAATCATCCTCAGGTGTCAAAAGCAAATGAACAAAAAAAGCTGGAGAAAGAGGAGAATTTTTAAGAACAGCTTTTTTGGAAAAGGTCTTGAAGTTTGTGTATTTGTTCATTATTATCAGCTAGAATAAGAATATCGTTGACATAGCATACATAAATAGAGGGTTTATTAATGTTATTAAATATTTTGTTTTTCAGGTTTGACATATAGAATTTGCTAAGAATCGGGCCGAGAACCGAACCCATTGAAACTCCGTTAATTTAAGTGTAAATGTTTCCCTTGAAGTCATAAAAAGGTACTTCAGTGGTGCAGATTAATAGTAACATTTTTAGTATTTTTTAAATTAATTTTAAGTGAAGGGAGAGTTATTGTATATATTATTGATCATCAATCATCAATAATGGATACAATAACCCGTCTCTCTTGCCACTTAAAATTAATAAAAACATACTAAAAAGTTACTATTATTTAAAAAAACAAAACAATACACACACTTGCCTTCGCAGAATAGTTTTAATTTTTTAAAAGTTTTATTTACAAAAGGAAAAAGTTACAAACTCTTTATTATACAAAATGTATAAACAAAACAAATTTTCTTTGTTTCGTTTTATTATAAATAGTTTTGTAAATAAAACTATGTATTTTTTAAATTTTATTTTATTATGCTTGTCAATAAATATTTAATTTACAACCCCGACTTCTTTTTTCATAAATCTCCAAAGTTTACAAGACAAAAATTTTGCAAACCATTCCGGTACAGCATCCATTTTAAATGATTTTTGTTTAAAAAGTTTGTAACTTTTTTTTTAATTAAAAATTTATTTTCTTTATAAATCTTCAACGTTTACGAAACAAAACGTTTTGTAAATAAAACTTTTTTAATTAGCAAAACTCTGCAAATGCAAGTGCATGCATGTTGTTTGTTTATAGTTCAACCGGAAGTCAAAGAAACAGGTGTCAACCCAAAATGTGTCCTTTTGGGGTGCCGCAAGTCGAATTGATCTATTTATTTTAATCATTTGCTGCTTCTTTATTTTCATGTTGCTTTATTTTTTATTATTAAATCATTATTTTTTCGGTTACTTAGTAGGAATTTATTTGCATTTAAATGTTTTGTGTATGCTACTATGATTTTTTTCTCTTTTAAGCAGAGTTTACAGTGTCTTGAATTGTTGCTAAAGCTGGTACTACTTTGATGATTTTCCATGTAACTTTTGGGTTTTAAGTTTTTTCTTTAATTTTTAAGGTGCCATATATACAGGGACAGTGTTGTGCTGTGTCAATATTTATTTATATAAATGAGCTTTTGTGTGCATAGCTCGTTTTCTTCCATATGCTCTCTGTCACTTCAACGCTTTTTTAGAGGAAAATCATTTAAGAATTATACAAAAATACAAAAGGGATGTAAAAAATAAAAGTATTCTAAATTTACGTAGGATTACAGTTGACACATCTTCGTCTCTCTTTACTTCCTTATCTTTTGAGCTTTTTTTTCTTTCTGACAACCTTTTTTTATTGTTTTCATTTTCTTGCTTTTTCTTTTCCATTGTCAATTTGAGACCAACTACTTAACAGTTTTCATTTCCATCAGGAAGAAAACTAAAGCCTCATCTCTTGACATACTGACAGGAAAAGAATTAGCAGTACATTTAAAAACATAACATCTTGGACTTATTCACAAGGTGGGAGAGAGGTACAAGTGTATACAGATGTGACACAATGAGGTATTTTACTGGTGCTATAATCTTATTTATGGACTTGATGATTCATGTCAAAGGTTAATTAGCGATATTAGTTGGTTAATTAAGTTAAATTAAATATCGAAATGGTGTTAAAGAGAAAGAAACATTTTTGACAGAGTAAATAAATATCATTTTCAGTTTTGTCATTTGAGTTTTTTTAAGAGACTGATTCTTGTACAAAAGTGTATAATTCTGAATAAGTTAGGTTGAATTAACAAAACAATAATTTTGGAAAAGTCACAGAAGATCTGTCCATTCACAGCATTTCAAGTGGAGTACTGGAGACAAAAAGGTGAATGTGGACAGAGCAAACTTCATAAGAGAGGCAATCATAGCGTCAATGGTTGGAGAAAATGTCCATGAGTCCACATTTAAAAGAAAGGATCAAGCAATTACACTTGGGTCAAAAGTTTCGCTCAGCAAAGATGAAGCAGTTGAGACTGATCCACAACTCCTATTCCAGAGACTGTGTGTGCTATCTACCAATGCAGCAAGAACATTTCTAGTATGAGCTTTGTGGTTACCCACCTGCACTTTTTTATTCTTTCGGACTACCACGAGAGGCAAAAAAAACGGCTTTGGCAGACGCAATATGGGAACACTACTTCAACGCCTCCCATAGCAAAAAGGTCACACGTTTGATGAGATCTGTGCCCAATACCGCAGATATGTCACAACTAGATATAGAAAAGCATGCATTGTCTTTGATGGGTATGAAAGTTGTCCATCCATTAAAGACGTGACTCACCGACGCCGAGCAGGGGGCTCTGGTGGTGTTAATGTGTGGTGAACAATTAGGTACTTTCTTTCTTTCTTTCTTTAACCCTTCTTCGCCTCTGAAGTGGAGAAACTCGCGAAATCTTGCAGAATCACGTTGGCCAAAGGATTTCGGCCAATAAGATACGGACTGACCAGCTTGACCACGCATGATTTGAAATCTATAAGGTAAGCTTCCCTTCCTCATTCTCTCTTTTTCCCTCAGCGTTCTGAGACGAACGAACGCACACAAAGAACGCTCGTCGACAAACGACCCCCCCCACCAGCTCGAACGAGCTGTGTGGGGAGAGAGGAAAAAGAAAGGTAACCCTTTTCAATTCAAGAATCTATCTTTCAATTTAACAAACTTTTTCTCCAAACATACACGTTAAGATCATCACACAAAAAGACATTCCTCACGCTCGTTCGACACACACAAAAAGACTTTCAGCCCGCTCGCATACATATACCTACACACACACACACACACACATATATATATATATATATATATATATATATATATATCGCTTACAAAAATGTTAAGTAAATAAATTGTTTTTTGTTAAGTATAAATGTTTTACGTTTTATTCACTTTATAAAAATGCTTATACTTATAAGTTGTTTAGCTTCATCTTTCCTTCGCTTTCGTTTTTAATATAAGTTTTTAATAATAATGTTTTCTTCCTTTCTTCTTTGTTTGTCTTAACTGTTTTATTTAATCTACACGTGGTCCAATGGTGGAATCCTAACAGTGAGATTACGTGCCGTTACAAAGGCATCTATCACACTACCTATGGTTGGGGGATTCATTATCGCAAAACCATGGTTACGGCATCCTTCGCCACTGTGGTTAATATCCATAATCCTTTGTTCTCGTTTGAATCTCCCACCATTAACACACACTTCCACGCCCGCCCATAAATGTGTCACTGACCTCTTTAATGGTGTTCAAATTAAAAAAGGATGTTTTCCTAGCTAATCAAGAAAACAAATTGTTTATCAACTTGCTGGGAAAGAGTTTGGAGAAAGCAGGTTGTCAAGTAGTCCATGCATCTGGAGACGCTGACGTATTGATTGTGAAGACTGCTCTAGAACTGGCACAGACAGGAGAAACCATTTTGATAGCAGATGACACTGACCTATTGGTGCTTCTATGTTATCATGTCAATAGAGATGATGGTTACAACATCTGCTTCACGCCACAACCAAAGGATAGTGCAAAAAGTGTGAAAGTCTGGAACATCAAAGAGATGAGGAAATCTTTGGGAGATGTGGTCTGTTCCAACATTCTTTTCATTGATGATGATGAAGTTACCTTTGACTAGTTCTTGACAAGAAATGTTCTTTGGTCTGTTCATGAACTTGTTCTGTGGTGGTTATGCAAGAGCCTTGACCCAACATTTGACCAACTGACCATTCCTTTATTGTAAATTGTATTTATTTTGTACCTATTTTTTATGAAATGTCAGGAATTAATGTGACAATTGTTGCCTTGAAAAAGGCTACTTAGTCTGTTTTTGTACCTTTTATATTCATATTTGTATAGGAAATTTTAAAAAAAAACATGAAAACAATGGCAGGGGCTAGTCATTTTCTGGTGTTAGTTTATTATCAAGCATATAGCTACCTAGCATTACAATTTAAAACACCAAGAAAATGTCAAGCTGGCTTGGCGTGGGGCCTGTGTGGGTTTTCATGCAAAAAATATTTTTTATTTCTAATTTAATAACGGTTTTTTTGTCAAGAAAAACGTTTATTTTTGTCAGTAATTGTCAGGAATAATGGACATACTTGTCAGGAAATGTCAGGAATTTTATGTCTTGAAATTTTAATATTGTTTAGTTGGATTTTAAAGATGACGCCTGTTGACCCCTTTCCGCAAGGCTAATTTTGGTAAACTTTTTTTTATCTGAAAGAGAGGTTATTCATGGCCAATATCCAAGTTAAAAACCTTTGTTAGCAATTTTTCTGAGGTTAGACACATTTTGACTGGACTATAAAGCGAAAAAGAAGTAAAATCGAGTCAAGACAGAAATTAGATTTCTTTATAAAAAAGCAGATTTAAGCGGAAATCTCGGAAATCTTGCTTCTCCTGAGTTAAAAAAATGAAAAGCAGAATTCTGCTTTTTATGAATTACAAAAAAGCGGAAGTTTCACATTCCTGATTACATATTTAGAAAGAAATGTTACCCTTGATATGTAAAATGTTCCCATCAAATAATAGAATAATGTACTAAATGTATTAAAAATAAAATATTTTTATATTCAACATTATTTTCTAAATATATAAGGAAATGCATATGTGTTTATATTAGATAAGAAAAGAAACTTATCAGAAAATTGATTAATTTGATAGCAAACATTCTAGAAAGAAGAGGAAAGAATAAATGTCTGGAGGCAAACAATATATCCGCATTCTGATAAGTTATGATGTATTCACACTGTTTTGATTTCACAATATCACACTTCAATCGACTTTTTATGAAATAGTCATATTTTTTAACGGAAACAGTATTTTGTAGAATATAATAAAGGATATTTGCTTTCAAAATAAATTTGGTTCTTTTTTTCTGATGAAATGAAAAGAATTTTATTTTTTGGTTGCATTGAGAAGTATAGAAATCTGTCGATACATTACCTTATATACACATATCTATTATATACACTTCTATAAACATATTTAAAAATTACTCCGATGAATATACTTGTTATGTATTAAACTGCTGTTTTTGTAGATGCTATTATTTGCATGTGTAATATTACTAAAAAAACGATTTATTTAGTCCCCAGGGCTGGATATGAACAAATACCACAAAGTGAAATCTAGATCCGCAGACAAAATGTTTTCTTTAGTAACGTTACCTGCACAAACAATAGCAGCGGCAAAAAAAAAAAAGCAGTTTAATACATAACATACTGTAGGAAATAAATTTACAATAAAAAACAAACAAACATTGGTAGCAGACTTTAAAACTAATTTGTTGTAATCAATTCATTAATTTGGTTCGGCAAATTGTTCCGATATTCTTTTTTTGCCTGTACGTGTGTCATAATATATAGTGGTATTAGCATAAGATTTCAAATATATGTGTTTGTCCATATCATATAGTTTTGTAAGTATATTTGAGATTTTAATATACATACATATATACATGTATCATTTAGTTTTATAAGTACATTTACAATTTCTAATTATATATATACACACACACACGAAACTCATCAGTAAACTGATGTTTTGTTTCTGTTAATAACAGAAAGTTTGTCAAAGTGAACAGAGGGTATATCTGATACTTTTTACACAAGAAATATTACCTCTATCATTTTGTGTACAAAGTTTTTGTTATTCAAATACTACCTCTATCCATGTGTACAAAGTTTTTGTTATTCATAGAAACGAAATATCAGTCTACTGATTGGGTTTTGGTGGGATCTTATATTTTGTGGTTTCTCCACTTTATTTTCTATACATTCTGTCATATTATATCAATCTCATATATATAAATATATATAAGTATATACATGGTTTGCCATAAGTAACTATATCAGACTGCACAAAGTTACCTGGCAATGTTCCAACAGTAGGTTTTGCCGTTGTTGCAACAGCAGGATAGTGCAGAGGGTCTGTATTTTCAGCAGCACGGGGCACCAGCCCCCTTGGCTTGTGCAAGACTGACTAAACGACAACTTGCCCAGTTGATGGATTGACAAGCGTGGATCACTCGAGTGGTCATCTCGTTTGCCAGATTTTACCCCTCCTGAGTTTTTCCTGTGGGGAGTTCTCAAAGACAAAACCCTGTAGTATTGTTGAACCTTAGGAACAAATCCGAGCTGCCATTGCTCAAGTGCCATTGGAATTGTGCGAAAGATCAGTAAAGTGCATTGAGCTTGATGGAGAGCACAGCAAAAATCAAGTAAAAAAACTTAAGCGTTCGTTATTACATTAGAGTTGCGTATTTCTTCAACGCTGCATTTGTTTAATTGAAACAAAGTTTTATATTACTTATGGCGGACCCCGTATATATAAACTGTAATTATGTGTGTGTCTTTATACTTATCTACTTATCCTCATGACCAGGAGATTGCTGAAGGTAGACATTTGATCTGGGTTATCGATCTTAACGTTCTAAAATCTAGAAAGCTGAGAGCAGCATCTTCATTATCATTGAACTGTTCCTCATTTTTGGCAGAGTCTGCGATGATATTAAATGGGGATGTTGAATCGTGAGTGTTCAACACCATGCTGAACTGTTTGGTTTGAGTTTCCTGAAAGTGTTTCGAAAAGCCTCGGATATGGCAAGGCAAGAGAGGGCCGACAATTTCCAACACATAACCTTTCTGATTTTCCTCTGGCAAAAACACTGTACTGTGCTTAACCTGTTAAAAAAATAAAACAAATAAAATTACATCTATTAGAATAATTTGTTATGTACCTCATATATATATATATATATATATATAAATAAATAATACTTTTATTCATACAACAAAAAATAATCCTTTTACAAAACAATGTTCTGAGATCTGTCTACTCTTTTCTACTTATATTGTCAGCAGAAAGATGAGGAACAATCAATGTTATAAAGTAGGTTTAATAACATATGACAAGTATTTGTTGACACAGACAGGAAGCCCTTACCTATGCACATTCCGCCTGATGCTCGGCACAGACGAAGATAGGGAAGTCTTTTTTAGTTGTAGTAGCAAGATGAGTTCTTGCTGTGAATGTCTTACATAGAGAAAGCAAAGATTGAGGATCTTTCATGGAGATAACGATAAAGTCGAGAGAGACTAGCAATGTCTATTCTGTAAGGAAGGGATGTAGGGAAGGGAAGAACTTATCCTTGACTAGGTTTCAAAGTTAATGTTGTACGCTGTAAAGGCAGAGCAGAGTGTTCTGAGCGGCACCTCCCCAGATGTGGCAGCATTATTCGATCTCAGGACATATGCGACTCTTAGAGGATTGCATCCAAAGTTAGGTGCTTTCTAGAGCGGTCCAATGATCCAACCATTTTTCCAGCGACCTTAGCAACAAACTGAATATACATCTTTAATTTTAGATTTTGAGTGAAAGTCCTAAGAGCTTATCAAAACAAAGGCTTCTTCTAGGAGAGAACTAGTCATTTTGACTGGGAAAGTAGAAGGATTCCAGCTTGGGTTTAGAGGTGCTCAAAGTAACAAGCCATCCACCCACCCAGTTCCACCACATGTTCCAGATCCAGAACAGACAATCAGCAAGATCTTGATTGCTAGTGCGTTTCAAAGTGCTGCCATAGACAGTTGTGTCATCTATATGTCAACAATTGATCTCAGGATATGGTTTGTCAGATCATTAATCAAAATCAGGAAAAGTGTTCAGGCATGCCGGTGTTGATTCTATGTATTTATACATATATACACATATATACATATATATAATTATATACATATATATATACATATATATAATTATATACATATATACATTTATATACATATATATATATACATAATTATATACATATATACATTTATATACATATATATATACAGATATATAATTATATACATATATATATATACAGATATATAATTATATACATATATATATATACAGATATATAATTATATACATATATATATATACAGATATATAATTATATACATATATATATATACAGATATATAATTATATACATATATACATAAATATATATATATACATAAATATATATATATACATAAATATATATATATACATAAATATATATATACATAAATATATATATACATAAATATATATATACATAAATATATATACATATATATATACATAAATATATATATACATAAATATATATATACATACATATATATATACATACATATATATATACATACATATATATATACATACATATATATATACATACATATATATATACATACATATATATATACATACATATATATATACATATATATATACATATATATATACATATATATATACATACATATATACATACATATATATATACATACATATATACATACATATATACATACATATATACATACATATATACATACATATATATATACATATATATATACATACATATATATATATACATACATATAATTATTAGAGTTGGGCGGTTTTGAAATTTTGGTTTCGTTATCGGTTTCGGTTTTTTTCCCTTAAAACCTCGGTTCACGGTTCGGTTTTTTTGAAAAAAAATTTTTTACTATGGAAGCTATTCATTCTCTTGTGTGATGATTAGTTATTATTCAACGTTTAGTTGAATTATGCCACTGTTTCGATAATTTTGTGACTGAATCATTCTCAATGATATGAATCATAACGATTCCTACGTTATTTTGCTGGTTCATGTATATTTAACTAAATTGTTAAACATACAGTGACGCCTGGCACAATAATTATTTACTAATGTAAAGGGATCGTTATTATGCCGGTTCATTTTTTTTAAAAAACCTAATTGTTATGGCCTTGTGAAAGAAAAGGTAATGAAATAAATAAGGGCAAATATTTAAAAACAATTTGTTTTCATCATCAGTTGTGTTGGTTAAAGAAATAAAATAAAATCGACCTGCCCTATTGTGTTGAGTAAAGAAATATCTGCTTTTAATACAAAAAAACATTAAAAGTAAAATAATTAAATGAACGGAAATATTAGAGACAATTAGATTATTTTGTCGGATTTCATTTGCTGTAAAGCGTATCTGATGTAATTTCTTTACGAATTGCTGTTTGCAGACGAAAATATTGGGACCCCATTCGTACACAAGCATCTGAAATCCGGCTAAAGAATCTAATTGTCTCTAATATTTTCGTTCATTCAATTAATTTTTATTTTCAACTGCTACACATTTTAATCCAAGGTTGAATTGTTTTACAAACAAACATTGTGAAGCGGCAGCACTTTTTATACCCGCCACGGGAGCCGGAGATACCACGGGCACCAGTAGGCGTGGCTCAAATGAACCAAACAATCGCAATCATTTTAAAATAGATATTTTACCTTTATTATTAAAAAAAATACTATTTTTCTTTTCGGTTTATTTTAATTTAGTTACTTTTCATAATATAATTAATGTTGATAAATTTTCCCAACATTACTAAGTCTGCTCTCGATTTAAGTAATTGAAATTAAGGAAAGTTATATATAAAGGAAAAAATAAGCAACAAATAAATGTTACCAAAGGCAACATAAATTATTCTTCTACCTACCTTTATAAATTTATTTGTTTATTTTATTATTTATTTTGATAAATGATTTTTTTAAATAAAAATAAATAATAAAATAAACAAATAAACTCATACAGGTAGGTAGAAGAATAATTTATGTTGCCTTTGGTAACATTTACTTGCTGAATTAACTTGTTAAAAATGTGCTTTAATAGGTGTTGCTTCGTAATACTTGAACCAAAGCCAAACTTTTAAAAATAATGAAGTTATTAAGTTGTTGAATTAACTTGTTAAAAATGTGCTTTACAAAGGAAAGATTTTAATGTAAAATTCTGATTTTCTTTATGAAGAAAAACTTCGATAATGTTAACATATACAGAAAATCACTGGATTTAAACAGTTTCTATTTTAAAATGTTCTTTCAATGAAATCATAAAATAAGTCGTAATTTTGAAGAGTTCACTACTAATCGAATCAACCGGAAGTAAAAATTAATTTTATCGTTATTTTAAAATATATTGTCGCTTAATAAAGTTTTAAATTATACAAAAAATCAATCAGGCAAAGTTTAATTAAAAACAAACAAAAAAAATCAATCAGGCAAAGTTTTAAATAAAAAAATAAAAAAACAATCAGGCAAAGTTTTAAATTATAAATAAAATTTCGTTTTATAAAGTTTTAAATAATACAAAAAAATTAATTTAAATAATAAAAAAAAAAAAAGTAATTTATAGTTAAATAAACACGAGCCGGCAAAATAACGTAAGACTCATTATTGTGCCGGGCGTCACTGTATGTTTAACAATTTAGTTAAATATACATGAACCGGCAAAATAACGATCCTGCGTTATTTTGCCGGGACTGGCAATATAGCCTATTCGTAAGTTTTAAGGTGTTGACTGTTGTAATCAAAGTTCTGATACCTTTTCAACAGTTAACTCGTTAAAACAGTGACCAAAGATTCATGAAAGATTTCTGAAGAATAAAACTGATTTTGAATATACATTCTATCTAATTCTTTAACCCATCAGAAGCTAAAATATAACTCAGAAATGCAAGAAATTAAAAAACGAAAATTTATTTAAAAAAACAAAATAATTTTACAAATAAAATTAAGCAAAAATGATGATGAAAATGAAATATTGTGAATCAAATAGATTTTCGACATCATACGGAACGCGTTTGATTTTTTCTTTTTCATTTGAAAATGCTAAAAATACGATGTCATGTTGTCTGTGGTATTTCTCTTTTTTTCATTTGAAAATTCAAAATGTTAATGATAAACAAACTGTAGACAAAGATTTCTTCCTACAAGTCAATTAAATGTTTTTATCATATATTTGTTCAATCTGTCCTCTTACTAATATAACATTTTTTGGTAATATTCCATTTTATTCAAATCGGAAAATCTTTTCAACCGTGTTTCCTTGTATATGGTGGCTTACTGTAGTAAAAACACAATACCAAACGGTTACGGTTTTAAAAAAACAAACCGATTCGGTATTCGGTATGGAGACGAAACCGAAAAACCGCGGTTTTTCGGTAAAACTGCCCATCTCTAATAATTATATACATATATATATATATATATATATATATGTAATTATATTGTTATTTTTAACAATGTGCATCTGCATTAAATACTGCATATTGCGAAAAGTTTCATGAAACACATGAAGATGTCGTTAATCATCGTTAAAATGTTTCCATTTCAGTGAAGGAAAGAAAATGGGTGCAAAATTTTTTATGAATTACTTACTTTCATAGATTTTAAGACGGCGCCTTTAAAACCAGACGGGGATAAAATGGTGGGTGGAATCCGAAACTGGGGACCAGCAGCTGCAAAACAGGATTTCCAATTGAGAAGAAAATTGAAAAGTGCATTGACATCAATGTCAGTTTCCAAGATTATTGTCGATTCGGGACGACTGTCAATTTTTTTAAATCCATCGCGATTACTGTTGATTCAGTTAAGGAGTAAAAAAATTTTTTATTTTTTTATAATAGACATTTTTAAAACGTTTTCTTTAATTGATAAAGTCACAAGTGGTGTAATGACTTGTCTGGAGCGATTTCCATAAAAAAAAAACAAAGAACACCAAGTTTCAGATGCTAAAACAAATACATATAACAGAAGCAAATGATTTACTTAAAGGAGTTGTTAGTGAGAAACTAAAATAAATTTTATATAAAATAATTAAAACTCTCTAAAAAATACATCAGTGAAACTAGCGGGACCCATTGAAATTCCAGTTGTATCCATCTGTTGTATAATATTGATGCTGTGCTTCTATGGAGGTCCGGCTCAAATGCAAACTCACCAATATTATTGCAACACACAGGAAAAAATAACATAGAAAGAGCTTGATAATCTCAGGAAGAAACTTTTCATTTTTTATATCTTAAAATAATTGGATATTTTCCCCTCTTTAAGACCATATGCATTTTGTCACATTTTTACACTACTTTTTCAGTAAAAATGTTATATCTTTGTTAAAACACAAGATTGAACAATGAAATTTGCCATATAAGTGTATTTTTGTACAAGGAATCAGAATATGCCACTGAAAATCCTCATTAATTAATGGTTTCCAAGTAATCTGCAGTAAATGCACATAAATATGCTGAAATACCTTAAAAATACCATGTATCCATTTAAAAAAAGAAGTTAGATAACTCAAAGTTAAATTGTAAATACATTTTATATACAAGAA
Organism: Sepiola atlantica; assembly: GCA_963556195.1. Classification (NCBI taxonomy): domain Eukaryota; kingdom Metazoa; phylum Mollusca; class Cephalopoda; order Sepiida; family Sepiolidae; genus Sepiola; species Sepiola atlantica. The sequence goes on along the minus strand of OY744527.1, from coordinate 141,133,577 downwards.
ACTGAAATCTAATATTAGGACTGTTTAAAAAGCAATACATTGCAAGATTTCTTTCGTATTATTGTAGATTAACATCTGCTATATCGGCCCCTGCCTCCCCAAAATGAGATTCTAACTTTTTTAGGCAATTATGTGGGAACACCCTGAAAACTTGCCAGAAAGAAAAAAAAACAAAAACAATTATTTTAGAATTTAGAGTGGGGGATTAGGTTCACATATAAATTTAATGTAAAATAATCACCCATTTCCGGGCAATTTTAGCATTTTAGAGCAGTTAATCAATTTATTTTTCGATTGGAGATAAATCCTGTGCGTTTTTGTGATGGGGGGGGGGGGGGGGGGCTACTTCTTTTTTTTTAAAGACTATTATGTGTGTTTTTTTGCAAGTTTTTGTTCGGTGGGGACTTGCCACTCAGACTTAAGGTTAGTGGTAGGGTTAAGGGAGTTTTTTTGGGGGGAGGGAGGCTTGTCACTCAGATTTAGGATTAATAGTATGGCACATTCAAGATGAGGCATTTCTAGGAGGTGGGCTTGTCACTCGAAACCTAGAGTTAATGGTTGATAATTATGTTTTTATACTAACTTTTCAGCTTGAAAAAATATCAAAAGAATTTGGAGTGCTAACTGCCCTTAAAGGCAAAAATGGCCGGGAAATGGGGGATTATTTTATGTTAAATTTTTTTTTTTTTGCCAAGATTTTTTGGGTGTTCACACGTAATCACCTAAAAAAAAGTAGAATCATTTATTTTTTCAAATTAGCGGCTAGAAAGTTATTTATGATTAGAATTAAACTTTGAAAGTTGATATATTTGAAAACCAATATTTCTCGAAGGAGCCATTATTTTATAAAAGAACCGCATTAACTTTAATTTTAAGCAAAAGAAGTATTTTCTTCTTTCTTTTTTTCAACATCAGCCTGTAAACGTAATTTACAAAACTAGCGATTTTTATAAACAGCTGCTGCTGGCTGATAGCATTATCAGCGATAATAGTGTCAGCGAAACAGTCAAATTGTTGACTTTAATGTATACAATTAAGATTTTATTTATTTTTATCTAAAAAGATTCATATTTAACTTGGTATTAGTTTAAAATTAAGTAATACTCTGAAATTATTGATGACTAATGTTTTTCCTTAGAATTTGAAATAAAACTTTTGCATAATTTTTTCAAAACTGTTTTTTGGGGAACAGACGGACTGCTTACTGCGTCAATTTTATAAATTTTTTTGTTTACATGATGATTAAAACTTTAGAAATTACATTAAACATGTCATAACGATAATTTAAATTAATTCTTTTTAATTAAAACTAAAAACGCATTCTAAGTGTGAAAATTAAATTCAATGACTACACTGACAATTTTATAATTCACTGAAAAAAAAAAAAAGCTGAAACAATTATTTACTAATAATTAAATAGAATTCAAATTTGAAAGAAAATAATTATTTATTAATGAAAAAATTACAAAACAATACAAACTTACATTTTATTTTTCCAAACGATGTCTATTGACAGTGACTTGTAAAACTAACGGGGTTGTTGAGTCTCTGAAAATAAAATTTGGATGACGGCGAGTGGCAGTAAGTGAGTGGGGGTGCAAATCCTCTCTGTTTATTGCAGTACTGTACATCCATAGATTTTTAAGTTAATAGTTAGTAAAACTAATCACACCTTTTAAATTATTTTTTTCAGAATGCCCCAGTAACTCAATTTTTAAATTTTTTTTATTTTCAAGATTAAAAAAAAAAGTTTTTACCCTGATGATTCATGTACAAAAGGGAAACATTTTTAAATCGCATTGTAATATTTCCAGTAAAATGTTATCAAAATCACATGATATTATTTTTACAATCATATTTTTCTGGTGAAAATATTAAATATTGTTAATTAGAGAAAAAGTTATATTTATTTTATTAACACAGAATTTAGGGTTTTTTTTTCGTAATACTACTATTAAAATTTTTTTTTAATTTTTAACATCTACAGTGCTTTATTCTTTTTATTTTAAATGAATAAGAAATTAATGCGTTTTTTTTTTTTTAGTACTTTAAGATATAACTTTAGTAAAGGTGTTTTTTATTTATGCAAAAGAATACATTTTTTACTAAGATTTTTAATAAAATTATGGATCCGTTATATTCAGTGATCGTTAATTAATAAATACTAAAAATGCCATTAACAATTGATTTTTGGTAAATTTTTAAGTGTAGGGAGGGTCGAAATGTTTTTACATTTTGGGGATCGGCCATTCATTTTGCACATATCTACTATTTATCTAGATATATTGCTAAAATATTCATATAAAATCATAGAATTATGCCAGCAATTTCATTTTTCATCCATAAATGATTATCATTTCTGTGACCTAAATAAAAAGAAACACCCACGATTCACTATTTATTATAGAGTAGCAGATTTCTTTCCGAATTCATTCCAGTGGGTTAAGTCAGAGGTGGTTCACTGACTTGCTATTTACATTTTTGCTTCTACTCACCACTAAGGCACATATTTTACTCGTTAACTTTTGCATGACGGGATGGAAGTACATATATTTATTTACATACAAATATACATTTGTATTTATTATAAAGTGGAGGATGTTCATTTAATCTACGCATTTAACCACGAGAATGCTATTTCAAACTTAAATGTAACTGAGAGATGTGAGGAGTCATGTTTCTGGTGGCCCCTCGACGTAAATTCACTAGACCAACTTGACAATCAACTTAATCCCATCCATTCACTGTGGAGGTCCCCAGATGCCGGAGAGCTTTCTACTCAAATAGCTTCTTTCCTCGTGCTGCTGGCCTCTGGAACTCCCTCCCTGCCCCCTGTTTCCCCGACAGTACTGACATGCAGAAATTTAAAACTTATGTAAACAGACATCTCGCTGCGCAGATCCCAATTTAGATTGACCCCCCCCCCCCCGACCTTCTCCCTTTTCTTTTTTCTCAGTAGCCCCTTACGTCTACAGTGGCGGCCTGCCTTGTTAAAAAAAACAGAAAAAAAAAAAAACTGCTAATTTATGGAGGAAACTCATCTTTAGAAATATGTGTCGCATGGAGAGAAATGATATGAGAATGATACAATGGATGTGTAATGAGAGCCTGTCGAAAATTTCTTCAACGCCAAGGGGTAGTTTGTAGATCAGAGTAGGGCTGTGTGTAAAACGTTGCGAAATATTGCTAAATCACAACCCCAACTCTGTCAAGAGTCAAGGACCAAACAAAAAAAAAAAGTTCTGATCTTGTTCGCAAGAACTCTTCTAAAGTGAACAAAGGAACTCTCACGAAAGATAACTGTCACCAGAACTTTCAAAAACAGACTCTCCAGAAGAAAAAAAATATTCTTAAATAATCAGTAATTGACAGATATGCAAATTACTCACTTCCGGTAGAAGGTATAAAAACAGCAAAAATCGTTCCTGGGTTTCGACTTGAGCAAGCCAAAAGCAACGGTCCTCCTCCGATCACCAAACCCCATGACACGTAAGCCAGTTAACTTATTTTTCTCACAAGTCTTAAAAACAGGCTTAGATTTGATGACCTCAGAGAAGATTACATCTGGACAGTATCGGGAGGTGTGTGCAAAACAGGAGACTGCATTGGTATGGTCACATTAAAAGAATGGATAAGAGTTCTTGAGTTCATATAGAACAGTTAACATAGCAGGGTCAGTTGGCAGGGAAAGGCCAAGGAAAACATGGGAGGAAGTGATAAGGATGGACTTGAGAAAAAGAGGGATAAATAAAGACCTGTCCAGAGATAGGTTAGTTTGGAAGTCAATATCTAGCTGTAACGTACACAAAGCAGGCACGTAAAACAGACGTTAAACCGAAGCTGACGATGATGAAATCTTAACCAAAAAGAAATAAATATAGAATGTTTTATGGGACAAATCTGGAAGGTAAAAAAAGACCTGGTTAGAAATAGCTTAGTTTGGAAGTCAATTTCCTAAAGCCATCCAACACATGTCAACATGTAAGAAAGATGTTAAACAAAATATTTGTGTTTACGACTTTCATTAGAACAAAACTGATACTCCCTCATTTTTTAGTGTAGAAAACCTTAATTGAAGGCTGACTTTCAGGAGAAATAGTTTTTTTGGCCTTATTTTTCATCTTTCATTAACATAGGTCGACTACACATCACCTATGATTGATTGATTGATTTGTTTTACGGCATATCAACCTCTTGTGGGTCATTTAATGCCGAAACATTAGTTGTAGTATGAGAGTTGAATGTTACAAACGTTTCAGAGGAAAATTTCGACTATATCTTGTTATATAGCTTTGTTTCTTTTAGAAATTTAAACATTTTATTCGGGTCAACTTTGTTGAAGATTTCCTTCAGGTTATTTTCTTGGTAGTGTCTCAGTCGGATCTGTTTAAAATCTATACAGCTTACCAGTATATGATGCACTGTGTAGGGTCTTTGGCATGATATGCAAATTGGTGCTTCTTCTCTTTTCAGCAAGTACGAGTGGGAGGCATAGGTGTGTCCTATTCTGAGTCTAGTTATTGTCACCTCTTCTCTTCGACATCCTTGTATTGGTGTCTCTTATTCCGATGGTCTGTGTCACTTGGTATAATTTATTTTCTATACAGGAGTTCCATGATTCCTGCCACTTTTTGAGAATATATGTATTAGTTTTAAGTCTGTATAAGGGATTTTTTCTGTTGTGGGGTTTAATTGTAATGACTCTTTTGCAGCTTTATCAGCTTTTTCATTCATGTGGATACCGATATGGCTTGGAATCCAGCAGAAGATTATTTCTTTATTTACTGTTAGATCATTTATTCTATTCAGCAACTTTGTAATCAAGGGGTTTGTCATTTTTTTTACTTTATTGATATGAGCGCTGATAAAGAGTCTGTAAGTATGAGGTATTTTTTGTGTTCTTAGGATGCTATGATAATTAGTGCCAAGTCGATGGCAGATACTTCTGCACTATACACAGAAGCCCCATCCGGGAGTCTTTATCACCTATGAGCATCTGGATCTAAGCCTTCAGAGTATAAAGCAAGCAAACATACAGGTTTCATTTTATTTATATATATGATAAGAACCATACTTAAAAACTCTATTAGCGTATGCTAACAGAATTTCTAAGTATCATTACTATAGACTAAAGTAAATAAATAACATTTTAAGTAAAGCATTGCTATAACATTTGTTATAAAATTAAATAAGGACAAAGGGACGTAACTTGTGAATTATTTCCCTTATGGATAAATCTAGTAATTTTATTTTTCATTCAAAATCCAGTGAATATGGCAGTTTGAGGAAAGAAGCTATTAGAGTAGAAAGCCTTCCGGCATCAGGAGATCTCTACAGTGAAGGGGTGGGATTTAGCTGATTGTTGGATTTATCGGGTGTATTTACGTTGAGGGGGCACCAGAGCAGCAAGCTCATTCCATTGAAGTACTTGTAAAACAAGCACAGGGATGCAACATTGTGGCGATGTGATAGGAGCTGAGACCTGGTAGACAGATTAGAGAGTCTTTTTTGGACCCTGTCTAAGAGGGAGAGACTAGTGGCTGGAGCACCAGCCCAGATGTGACAACAATACTCCATGCATGGGCAAATGGTGGCTTTGTAGAGATATAGGATACTGGCAGGTATGAGTTTTCTAGCACGATAGAAGAAGCCCACTTTCCTTGCAGCAGCCTTGGCAGTATCTTCAATGTATTCGTTCCAATTCATGTTCTCTGTGTTGAACTCTTTAGTAGTGTGCCATGGTAATAAGTGGTCGAAAAAGTTTCTCATAATTGTTAAAGGAAAGGAGCTTTTAATTAGTATCTTTATATGTTACCATCCATTTATGGCTCCATTCCACTACGGATTGGAAGTCCTTTTCTAAGGATCCACCAATTGCCTTGGATACGTGTGCGTTCGTTTTACCCAGATGTCAAAAATAGAGTGGGGTGCCATCAGCAAATATACCTATTTCTGACACAATTTCATCAGGAATGTTGTATTATGAAGATTAGGAACAATAAAGGTCTAAGGATCGGCCCCTGGGATACACCAGCATTAATGTCATGTTTGGATGTACAACCATCGAGGAAAACCTGGATCTTTATTTCAGCTAGATCGATTGATCATATTAAATATTCGTCCAGCAATACGATATAAATTAATTTTCACAAGAAAACCTTCATGCCAGACCTTGTCAAAGACTTTAGATATATAAATGCTACTGCCTAGCTTCACCTGCATTGCCCAGTGTAGACATCATTTAATATTCCCCAAATTTCAGTTTCTTTGGGGAATTTTGGTGTGAAACTAATTAAGCATGATTCCCTGAATTTTAATTTCTTCTTCAGTCCCCTTAAGATTTAGTTTGAATGTTTTATTTATAAACCAAAGAAAAATAGTATTTATCAGAGAAGCCACTATTTAAACAAAAAACGGAGAAATGTACAGCACTGAAAGAATAGTCATTTAAAGTTTTTAGTTTTGTTTAAAACGGAAATAAAATTTGGGGACATTTTGTAAATTTAAAAGGATACAGTTTTACTTTCAGTGGATCAAGGGAAGGAAAGTTTTTTTTGTCAAGTCCAATACTCTCTAACCAAACAGCAGCTCCATCATATGCAGCAAAACTGGCTTCATCGTCATCATCATCGTTGGGATCCACTTTGACAGGTGATTCAGAATTAACGGAATCCTGTGAGATTTTCTCATCTTTTTGACTGTTTGCATGACATAAATCATCATTTTTATCATTGTGATCATCATCATCATCATCAAATAGATCCATTTCTCCATCAAGATCTTCGTTATTTGGACGTGAACTGGATTCTTGGCTAGAAACAAGATTTTGAAAATAAGTATGAGACCAACATAAAAAAGTTTACACCTAGGATCAACATAAAAAAGTTTACACCTAGGATCAACATAAAAAAGTTTACACCTAGGATCAACATAAAAAAGTTTACACCTAGGATCAACATAAAAAAGTTTACACCTAGGATCAACATAAAAAAGTTTACATCTAGGATCAACATAAAAAAAGTTTACACCTAGGATCAACATAAAAAAAGTTTACACCTAGGATCAACATAAAAAAGTTTACACCTAGGATCAACATAAAAAAGTTTACACCTAGGATCAACATAAAAAAGTTTACATCTAGGATCAAAATAAAAAAGTTTACACCTAGGATCAACATAAAAAAGTTTACACCTAGGATCAACATGACTCTTTTTGTAGTGCCAACTACATCCATTAGTGTGAATGAAATTATGTTGATCAGTCTAATCAAACAAATTAACATTCATGTTTAAGGATGTAGATGTCACTACAGAAAATAATCTTTCGTAGCAATATGAATCAGTGTGGTAGTGGTAGGATTGGTTGATGAGAATAATGAATGAGTTTGGATTTGAGTAAAATTGACAGTCATGTTGTGACAAGTCAGGTCACATCTTAGCTCACCATCTACTGACAGTTTTATTTTATTTGTTTTACGGCATATCAACTCTTTCGGGTTATTTAATGGAGACTCAATTTATTTTGATGAAAAGGTTTGCATTTAAGGTTCTTAACATCTTCAAATATTTAATAGATTCTATTTTGTATATAAATCATTTGTAGAGTAATTTCTTTCATATATGGATATTTTGTAAATAAACAGTCTGCAGTCGAAAAAATAGAGGATGTGGTTTGGTTTATTGGGTTTATAGATATTAGATTTTGGGGTACAAGCCCACTGTCTTCAAAAAGGAGACTAAGCCACCCTAACATCATAGTGCCAACATCATGTAGCATTTTTGTCGCATGAAGGAAAAATCCCACATATTCTATCATAAAGTGTCTCACCGTATATGGGACATGACAAATTGCACACCATGGTGGCTCCTTCTGCTCAAGCGGAAATAAATGAGTGGCTTTTATGTGCCCAATACAGAGTCCAGAGAGGACTTCCACCTCCCTTTGTGACTTACTACAGCTCTGTTCCCATTCTCGCAGATTGAGTTAGTAATTTATTGGAGGTGTTATTGCCACAGAAAAACTGCCATTTCTCACGAATATATATGTGGATGTTTATCTTAACGTCTGTGTATGGAATCTTAAATTTTTTGTTGAGGGGTTCCTTTTGGGCAGTTTTGGCTTTGTGTCAGTCTTATCATTTCCTCAAATTCTCACGTGACTTGCGATCCAACAAAGTATGATCTCTTAGGTGTCTGACAATGATGTTAATCTACAAAATAATTTAATGATCAGTAAGTTATCCAATTTTCTATTTTTCAATGTTGTTAATATCGATGAGTCAGAAAAAGGGATGAAATTTTTCCTTTTATTTTTCGAGATGATATTGAGTGCTAAATTTATGGCACTAGATTTTTCGTTAAAAATAGATGCAAGATGTCGGATAATTTGGTTCTCATGTACAGCTGCACATGCTATTGTATTCTTGTCCTTAGATCCATCTGTAAATATAGCGGTATGTTTGGGATAAAACTCAAGGATTTTATATGCACGTGTAGTAGTTTTATTGAGTTTGTTCATTTTCAGGTCTAAACTTGGTTGCTTTATTTCCCAGGATTGACGATTTAATAATATTGTGTATATTCTTGAGTAAAATGTTAGTTTCTTCAATTATTGATTCCATTTGAAGGCCAACAGGTTTTATTGCATTTTCTTTGACAGTTCTTTGTATTTTGGTATTATGATATCTCTGCTGAATTTAGTAGGTACTATTTTAGCCAGTTTCTGTCTATTTAGGGTTAGAGGAGAGTCATGTGCTTCTACATATAAACTTTCTACTGGAAGTGTTTGAAAGACTCAGCATCAGTCGTAACCCTTGTACAATTTCTAATGTTTTGATGTATGATTTTCGGGCTGATCCATAGATGAAGCACCCGTAGTCAAGTTTGGAACATACTAGCGTTCGATATCATTTGAGTCACGTATATTTGTTTGCACCCTAGTCAGTGTGCGCCACTACTTTCATCAATTGGATGGCTTTAGCGTATTTTATTCTTAGTTTATTGTGATAAATGTTCATTTTTGAGTCGAAGATGAATCCGAGGAATTTATGTTGCTGTACAACGGATATTTCTATGCCTTCTCGTTTTACAAATGGGGCATAATGCATTTTGCATAATTGGCAAAAGTGCATACATTTAGTGTTATTTAGGGATATTTTAAAACCATTTTCAATTGTCCACCAATTTATTTTATTCAGGCATTGTCTGAGTTGGCGTTCAATTGTATGAGTTGTTCTGTTTTATGCATAACAGGTTAAAAAGTGTCAGGTTGAACAAATTTTGCAATATTATTGATCTTTATATTGAATAGTGTTATTGACAGTATGCTTCCCTGTGGCACGCCATTTCCTGTATCTTTGTATCTGAAAGTGCATCACCTGTCTGTGTTTTAAAATTCCTGTCAATTATGAAGTTGCTGATGAATGTGGGTAGTTTATCTTTTAGCTCTTTTTTATTCCACACCTCCAAGTTGTGTCCTGGTATGACCTTAACAGACATCCAGTGGAGAGGCTCCCCATTTTGGAGTTGTGGGGAGTTGGGAGTTGCCCCTTAATTGCCATTGCTCACAGATCCACTCTGGCCCAAAGTGGTAGGACCTGTTAGGGCCCCGTCTATGGGTTAAATAAAACTTGTCCTAAGTAAGACACTACAGCTACATCCAGCCCTATCACCGGAGCCTCTGTAAGGGGTAAAATCTCTTAAAGGGGCCACCTGTTTGCTGTGTGTGGCGACCTCATGTCTAAAGGGATCCTGGTGGCTGAGCAGTTCATGAACCTGCGAGATCATGCACTGCAACACTCCACTTTGACCCATGAACTAGACAGGTGGTCGGAGAGGTCCAATCCGATCAATCGGCTGGTCATATCATACATAACCAACACCAAACAACTCACACTCCTCTTCCCAGCCCTGTATTTATATCACTAATACCTACTCCTAAATATATGATGGAAGGCAGTGGCTAAAGGTCAATCAAATTAGAACAAAAGAAATTGACACAGATGTGAAATCTCGATATACTTGGATAACAGTAATGACAGAATGTAGCCTCATCATAGTAAGGCGAATAGATTTGCCCCTTACCATGTCCAAATTTCGGATTCCAAGGTGGGTAGGGAACATGGAAGATGCACCAAAATAGAAAATAAAAATTTATCTATGGCGTTCTAAAAATTATCAAAAAGAGTAAAAAAAAAAAAATCAAACTACAAAATGGGATGCTACTTGTAGAGGCTGAAAGAAAAAAGTACACAAATTACAGCCTGTCACAGCTAAGAAGGTTCCATAAAACTAATATAAAAACCTACCCCCCCCCCCCCCACTAAACCTTAAATTTTTCCAAGGGAGTAATAAGGAACAGAGAACTTTCCTTATGTACTATGGAAGAAATAAAAACAAAATTTAAAAAAAAAAATCAAGGTGTCACCAATGCCAGAAGAATTACAACCAAAATTAAATCGGAGAAGTGATACACACAAATATATATATATATATATATATTAACTTTTAATATTCCAAGAACAATCAAAATTGGATATGAAATAACAGGAGTAGAACAATACATTCCAAACCCACTTTAATGTTTCAGGTGCCAAAGGTTTGAACACCATAAGGCCCAATGTAGAAATAAATAAATATGCAGAAAATGCAGTACTAACGGACCAGAGCATATCGAAGAAAAATGCCCAAACAAGACTGTGTGTCTGAATTGCTCAGAAAACCACTCCAGCCAATTCAGAAATTACATTATAGCAAAAATAATATAGAATTTCTAATGAGATACATTGCAATGGAATATATGTGGGATCAAACGCAATCAACAAAAATACCCATGAGGAATAACATTATCCAATGGAATATTAGAGGAACAAGTCATATGCCTTCAAAAATTGACAACGAAATCAACCTAGTTACAAATATGCCAGCCATCGCTATATCTGATACTCTAACCCATAAAACAATAACGATGTGGTCATGATATACACCACCAAACGTATCACCCTAATCTGTTCTTTGATTATAATTGTAAACTTCATGATGATACATTAGAATACACCCTAAACACTACACTGGAACCTCAACAAAGCCAATTGGGAAAAATTCAGGCAGCTATGCCAATATAAATTGACCTCAGAGTCAAATGACCAAAATGAGGACTACACACTTCACTGATACATTACTATGAATAACAAACCGGCAATATACTAAAAAACAAAAAAAAACATCTCACTTTGCAAAACAAAGTAAACCATTGTTTAATGATGAATGTAAAAAGGTGTAAAGAAATGCCGAGCAGTTCTTAAGAAAATTTCAAAAGAACCCAACAAAAGAAAACCCAAATTCCTTTAAGAACTGTAGGGCCTACACTTATTTACCACTTAAAGAAGCTAAAAAAAAAAACATGGAGAAACTACATATCAGAAATGAACATTAATACAAGAAAAATCGTATGTAAAGAAAATATGTAAAGAAAATATGTAAAGAAAATATGTGGAGAAAATATGTAAAGAAAATATGTAAAGAAAATATGTAAAGAAAATATGTAAAGAAAATATGTAAAGAAAATATGTAAAGAAAATATGTGGAGAAAATATGTAAAGAAAATATGTAAAGAAAATATGTAAAGAAAATATGTAAAGAAAATATGTAAAGAAAATATGTAAAGAAAATATGTAAAGAAAATATGTAAAGAAAATATGTAAAGAAAATATGTAAAGAAAATATGTAAAGAAAATATGTAAAGAAAATATGTAAAGAAAATATGTAAAGAAAATATGTAAAGAAAATATGTAAAGAAAATATGTAAAGAAAATATGTAAAGAAAATATGTAAAGAAAATATGTGGAGAAAATATGTAAAGAAAATATGTAAAGAAAATATGTAAAGAAAATATGTAAAGAAAATATGTAAAGAAAATATGTAAAGAAAATATGTAATGAAAATATGTAAAGAAAATATGTAAAGAAAATATGTAAAGAAAATATGTGGAGAAAAACACTACATCACTAAAATACCCCACGCATAAAAACACAAAAAACACAAAGAAGAAGAAAATAGCAAACGTCTTAACAGAAACCTTTGAAGCAAACTCCCCTTCAAAAAATAGTCATAGTGAATTCCAGGAGATCAAGGAAAAAGAACACATTAACTTCCAAACAGAAATTCCCCAAGATTATAATTAGGTTTTTGCAATGAACAAACCAAAAGATTCCATAGCAAAAGCCCATAACACAGCCACCGGTCCAGATGAGATACACTACAAATTCCTGAGGCACCTTCTCAAAATATCAAGAGAATATCTACTGTCCATCTATAATAATATATGGACAACAGGCAGTGTCCCTAGACTATGAAGACAGGCTATCATAATCCACATAGCCAAAAAAATCAAAACACCTCTTCAGACCCAATAAACTACAGGTCTATTGCACTCACAAGTTGTGTCTGCAAAACCCTGGAACAAAGAAATGAATTACAAACTTACAAAACGTGCAGTCGCATAAAGGGCTCTCAGAACAGATCCTCACTTTAAGGGTTTGCGTTGTGCTGGCATAGCAAGACCAATAGATGGCAGACCAATGACAGAAGTGAATATTACTGATTGGTTTATTTGGGGTTTTTTTTACGCATATCAACCTATTATGGGTCATTTAATGCCGAAGCATTAGTTTTTAATGTCTATGTATTTTAATATCAGTTTTTTTTTTTAATATTTATGTATTTTAATATCAGTTTTATTTTTAATCTTTATGTATTTTAATATCAGTTTTTAAAATGTTTATCTATTTTAATATTGAAAAAAGAAAATTAAAAATTTGAAATAAATTTTTTTTGAACAGTCGAATTTCTTTGATGAAGTCTAAGCTTTTGGGTCAGATTTGTGTCTTTAAACAGGTCCTTTAGATTTTTCAAGTTGTAGTATTTTCTTCAGCTTCATTGCAGATCCTGCTTGACTGTAAAAGATTCTCGACATGATACACACATTGTATCTTCATCCTCCAATAAATGTTTGTGGGTAATATGCCATTTTTCTTTGATTAACCTGTTTTTAGAAAGTTGAAGATCAATGTATGGAATCTTAGTATTGGTAGGTATCATGTTCAGCAATTCTTCTTTTTCTTAATTCTTTTTTTTAATCGAAATCGCTCCAGAAGGCATGAAGCCATTTGATGTGAGGAGGTAAAAAAAAATTTTTTAAATACTACTTCAAGATCAAAAACTAACCAACAATAAGTGTTATATGGACAGATACTGACCCAGAAAACAGCAATTCTCCCCCCTTTGTCAGAAACATCGCTCATAGAATGTGACGACTAAAGGACAAAATAAGGGAAGCAAGAGTTACGAGGTAAATGCCGAAAGTAAACCAAAGTTAGTCACTTTCTACTCTCCTTTGACTTCATATTTGCTTTCTCGCTTTCTGTCGCTCATTGAAATGGTTTTGTCCAGAGTCTAGAAAAAGGCACGTCTTTTACCTATTAACTTTTGCGTGGCCAAATGGAAGTGCATATACTTATTCATAAATAGTGTAGAATATGATGCTGATTCATGACAGTAAGCAGTAACTTATTTTCCTGATGAGCGCACATATATAACTGCTTTAATAATGTTAATTTTATTATTTGTTTTATTTTCTGATGTTTTGGACACGATTTTCGCCTTTCCTTTTGATGAGTCATGCTCATTGAAAATACAAGACATAACTCTGTATTTTGTTTGTCTGAGTGACGATGAAACACTGTAAAGAATTGGATCCCTTTAATAATGAATTACGAAAAATCTATTTAGATATATTATCTTTTGCTGCTCTATCCATTTTTTCGTTCTTCAGTGAACACCGATAGGAAGTCGGAGATGACGTATTTATCAGTTCTATTATCTTCTATTATTTTTAACGGCTTAAAAATTGAAGCTTTGTCAGGTAGGACTGCATTTTTGTCTTGTGTAGATGTACTTATAGTTAGTATGATGATTTTTTTATGTTTTCAAATTCATCCTGATATACAAGTGGATTGGTTTTGTTCTTTCGAGTCATTGTTCAAAGATACAAGTTGGTGGAATTTGGGAAATTATTAATTGGTGTATGGGGCTAGAGTTCAATTCCAGTTTGTTTCTAAGTTCCTGGATATGGTAACCAAGGGGTCTAATGGCATTATTTTTCTTTCAAACAGAGTTTTATATAGTGGATTAAGCATGCAGCCATAGGCAGGATTTAGTAGACATGACGACAACTTTGTCATATATTGAAGTAAAGGATCTTCATTCGCTTCAATATATAAGCTCTCCACTATGGACGTGCAAAATGCCCCCAATGCGAGTCTTAGTCCCTGGTGACGAATAGTTTCCAATTGCTTTAGGTATGACTTTCTGGCTGCTCCATATATATAGCATTCATAGTCGAGCTTGAATCTAACTAAGGATCGGTAGAGATTAAGTAATGTTGTTTTGTCAGCAGCCAAGTCAATGTGTGCCAGAACTTTGATTAATTGCCTTATGGCATTTTGTTTTTAGATATTTTATGTGGGGTATAAAGGTCAATTTTCTATCAAGTATGACGCCCAAGTACTTGTGTTGATCAACAACTGGGATATTATTGTGGTCCAGTTTCAAGATGGGGTCATGATGGATCCTTTGGAGTTTGCAGAAATGTATACATTTTGTTTTGTCCTTTGAGAATTTAAATCTGTTTTCTATGGCCCATTTGTTTATTTTATTTAGATAGAGTTGGAGTTTGTGTTCGGTTGTGGGTATGTATTTTGACTGATAGAATATAAGTAAATCATCCAAGTATAGAGCACAGTCGATCTCAGAATTTATGTTTTTAATGATATTATTTATTTTTATATTGAAAAGGGTGATAGACAGAAATCTTCCTTGGGGTACGCCCATTTCTTGTTCTTTTGGAGCTTTTTGGTATGTTCTCCTTTGCAATGGAAAGGAGAGTATTGCTGAAATATGTAATATGTTCTTCAGTGTCAGTGTCAGCTTCTGGTATAAGTCTAGATTGGCATGAGTTTTGGAATTTTTCCTAGTTTGCTTTTTGTAAGTTCCAACAGTGTATTTTGTCATCTAGTTTCGGATTGTTTCGGAATTTTTGAGATGAGAGTTGATAATTTGTAGAATTTGGTATATTCGGACTACTGTTCTCATGGGTGTTTTTATCCCAATGTTTCGGCCGATGTAACCTCTGACCTTCTTCAGGTGTACCTTGTCGAACTCGGAAATCTTTCTGTCGAACTCGGGAATCTGGACGGAATTTTGAACGGAACCCTTTATTAAATCCACTGGGGTAGCATGGTATACCTGAAGAAGGTCGGAGGTTACATCGGCCGAAACGTGATAAAAACAACCAAGATGAGAACAGTAGTCCGAATATACCAAATTCTACTAGTTTTGGATTATCGTTTTCCAGTATGATAGGGAAGTGGTCGCTTCCGCATGTGTCGTAATGGGTTCTCCAGCTATAGTTCATGTATACAGTTGGGTCGCATATGTTAAGTCTATTGCCGAGAGAGTACCTGTTGCTGGATGTAAGTATGCGTTCTCTTTATTATTGAGCAAACATAAGTGGTTTTGGTTTAGTATTGTTTAAATAATTCTTCCTCTTTTGTTGTTTTTTTACTACCCCATAACTCGTTATGGCTGTTATAAAATTTCCCATTAGTATGAAAGGCTTTAGTTCTGTCTTATTGTTTCATTTGGTGGTATCTATAGTGAGCAAAAGGTCATTTCTTGATGTAGTGTTGCAGTTATTGAAACTGCTTGCATATTTGTTTTATGTTTTGGGCTTTGCAGAACCTGATTAAGTTTTGCAAAAAGAAAAAAAAACAACAATGTTTTGTGCATGGATACTGGTGAAGTAGAGACAGAATTTTTTTTACCTTGTAGACATGCTATCATCAGGTGGAGGCTCCTAAACTTGTGGCAGCTACACGTTGCAAGTCTGCCTGGAGACAGTTTAGAGAGTTGCTACCAATCCTAACAAACAAACACCTGACAACAGCTACGAGAGATTGTGTATACTCCTTATGTGTCAGAAGTGTGCTAATGTATAGCTCTGAAACTTGCGCTGTCTCTGCCGGCACACTAAAGAAACTGCACCGTAATGACAAAGCAATGGTCAGATGAATCTGTTTGGGTTAGGGTTGAACAACAAAGCATACATTTTGGGTCTCTGCTTACACAAGTCAACTTTAAAAGCCTCGCGGACATCATGCAGAAGAGCAGACTGTGTTGGTTGGGGCACGTTGAGCACAGCAATGACTGGATTGCTAAAGTCCGACAGTTGAATGTGCCAGCAGGGGAGACCACCACTGGCAGATCCAAGTTGTCTTGGGAGGATGTGGTCAAACGTGATAGGAAAGCCATAGGTATGGATTCTGTCAGGCCTCACCAAAAACAAGAATGGAGGGGAAGACTTAGATTGTGACTAGACAATCAGGCCCCACCCTCATCAGAGGATTAATTGTGGCCTGATTCAACAAATAAACCAGATGATGATGATGATGATGATGATGATGAATCTGGTTTCTAGAGAAATAGAGGCACAATTGATCAACTAGTTCGCCTGGAGACTTTCATCCAAGATGCTTTTATTAGAAAAGAACATCTGCTGACAGTTGGGGACACAGACAGGGTGAAAGCTGTTGTTAAAAGAGACCCATTAGAATTATGAATGAAAAACAATCTAAGATTGGACACCAGAAGAAAAGGGTCTTAAAGGTTACTTGGTTGCTACCCCCACCCACTTTTGGCAGTATGGCCAAGATGAAGAGAGAAGAGGAGCTTCCACTACAGTTCTTGTATTTTTGAAGATTTGGAAAATATTGAAAATGTTTTCTTCGATAAATTTTACAATTTGTTCATTCCTTTTGTCACAATGAAAATGGTTCAAAATTACAATCTATTCTATTGTTTCCATGGCTACCCAGATGGACTATTTGTCACAAACTAGACTCCAGTGAACTTTCCTTCAATTATTCCCTTCTAGGTTGGTCTTGACAACAGAGGGCCTCCATACAGCACCACTGCCTGACACCCTTTTGCCTAACATGTATCATAGCTCAACCAATCAGTCTCGGGTATCTTTCAAACCCCCACCCCCACCCCAACCTCTTCTTTATGCCACAAACATCTGTCACACTTTATATGTAGTCAAAAATTATTTTTGAGAAACACCAAAATAATCCGTTAACGACCAAAATATTCTTACCTTGCGTTCCGATTGCTTTTGGGACTAGTTTCCTCATCTTTCTTGAAGGATTTTTCAGAAATTCTAAAATCAAATGGCATCTTGAACTGAATTCCTACAACAAAAAATTCTCATTTAAAAAATAAAATTTTTTTTTCAAGTTCTTTTAACAAATGATTACATAAATTAGAAAAAACAAGGATAACTAATTTCCAGTTAAAGCAGGATTAAACGGAAAACGAATTATCGAAAGACAAGGGTTATTTGTTTTCATTAGGTGCACGATGTAAAACTAAGTGAATCTGTATGAGCAACACATTCATGGTGTTGGAGGAAATACCAATGATTGTTTTTAAGATTTTCAGACCATACAGGGAACAAAGACTCCAAAACAAATAAAAAAGAAAAAGAAAAAAAAACAAAAGAAAAAAGAACACCTTTCTGTCTTCTGGTTGACCTGGCCACATACACATGCATTCTATTTACAACTTTTTAAAAAACAAACGAAACATCTGAGCATCCAAAATACTTTTTTCTTTTAAAACATGTTAATATTTATAAGGGGGGGGGGGGGTATATATTATATATTTATTATTTAATGTAGGATGCGTTTATCCTTTTATTTACAAAACTTCTTTAATTCTTGTTCTAAAATGTTTTTGGTGTAACTATTTACTTGCCTCCCCACGAGGGCAGAATGCATAATAAAATAGAATCTTATAGCGTGCGTCTTTTTTTTTTTTTACAATACGTTTTAATAAACACAGAAGATTCTATTTTTCATGTTGTGTATTTTAAGAAAAGGGGGGAGGATATATGATCAAAACAGATACTACACTTTGCTCCTAGTCTTTGGAGGCAAAACGGAAGATTACTCAAGTTATTTAAATAAATAAACGAAATATATACATTTTCTAAAAAACGAAATATATAATAACACATTTTTTTATTTAAAAAAAATTACAGACGTTTGGCCTCCTCACTAGGGTAGATTAGACACAAGGTCAGCTTTTAATATAGGGAAAATCAAGCTCCCAAAAAGGGGCACTGAGTCTGGACAAAAATTAAAATTACCTCAGTCTAGAAGGTTTGTTAAATCTTAGTTCGTTTGTTTATACTTGTTGCATACAGAAAAAAGGAAAAAAGTTTGTAAACTTTAAATTCCCTCAGTTTGGAATCTTATTTTTGAAGTCTAAGTCTGCCCTCATCGGGAGGCAAACTGGAAGATTAAATGCATCCTACATAATAAAGATATAATATATATCCATTTTGGATGCTTCAATGTTTCGTTTGTTTATAAAAAAAGGTGTAAATAGAATGCATATATCACGTCCATCCCCTTTTTCTTAAAATACACAACAGGAAAAATAGAATCTTCTGTGTTTATGAAAACATATTGTAAAAAAAAAAGAAAAAAAGATGCACGCTATAAGATTTTATTTTATTATGTATTCTGCCCTTGTGGGGGGAGGCAAGTAAATAATGACAAGCAAATGTTTTAGAACGAGAATTCAAAAGGTTTTGTAGATAAACGTAAACATGATTTAAAAGAAAAAAGTATTGGATGCTTTGATGTTTCGTTTATTTACAACTTTTTAATAAACAGAGTGCACATGTGTGTGTGGCCAGGTCAACAGGAAGACAACGTTAAAGATAGAAAGGCATCCCTTTCATTTGGCCATGTTTGCGTCATTTGAATGAGACAGACCGCTGAGGAAAACGCCATATCCAGAATCATGATTTTCATTGACTGTTTATTCACATCTACAGCCATGACCAAGCCTGGACACTTTCTGAGAAATCAAAATATTCTGGATGATTTTTCTAGATTGTTTTCTTCATCCTGAGGAAGTCTTTCAATAAAGACAAAATGTTGATGAATACATAAATAACAGTTTTTGGCTTTCCTCTTTCATTTTATATATATATATATATATATATATATATATATATATATATATATATATTACACAGTTACTTTCAATCTCACAGAATATATATTAATAAATGGATCAAATTCTATGAAATATTTAATCAAATTAAAGGTTTGATATTTCTTGCTTAAAATAATTTTTTTATTAAAAATTATTTTAACCAAGTTTTGGTTCTCAATTGAAAATAAAAGGTAAAAAAAATGAATGCTTCAAGGTGAGTTTATAATAGAATCTGAAGGAAGAGGTACAAGTAGCATTGTTGTGAATGTGAATGAGGACTACGCAAAAGACTCACTCCCAAAAAGCCAAGTTCTGCAATTATTTACCTTCTGCTGTAAGTGCTTCTCGGATGCCTCTGGTGGTCGGAGTGACGATGGCACTAAGTGGAGCTGTCCCGTTGATCCTTCGAAAGAGAACACTTAACTGATGCGTACATAAATAGAAATATGGACAATGTCCCGATTTTAACTGAGCAAAAGCAGAATGAAAGCTTGATAACCTGAAATCAGAAAAAGAAAGAATGAAAATTCAACACAATGTCCATGACTGCTTGTGTGTTATAGATGAGGCATGTTTGCAAAAATGAGCAACATTTAATTGGGAATTTAGCTGCTATGAGGTTGAGAAGTTAATAACAAGCAATTGATCAGTTGATTGAAAAGTATTATGATACACATGCAGCAAAGACCAGCAGCTTTATGTCAAAAGTGAAAAAAAAACATTGATATTTAGAGAGTGCGAAAAGAAAGCCACACAAAGTAAGAATTAACAGATTTAAAAGGTTAAAAGAATAAAAAATCTCAATATCAGATTATTTTCATGTAGTGATCCTTTCATCTTTCATGATGACGCTGTTTGCTTTGAGTTGAAGTGAAGATTTGAAAACGTTTTGATTAACTTTTTCTGTTGGTCAGGTGGATATTCTTCGTTATGGGATCTTGTGTTCATGGTAAGATCGTCATTGATAAACAGAAGAAATAAATAAAATATATAGTTATTTATTGAGAGAGAGAGAGAGAGACAGACAGAGTTGAACTTATTGGCAGTCCTGTCATTTCATCCTTTTATGACTAACACTTGTTACTTAGTCCCAGTCGTGTTAATCCAAGATGTCTACTGTCTAAAATGTGCAAGAGACATAACTCTACTCTCCAAATATCTTTATGGTAAGAGATAATCAAGGGAAAAGAGTTACTTCCCTTTTAATGTTTTCTAGATAAAAAATATGTTTCATCTAACAAAATTAAAGTGAGAAGATTAGATAAACTAAAGAAGGATGTAAACTAGAAGTCGGCAAAATTCTTTTTGAAAATGCTAGAGTAGAGATATGTTTAAAAATTGCAGGCCAAGAAGCAACTCTTTAAATTTTTTATTAATGAAAGGTAAAATATAATGTGTCTATTTGTTGTAATACTTGTCTGCTGGCACAGTCTAGGAGGCCATCCTCCCAGGAATTATCTTTTCCTTTCAGAGGATTGATGAGTATATTGCCTGTTGTCTGAGTTACCTCATGCATACGATTAGTCATATTATTTTCTTTCATTTGAAACAGTCAAACAAAAGAAATTGTGGCAATTCATCGATTACCTCATTTTGAAATTCTTGCTTGGAAGAGAGAAAAGAAAGATATGCTGGAAGGGTCAAGTCCACCGCTGAACGACGGCCCAGATTGCAGAAATTCAAAACGAGCTTTGCTAGCTTCCAGCTTGTGTCATCAAAACCCACATAGCATATTAACTAGTATTGGGACAATTAATTGGAATCGGAAATCGGAACATTTTGGGGTATCAGAAAAATATGAGCCTATTTTCCGATTCCAAAAACGATGTTTTATTTTATTTTTTGTTGTTTAAAACTTAATTTTCCATTGCTATTACTAATGATAAAATGACAAGTATTTATTGTTTTTAAAAACTACTAGTAAAACTAAAATCTATAGATCATAACAAATTTAGGTAAAAATGGCACCCGAAGAAATGGCACAGTAAAATAACAGAAGTAAAAATGGCACAGAAAAATTGGCACGAGTGGATAAATAGAAAAAATTGGCACAAGTGAAAAATATAGATGAAAATCTCACAATGAGTTTATCAAATCACTATTTTCAATCAATTACGGGTAAAACATTTGAGACAAAAATAGCTAGGAAGATCAACCCGTTTAATGTACCCCCCACCAAAGTTTATTTTTGAAAATACATGCACACATTACACAAGTTTTTATGGTAATCCGAAAATAAAAAAAAACAACTCTATAGCTACATATTTAGAAATTTGAAAAGAATTGGAATCAGGAATTGAATCTGAATTGGGAAAAATATTGAAATCGTCCTATCACTAATATTAACTCTGCTCATTATACCAATCAGTTTAGCTCATTTAGCGAATTCTGCTGGTGTATGTAGGTGAATATCTGTAGGGTAAAACTGTTCTTCAAGAGGAAGCGGGCTGGATGTGCATCAATTAATTGAAGTATCTCAACCGTTCTTTCCAGAATGACGTTTAACATTCAAACACTCGAACTGGAGGGTCAAGATTGCGTGATGTCTCATCTGAAGTTATGTTTATCTCTTCAAGATTTGGTTTATATTCTTCACAAAGCTATTGAGATAGTCAAGAAGTGTTGTTACCTTGGTGATTCCACTGGAGCATAGGGTGGAGCAGGTGCTAGTGTGATTGCAAGAATTAGGAGTGGATGGAGTAAGTTTAGGGAACTTCTATCATTATTAACCAGAAGAGTATTATCAGTAGGTATCCCAAACTGGCCTGTTTATGCTGCGAAAACGAGTAAAAAGAGTGACATTTTTGTAAAATTTAACTTACGATATCTCAGCTATTTATCAGGTTTTATCTATGAAATTAGTATGTAAATAAAATTTAATTTTTCCTCTTTCTAATAGTTTTTTGCAGGTTGATTTGAATTATGTAACTATTTTAATAACAAATGTGTTTAGTTCCGCTTTTTTTTAAACAACAATTTTTTAGTCCTATTTTTTATGTCTGTGACGTTCACGATATTGCTTGTTCAACTTTGAAAAATCATTCCATCTTATAAAAGAAAGGTTATTCTTCAATTTGGTAGGCAAAGTATAGAATTTTATATTAATTTTCATGAAAAATTTAATTAAAAAAAAACTTGTCATTTATACCATTGCATAAAGCAGAGTTTACTCAATAATAATTAACAGAAATAATTTTTAAAATCGTTATACATCGCGAACAGCTTAAATATAAAAAGAACCCGTGTTTTGAACTTTGAAGAAAAATGGAGATAAAATGATCTGACGTAATGTAAAATGAAAAAAGGAAAGCCAAAAACTATGTGATTTATGTATTCATCAACGTTTTGTTTTTATTGAAAGACTTCCTCAGGATGAAGAAAACAATGTAGAAAAATCATACAGAATATTAATTTTGATATGTCAGAAAGTGTCCAGAGTCGGCATGGTTGTTGAACAAACAGAGAATGAAAAACATGATTTTGGTTATATTGTTATCAGCAGTGGCCAGTTTCCTTCAAATCAACAGCATATGGAAATCAGTACCTCAAAGAAAAACTGATAAGTCAATATGGAAACTATTTGTGACCAAAGGCCGTCGTGGTGTCGCAAACATTGTGACATTTAGAGAAAAAACCTGACATTTTTCGTGACTACTACAATTCACCTCCAACAGATAAGGAAGCACAAAAACGAGCAATTCTTAAAACCGCAGCAAAACTTTCACTTCAACCAGACTACTCCCAGCTGGCAAGGCATGATGCACTTGATGCATAAGAAGTGCGACTATATAGGACGTTGCTGGATGGCAGTAGACTCAAGGAGATCATGGAGACAGTATATGGTGAAAATGCCGTCGTACACATGATGAGCGGAAAGGCAGAGCAACAAGCATTTCGTGGCCACCTGGATGATGAACCTGGTTTTCAAGACCAAGTAGAGGAACTTGAGCGGCTGATGGAGACTGGTGAATCTGACTTGAAGTCATTGTTGGAATCAGATTCCATCGGTAGGATTTACAACAGTCTAACTCTGATGAGGGCCTCCAAAACCAGCAATCTATGGATAAACTATCAGCACATGCTAGGAATTGCTAAGACACT
The DNA here is from genome assembly GCA_963556195.1 of Sepiola atlantica. NCBI lineage: Eukaryota > Metazoa > Mollusca > Cephalopoda > Sepiida > Sepiolidae > Sepiola > Sepiola atlantica. The sequence goes on along the minus strand of OY744527.1, from coordinate 141,110,352 downwards.
TGTTGCAACTGATCGAATAAAGTCTTGGGAACTGTGTCTTGGTGCCGTCTTCGCTTGCCTGCCAATATTCGCAGCCACTGGTCATCCAAATTATCTGAAGTCGGCTCGTCTTTTTGGGTTTCACGTAATCAGACGCAGTAGCCAATACTGGGCTCGTCTTGGCTCTGATCTTGTCATCGAACAACACTAATGCGCTCACTCAAAAGCCATGGTGGGCTCACACGGGGTAGTGGGATGTCTGAGCACCAGAGAACAGTTTGGACCATGTTGTCCACTATGTCATTCGCTTACAACCTTGCCATGCAATAGCTTACCGCATGAAGTTACACAATGTTATATCCTAAATTACATAGGACATACTAAATTAAGAATACGCCGAGTGGTTTGCGTTTAACAGGGATCCGGTAGGAAGTAGAGACGTTTACTCTTCGCTCACTTCCAGATATCACTGTCCGTCTTATATACGTACTTTCGTATATAGTCAATACCTGATTACTTCCCTTTATTTGTGTTTCATATTTATGCCAATCATGACTTTTACAACACCTTCCCCTGAAGCTGAAATCTTCCCGATTTTAGCTTTAGTACCGTTTCCTTTTAGGACCAGGGCTTAAACGCCTGATGATTTTCCTTTTTCTGGTGCTCTTCCTTCTGGTCTGCGTTACCTGCGGTAAGGAATTCTGTCCACCCCGTATGGTATGTTCAGGGGATACATTCATGGTTTCAGGTATACATACTGGCTTTGGTATATCAAATGTATCACATAATGTTTCCATTGGAATTTCTTCTGTATTTTGCGAAATTCTGGGACGGATTTGATTTATGTGTCTTTTACAGACAAAACTTGGGCCTTGAATGGTATAAACCATGTTCCCAATTCTTTTCATAATGAAACCGTCCACCCAATGATTTTTCCCATTCTGAAAATTTTTTAAATACACTTTGTCCCCTGAGGAATAGCACTTTACTTTCAAGTTTTCTCCTTTAGAACTTTTCTTCTTCTCAGGTATAAGTCTATCGAAGATAGATCTAATTTTTCTAGCAAACATCAGTTCTGCAGGGGATGAATTAACATTATTATTTGGGTTCGGGGTTACCCTGTAGATTGCTAGAAATGTTTGTATAGTTTGCTCATCTGTGTCCATATTCAGGTTTTTTTTTATTGCCCGTTTAAATTTGTCCACAAATTTTTCTGCCAACCCATTCGACCTAGGATGGTAAACAGGTGTCGTGATATGTTGAATATTCAGCGATTTGCAGAATTCTTTAAATTCGTGACCTGTAAATGCTGTACCATTGTCACTATGGTTTTTGGTACACCAAAACGGCTAAAGATTTCGTTAAGTGCATTTACAGTGTTCCTTGCAGTTGGATGTCTGGTTTTAAATATCTCTGGCCATTTAGAGAAAGAATATACTACAATTAAGTAGAAAAAACCATTTAGAGGTCCGGCATAATTAATATGTAGATGTGACCAGGGTAGGTCCGTTTTCGGCCATGGGGTCGTTTTTACTGGCGGATCTCGGGCTGCTAACTGACATCCTTTGCATGCTTTGACACAGTTTTCTACTTCTTTGTCCATACCAGGCCAATATACGTATCCTCTAATTAAGGATTTCATTCTTGAAATGCCAGGATGACCTGTATGGAATTCCATTAATATTTTCCTTCGTAATGCCTGTGGAATTACGATTCTATCAGCATACATAAGTACACCTTCACAAATTGAAAAAAATGTAGTTTGTCCTACTTTGTTACTTTTTTCCCTCAGTCCTAATTGAGTTTTCATTTTCTTTATGAAAATGTCTTTTTCAGCTTCTCTTTTAATCTCTTCAAGGGTTATTGGAAGTTCACGTATCATATTACACATTGAACTTGTACATTCGCTTTCATCTTTAAGAGCAGCAATTACTGTCTCTTCGAAACTTTCGTTTCCTTTTGGAATCAACCTTGATAGTGCATCCGCGTGTCCTAACTTTTTCGATGACACATGCTCCATCTTAAACTGATAGTTTAAGAGAGTTACAGCCCATCGCTGTAGTCGATTTGCGGTATGCTTAGGAATGCCTTTCTTTGATCCAAATATCGTAATCAAGGGTTTATGGTCTGTTTGCAATGTGAAGGTCCGTCCATGGAGAAATCGATTATACTTTTTGACTCCAAATATTATCGACAGAGCCTCCTTTTCAATCTGGCTATAGTTTTTTTCAGCTGCAACCAAAGTTCTTGATGCATGAGCGATTGCTTTTGTTGTTCCATCCTCATACTTATGGAGTAATGCAGCGCCAACGCCGTAATCACTGGCGTCCGTTGCTAGTACTAACTCCTTGTCTTGATCAAAATGCGCTAATGCCAAGTCTGATAGTAGACATTTCTGAATTTTTTGGAAGGCAGATTCACATTCCTTATTCCAACTCCATTTACTACCCTTTTTTAGTAACTCGTTAAGAGGAGCTCTCAAATTGTGCACATTAGGTATGTATATCGCGTAATATTGAACCAATCCCAAAAATGATTGTAGCTTCGGTACTGAGTCTGGAGCAGGCATCTTTTCAATTGCTTCGGCCCGTTGTGGATCTGGTCTTCGCCCCTCTTTGTCGATTATTTGACCAAGGTATCTGATCCTTTCCATAAAGAAATCGCATTTTTCCGGGCTCAATCTGAAACCAAACTCCTCTATTCTCTTAAATACTTCTCTGACGTGCTTCTTGTGTTCATGCAAATTTCTGCTCTTTATCAGGATATCGTCAAGGTATGCCATTGAAAATTCCAATCCTGCGAGCATCGTATCCATAACCTGTTGAAACAGAGCAGGGCCGACCTTTAATCCGAACGGAAGTCTTTTTAGTTTAAAAATACCCTTATGCGTGTTAATGCACAGGTACTTTGAACATTCGTCATTGACTTTGATTTGCAAGTATGCATCCGAGAGGTCTATTTTGGAAAAATTTTTTCCTCCGTTTAGTTTTGAGAATAGATCTTCTGCTGACGGAAGGGGGTAATTGTGGTCCTGCAAACAATCATTAAGGCCCGTCGAAAAGTCAGCGCAGACTCTTATTTTGTTATTCTTTTTCTTCACATATACCGTCGGACTTGCCCAATCTGGGTGGTCAACCTTTTCAATAACGTCTAATTGTTGAAGTCTCTCCAACTCCTTCTCTATTGCGTCCATCGATGAAAAAGGTACATTTCTTTTAGGTTTGAACACTGGGGTGGCATTTTTCTTCACCTCAAATTTTTCTTCTGTTTTCACACAGTATCCAAGTTTTACGGCAAAAACTTTTGGGAATTCTGCATTTAAATCGTCCATGAAGCCTTCTATTTGGTTTGATTTCTCTGTGGTCAACCTATTACAAAAAGAATTAACCGGTCGTTCCCATAAGTTGAACAGGACAATCCAATACACTCCAAATAGACTTGTGTTCCTTCCTGGTACTACGTACACTTTGGACTTGTGTGTTTGACCACCAAATGATACATTGCACCTCAGTTTTTGCCGCACACACTCTTCGCCATCTTGCTGGTTTCGCTTAGTTCAGGTCGACCGATCCTTCTCCAGATATCTTCATCTATGATGCTAATGTCCGCACCACTATCCAGGAGTAATGTTACAGGATGTCCATTTATCTTTACATCGACATATTCACGCCTTTCGCAGCTTTTCTCTTTCCTTGTGCGAAGCGTATTAACTTTGTCGGCCCTTCGTTTTTTCTTCTGGTTACAATATGTTCCCTTGTGGCCTTTGAATCCACATTCGTAACATATCCTATTCCTGAACCAGCAGATCTTTTTGGTGTGTCTTGTACTTCCGCAGCATTCACAACTTTGGTCCTTGTACATTCTGGGAGTCTTTTGTTCCTGGGTCTTGTATGTTCTAGAGGTCCTTTGCCTTTTTACATGTTGTATCTTGTAAACGCTTTTTTCTTCAATGCGGGTGTTGTCTCTTTTGATATTAATGAGACGTTGACACTCCTCGGTTACTTTTTGTAAAGTTACATTCGGGTCCGACTCCATAATTGTCAGGATCCGGGATCTGACATCTTTGTCCCTTGGAGCTGTGAGTCCTTGTACAAAGATTAAACATTTAAATAAATCTGCCGAAATTTCATTTAATTTAAATGATTCACATAAGCAATTTACAGTACATGCATATTCTAAATAGTCTTCGGATTCCGACTTCTGTAAATTTAAACATTTATATCTAGAATGAAAAAGGCTGTCTCTTTTATCAAATATTCTAGATAAGGTATTAATTGTCTCTTCAAAATTCACTTCCTTCTATAGTATGCTGGAAATGTAACGCCAGTATCGGGAGAGTAGTGAAATTCTGACAAAGAATTTGAAATACTCTCTGCAGAAAAATTAGTTTTCTTCCCATCTGTCGACGTTTGAATTAATTTTTCAAAATTCTTTTGTGGAAGATGATGATGAGGAGTTAAAAGTTTTAAAAAAGCACAGTGATTAAGTGAATCATGGTAGATACAACAATGGTAATGGGTGTAGGGGTACCCCTTGATATTGTATAAGGGTTTATTTGGCATCACTGGTAACCCTTTCATGTGAAAGATTGACCCTGAAAACTTGGGTAAAAGTCCAAGTTTTCATGATAAATTCATGAAAACTGACAGTTAGTGCTTCACATGTAAATGGAAAATGACTTGTAAACCAAAAAAAGTCATATTCGAAATTTGACACTTTCCCATACTCAGATCTTGTCCAACTTTTAGTACGTTGTAGACTAGACCCAACCGATAACAAAACTATCAAAAAACAAAATGTTGCGATTTTGGGGGGTAAATCAGTATATTGACCCATCTAGTCACTCATTTAAATCTATATTTAACACCCTATACTATCGCCCCCCCGCCCCCGACTGGTTATACAAATTTACTGTTTAAATCTTCTATTTAGGATGCCTGGCCCTATATTCCTAATCTAAATTACAGCCAATAATAAATTTTTTCCCCTGACTAGACGACCGTTGTTGAATATGGCTAACTAGATTTGACATGATTGTGACTGGGATCACAGGTAAAAAATGAGACATTTGAAAAATTAGAAAGAGCTTCCATAATAATATATTTCCAAACACTGATTGCCATTGTCGATAGCACCCAAATTTGAACATTTGCAGACAATACGAAGTGGAATAAGTACATAAAAGATGCTCTCTTGGGTTAGGGCTCGAAAACTTATCACACCTGTCAGTGTCCTATATTTCTATAAAGCCACCATTTGCCTATGCATAGAGTATTGTTGCCACTAATCACTTGCTTCTCTCTCTTGGGTGAAAAATAGAATTTCTTACCCAATAGGTGAAAAATAGAATTTCTAACCCAAAAGGTGAAAAATAGAATTTCTAACCCAAAAGGTGAAAAATAGAATTTCTAACCCAATAGGTGAAAAATAGAATTTCTAACCCAATAGGTGAAAAATAGAATTTCTAACCCAATAGGTGAAAAATAGAATTTCTAACCCAATAGGTGAAAAATAGAATTTCTAACCCAATAGGTGAAAAATAGAATTTCTAACCCAAAAGGTGAAAAATAGAATTTCTAACCCAAGGTGAAAAATAGAATTTCTAACCTAATAGGTCCGGCAATGTCTGCCAAGCTCCAGTCCCTATCGCTGCAATGTTGCATCCCTGTGCTTGTTTTACAAGTACTTCCACGGAATGTGATGCGATGAACTTATTGCACTTGTAACCATCAACGTAAATACCCCCGACCTACCCAACTAGCAGCAAAATACCACCCTTTAACTTTAGAGGTTCCTAGATGCTGGAAGATTTTATACTCTAATTAGCTTTTTCCTCGGGCTGCTTTCCTTTGGAATTTCCTCCCCCAACCGTACCAACATGCAGAAATTTAAATGTAATGTGAACAAACATCTTGCTACCCAACTCCGCACCCATGTTGCCCTCTAGAAATCTTATGAAGAGAGAAGAAACTCTTGACCAACAGAAAAATAACTGACCCAGAAGTTAACAAAAGAAAGTCTACAATCCATTTCACACCTTTTCCCAGAGAAACAACACAATCATGTGATTTTAGTAACTTTAGGATGCATTGGATCTTATACAATAAAATAGAGAGAAAATACAAACCAGTCAGCTTGAAGAGCTGCATATATCGCATCGCCCAAAGGGAACGTCTGTAAAGATCTAAAAAAAAAAAAAAAATTAGGGATCAATTTATAAGCAAACGATTATATTTACTGACTTTTAAAACAATGCATTTACTACATTTTTTTTTTATCACCAAATTCATACTTGTAGATTAACCTGTCATCTATCAAACCAAACACTTCTTGCACACAAACTGGTTATTATTCTACGAGAAACTCCACTGCACTTCTTGTGTACCCAATGCTTAAAAATACAAAAAAAAATTGAAGATCCGTACTCGACTCCCCTTTTCTACAAATAGAGCAGAGGAACTTTCCTTTTCCTGGGAGTTTTCCCACGCTACAACCACTGATCATCACTTTGGTTTTGGGAACATTCACTCTAAGATCTTTACTTTCCATAAGATTCCCCAAAATGTTTATCTTAACAAGTTGACTTTCCATTGTTTCACAGGCAAGTACTAAATCATCACCATAGAGCATCTCTTCCAGACAACCATAACAAAACTCACTGAACAACACTTCGAAGAGATAAATGAAAAACAATGTGCTACAATATTAGCATTAGTGTATCTGCGACACACTAACACTAAATGTATGACAGGAGAGAATGAACAGAAAACACTTGAGACAATAATAACATTTTATATTCAAACTATAAAAATATCAACACAGATATAATATGAATATAAATTAAATGCACATGGTCCCACGGTTTACTAGTCGTATGTGGCAGACAAAAGGTGGAGGTTAAGCACAAAGGAAAATTTACTTGGTTAGCAAAAGTCGAGCCCGAGAGAATGTGACTGTCCCCAAGAAGGACCGATTATGAAAGGGGAAGAATCTCTTTCTCAGGGACGAATCATGTGATCAACATGTTCTTGAGCATTAGAGCCATTTATCTTCCCAAAGGAGACAATTGTACCGTTACAGGGATAATACAACACCCCAAAAAACATGAAAATCACATGCAAAGCATGTACATACATGTATATTACACATACATACAGGTATATTACACATACATACATGTATATTACACATACGTGTACATTACACATACATACATGTATATTACACACACGTGTACATTACACATGCACACGTGTATATTACACACACGTGTACATTACACATGCACACGTGTATATTGCACACACGTGTACATTACACATGCACACGTGTATATTGCACACACGTGTACATTACACATGCACACGTGTATAGTGCACACACGTGTACATTACACATGCACACGTGTATAGTGCACACACGTGTACACGTGTATAGTGCACACACGTGTACATTACACATGCACACGTGTATAGTGCACACACGTGTACACGTGTATAGTGCACACACGTGTACATTACACATGCACACGTGTATAGTGCACACACGTGTACATTACACATGCACACGTGTATAGTGCACACACGTGTACATTACACATGCACACGTGTATAGTGCATACGTGTATAGTGCACATGCATACGTGTATATTGCACATGCATACGTGTATAGTGCATACATGTATATTGCACATGCATACGTGTATAGTGCATACTTGTATATTGCACATGCATACGTGTATAGTGCATACGTGTATATTACACATACATATGTGTATAGTGCATACATGTATATTACACATACATACGTGTATAGTGCATACATGTATATTACACATACATGCGTGTATAGTGCATACATGTATATTACACATACATACATGTATAGTACATACATGTATATTACCTAATTAAGGAATTCGGAAGAGAAAACATTTTATATGTGTTTCTTTTAATTATTAAAAATCAACACAAGTTTCGGATATTTAATCCTGTCCTCAGGATTGTGTATTTTTGTATGTGATGGCCAGTGTTAATAGCATAATTTTGATAATATTTACTCAATGTGGTTCTGCTAGAAGTTTGTGTTTGTAATAAGTATATATTCTTTTGCTTGTATTATATTTATAAATAGTGGGAATAATTTTTATTTCGGGTTTGATACTATTTTGCTATGAAATACTTTTAATTGTAGTAAAGTTGAATCAGTTTTTATAAATGGATACGGAAATCAATTTCCTTTATCCCACCCATAACACCGCTCCAGCTACAACTGCAATAAAAAATTTGTTTGAACATTCTAAGTTTTCTAAGATTTTGGGAGTGGGTTTTTAGATGCGTCCATGAATCTCTTAGAGAGGATCTGTCAGTCTGTCAAGCTGAAGTTTGAAATCGCATTTTCATTGCTAAATTGTAGCACAGCATGGGGAATTTCTTCAATCATCAGATTTCCAGCGTCCTCTCCGTCGACAGAAACATCGATTTGTCCGACACGTGGAATCTCGATGTAAGATTGAGTTTTTCCACTGCAAAATTCATAAATTGGGAATATCTGGCCATCATCTTTACATGGTATGGTACCACCCCAACATGCACAAACTGATGGATGATACAGATGGATCTAACCTGCAAAAACTGATCATCCATAGAACTTAGTCAGGAAAATTAAATCGACTAAGAGATTTATATGCAGATAGAATCAAGGGAAACCAACCTGCAGTGCAGACAAACTGATATGTTATTGCAGATAGAACCAAAGAAAAACTTAAATAGAAGTTTTTTACAGATAGATTTCTTTTAGAAAAATGAAATTGTGTATCAGACTGACCTTTCATTTTGGATTCTGGGGAACATTTTCATCCATGGAAGATTCGGATGGATCCAGTAAAGACATCCTTTCTGAAAACTTGATTTCCATTTATCCGCTTTTGTTTTTTTCTAGGGATGCAAAAAGAAGAAAGGAGAGAATTCCAGTAAATTGAAGGAAACTTAATGCGTACTGACCGTTTTAATTAGGGTAGATAGTGTGTTAGAGGGTATAGAATTTGATAGTTAGGGCTCAACTGTATGACGAGTTGAGCAGCAAGTTAAGACTCAAGTAACCAAAAAGCCAGTTTATATGGAAGCTGGACTGCTCCACTATGCCAAGTTGGGCAAGTCCATTATATGAATTCTGATTGGCTGCCAGTCTGAGAGTGAATAATTCTATACATAAATACTTGCTTCGTTCAAGCAATATTTGCCGATGTAGGACATTGAAGCTAGTAAGTGTTAATTTGATTCTATACCCCCCCCCCTCCCCCTAGTATGCGAGCGCAATGGTCTTTGGGGAAGAATGAGTTCCTTCTGGCCTGGTTGATTGTGAAGGAGTAACCTGGACAATGTCCGGGCAGATTTCACTGGCATTGGTTTAGCAATGATGGGTACCTCGACAATGTTATCACGTCTCCTCTGTTATGCGGCAATGGTGTACCAGGTGTATGGGAATCCCAAGGCGTTGGATTAGGAGATTCAGGCAAAGCACTGGGAATAGGGACTGGAATTACAGGTGTTACAAGTTTTCTGAGGAATCTGCGGTTTCGCAAAGTGATTCTGCCTGACCCATCAATCCTGATCCGATACTGACGGTTAGGGAAAGTTTCGACAACACGACCTGTTGTGTCCCATCGACGATTGTTTGCACGTTGTATTGATACTCTTTCTCCTTCTTGGAGTGGGCATAAAGTATGCACTGTACAATTGTACCGCTCGGTGAGGTGAGCATTGCGTTGAGATAAGCTTATTTCACGGTTTCTAGCTGCAGCTATCCATTTTGCATGTGGTTTATATAGTGCGGGTTGGGATGGTATGAAGTCACGAAGTCAGCAGTGGAGCAAGGGCTGTGCTGGGGATAGACCAATGCCTTGGATAGGGTGTTGCGATATTGCAGGATGGCTCTGGCAACATTGTGATTATTGAATGAGCCCTGGGGACCTGTATTTCCATGAATTATCCTCTTTGCTGTTTTTACAGCAAGCTCTGCTCGGCCATTAGATTGAGGATATGGCACTGAGGACTGTCTGTGCTTCACACACCATGTCTTGAAGAATTGCTGAAACATGTTGGAATTAAAAGGTGGGCCACCATCGCTACTTAGTTCTTCTGGGGTGCCATATGTGTGAAATAGTTTCCGACAGATATCAGTTTTGAGGTAATGGCATGACCTGGCAGTGAGTGTCTCCACAGACAAGGTATGCAATGTGTCCGACGTAAAAAAGGTCCATTACTATCTGCTGGAAGGGTCAATCTGGAGCTCGGGTTAATACGAGTGGTTCAGGTGGCTGACTTGGGGCAATGTTTGTGCATATGAGGCAATTGGTTCTAAAGTTGTGTATTGATGCATTCATACCGGGCCAATACACTGATTCATTGGCACGGGCTTTCATGCCAACCACGCCCTGGTGGGCTGAGTGTAGATAACGTAGTACTTTTCCTCTGAGAGATTTGGGTACCACGATTCTCCTATCCATCAGTGCTAAGCCCTTGTCGGTACTTAATCAATGGCATACATCTCAGAAGTTACGAATTTCCGGTTCAGTAAGTGAACGTTTGGATTAAAAACCTAGTTGTATTGTGTTGATCGGAGTCATGTATGTGAATACTTCCCAATCAATTCTGAATTTTCTGAATTGTTGGGGGGAGTCATTTCAAGATGGAGCTGGGGCAGTTTCATGTATCTCCAGATGCCTCAGGGATACTTAGCCTCCGGTGATGCATACACACAATGATGAGATCATTAAGAGCATTCCTCGCAAAGTGGAAGTCGTCGATGATACGCTCCCTTTTGACAACAGTATAGAAGATGCCTTCTATCATACATTTGACTACCTATCACTTTGTGCAAAAAACGGAATTGTTCTTAACAAAAATAAATTCCAATTTTGCCAAGATGTGGTTTAGTTTGGAGGCCTTCAAATAACATCATCAGGAGTAGCCCCTTTCTGAGAAGTTACTCAATGCAATTACCAACTTTCCTATCCCAAAGAATATAACTGATGCAAGGTCTTGGTTTGGATTAGTTAACCAAGTAGCATGGGTACATTCCCTAAGCCCCATAATGTCTCCCTTTCGAGACTTTGTCAAACAAGATTCATGCTTCATTTGGAATCAGGATCTCGAGAATGCATTTTTCACATCCAGGCAAATCATTGTGAATTTGGTAAAAAAAGGTGTAACGACCTTTGATATTAACAGAGCAACCTGCCTTGTTCCAGACTTGAGTAAAGAAGGCATGGGTTTCTTGCTATTAAAAAAACACTATGTTTCACTGAGAAAGCATCGGTATGTTGTCCTGAGGGCTGGCACATCGTATTTGCAGGCAGCAGATTTTGCACAGATGCAGAGTGGTGATATGCACCCATTGAAGACATCCATTTCTCGGATAAAATAGATGCCACAGTGGAGGTAGCAACCCATGAACGATTTTAAAGACGATACAATCCTGTTCGTAGCGTCATATAGAATTTCATACTTCGGGCTCAACTGTACAACCAGTTGAGCAGCAAGATAAGTAAAGACTCAAGTAACCAAAAAGCCAGTTTATATGGAAGCTGGACTGATCCACTATGCAAAGTTGGGCAAGTCCATTATATGAACTCTGATTGGCTGCCAGTCTGAGAGTGAATAATTCTATATATAAATACTGCTTCATTAAAGCAATATTAGCCTATAGGACATTGGAGCCGGTAACTGTTAATTTTATTCTATAGGGGGTAAAGTTCTGTTGGGGTTATTGCATCCATTTCAATGATATCCTTGGGAAAGGTATGTTCTCTCTTCTGCTATGGGTGAAATACTTGGGTAGACTGGTCACAATATTTAGTGGTGGATGTGTAAAACTAATGTTAAGATGAGAATTTCCACATCTAGATAGTTTAATAAAAATTATACTTATATTTCTGTTCTTTAGTGTTTGACTTGTATTTATATTTCGTAGTCAATACTGAAGATAAAACTAGACCTTTGATCATTGGGGACACTTACTGGCCTCTTTTCCCCGAGAATGGTTGGGATTGTATGTCTCAAAATCTGCAATACCATATCTGCTTTCACGGCAGTCAATTTGTCACACTTAAATTTGAAACTGCATTTCCGTTGGTCTGCGACACAAATTTGAAACCACATTTTCATTTGTCTGTCACACATATATCTGAAATAGAATTTCTAAATGTGTCCACACATTTCTATAATAAGTTCTGTCCGTCTGTCAGGTTTGAAATAACATTTTCATTGTTAAATGAGCAGATGGATTGGTTACCTCTTCAGAGTATTTGTTATTGTTTTTTAATGAAAATTAAATTTTTTTTCATTAAATATTATTTTGTCAAGAATTTCGGACCTATCAAACTCATGCAGCTTTTTGTTTTTCTTTCAACTAAAAAGTATCAGGAAGAAAAAAAAGTCGATTTAAATAAAACAAACCATCTTTGTTGATTCCAACTGGGTTACTGGATTCTGTAGAAAATGGTGAACTCCATCGGCTTCTTCTGACGTCTTAAGATGTTTGCACCAATCAAAAGGTTGAAGAGAAATTATGCGGATCTTCTGTTTAACACTCCAATCAACAGGTAAGCCATTAGAGGCAGGATTGGTGAAAGATTGGGACGAAATGTCCAAGTCATAATTCTGTCAATTAAAAAGAAAATATTTAAAAATTGATAGCAACAATTTGTTCAGTTGTTTTGTTTCATGGCATATAAAACTTTTTTTTTCTTCTGAATTTAGTCATTTTGATAGTTTTGTTTTTGTATAAATTTGTAGACAAGGTGCGTCTGGAAAGTAGCAGGACTCGTGTCACAATCAATTTATTCCAATTGCAAACATGGGTTGCCTTTCAAAGTAATCCCCACTGCTAAAGTTTAATGAACTTTATAATTCTTCTGTCATTCTTTTATGAACTTCATCTATGAAATTATGACCCTCTTATTGACCCCCACTCCTGACTTTCAAAACAGGACCCCTTTAGGAGAAAGAAAAAAATCACAAGGAGCAAAATAAAGTGAATAGGGAGGTTATTCCAATAAAGCAATATTCTTCTCAACCAGGAACTGCCAGATAATCAGGGTGTTGTGAGGAGGTGAAAAAGAGGTGTAAATAAAAGCATGTGAAACAGAAATGCAATGGTTGCAGTCAGATAAGTTTAGTTATCTTTTCCCAACATATTTAATAGAATCTACTTATCCACTGTTTCTACCATACTTCACACAGCACTGTTACTTTGCAGTTAGACCTTGCACCGTAAGGTGGTTTGGGATATTCATATTTAATATTATGAGATGTTATCAGTAAAAAAAAAGATTAGTGAGCACGTTGCTCAATCGTGATTAAAAAAAAAACAACACTGTAAAACTGAAAATCAATACAACTCGAAATTATTGCATGTCGCTACATGCAATAATTTCGAGTTGTACTGATTTTCAGTTTTTACAAACTTATCCAATAAAACATACTTTTTTTACAAGAACACAAATTATCTGATAAATATTCGGTGAAAAAATGACATTCTATTTTATTGTGCAAATTTAAAATAGTTTTTCATGATGGGAAAGATGCAGACATGTTAGCAAATATGTTTGATGATTGAAAAGTACATTAAAATTTTTTTAAATTTTTTTTTTTAACTGGGTTCACCCCAAACAAGGCAAGTTGCCACTGTAGACATAAGGGGCTACTGAGAATCGGGGTGACATTTTAGGGGATCATCCTAAATTGGGAGCTGTGCAGCTAAGTGTTTGTTCATATTAGTTTTAAATTTCTGCATGTCGGTACAGTCGGAGGAGCAGGGAGGGAATTCCAAAGGGTGGCAGTTTGAGGAAAGAAGCTATTGAAGTAGAAGGCTTTCCAGCATCTGGAGACCTCCAGTGAATGGATAGGATTTAGCTGATTGTCGGGTTAGTTGAGTGTATTTATGCCGAGGGGCCACTAGAGCAGCAAGTTCATTGGAGCACATTCTGGCGATGGGACAAGGGCTGAAGCTTGGTGATATGCGCGGGACCTTTTTGTATTTTAATTTTTTCAACATTTAACCATGTTTTGACTATGAATCATGGTATAAAATTTAACAATTTAATGTCCAAACTGTACCATAATAATTAATATTATCTTTTTAACTAATATTAGATATGCCAAACTGATTTTTTTTTCCATATACCAAAGATTTTTTGAGGTATGCATATATAGTGCTGCAAGATTTAAAAACAAAAAAAATACCAAATTTATCTTGGTATCTCAATTAGTACCCGAGTTATGGCCATTGAAAGTTGGTCAGACACTGTGTTTTCTGTGATACTGAACAAAAGACAAACTTAATCAGTGTATAACTGAAGATAAGTTTTTTAAGTTTTTAATAAGTGAAAACTCTTTATAAATATAGTGCAATAGTTCATTAAAAGAAAGATTATATAGATGGAATTAATAATTCCTAGATACACCCAGTCTTAAACATTGGTGAAAATCACATGACGTCACAAAATTTGTGCAGAAACGATACAGAAGAGCAACTTTGACTGTTCATAGAAGTTTTATTTTAACAGCTAACACATTGAAACTTATTATTATGATTCATAACAGCATACAGATTAAGATAATTTTTTTTTCATTAGTACATCCATAAAAACCTCTTATTTCTAGCATGTAAACATGGCCCGAGACCCAATTTGGCAGAAAAATGGGTCAAATGCACACCTTACCAAACTTTTCGTAAAAATTGACCCATTAAAGATACAAGCCTGAAACTTTTATACTTGACTAATTTTAGGATGAGAGATTAAAAAAAAAAGGTTTTTAATATTGGAAGATTTTGCAGAGTTATCCAACTTTAGGCATGTAAAAAATAAAAAGGGAAATCTGTTATAGAAAAGAAATCAGCGGTCAATTTGTAAACAAAGGCTTATTATAAATTTCTTACAGACCTATAATGGTCAGCCGGACTTTATCAGTGAAACGATTGAAAATCTTGTTCCTTGTTATTGTGATTTTTCTTTCCTTCGATACAGGTTAAAATACGGCATAAATTAATGATGCCTCATACTTCAATTTTTCAATTTTGGGGCCCAAGAAACTTTGTCTTTTGCAAAGATACCTTTTCCATGTTCAATTTTACTCCCTCATTCTCCAAGAACTTGACTTTTTTTCTTAGTTCTTTATTTTCTGCAAGTATTTTGCAATTATATTTTTTCAAATTATAATTTTTGTTGTACGTCTTGCTTTTGAATGACATTTTTCTGTCTCTTAACTGATTTATTAAGTTTAGAAAGTTTCTTTAGAAGCCTTGCTCTTGACATTTTGAGTTGAACATTTTCCTTGCTTCGGGTATTTTCTGAGAAGCCATTTTATACTGTTCTCTTGTTGTTTGGAAATTAACAGCCATGTTGAAGAGCTGATCTTGGGATTCTTTAAGAGATTGTCCAAGTGTCATCATCATTTTGGCAGCAAGGAATGCTTGTTCTGGAGAAATTAGGAGGTTTATCCTGAGAAGGACATTCTAGAGTTGTACCTTGAGATGCTCATTCCTGAAATGGAGACATTAAAAACTGTTACAGTCTTTCAGGTTTTTTATAGCCCTGTATTTTTTTACATTCTTTTCAAAGTTTATTTACTATAGTAAACAAATATTTTTCATTGTAATTTGCAGACAGAAGGTGATTCAGCCACATTACTATTATGTTAAACGTTAGATGTTTTTTAGTTGAATAATAATAAAGTTAAAGAACTGCCCCATTTGTCAGAGTAATGTCATTAGGAACACTTTTGAATAGTGCTGCATCTTCCAGTTCTTGCAATGAGATTCCGATTGCAGAGAGTTCTTCAGCTACAAAATAGGCATCATATGAAGCATCTAAAAAGATTTTCAATTCAGCTTCTCCTTTGGTAGAAAAAATTACTTTAGCTTTTGTAAATGTCCGTTGAATTTGTCCAATCAATCTTGGCTGTTCCACCTTCATATTTGGATAGTTTGAAGCACCAAGCAAAAACCTGAAATCAAAAAATTTACAATTCTCTTATCAAAACAGAAATATTAAAGAAATGTCAAAAAGAATCTCAAAATATTTCAAGGTCGATTTTTAATGTGTGAAAATCCCCCCCCCCCCAAAGCGGCACTGAATTTAGACAAAAATTTAAATTGCCTCAGTCTAGAAGGATTTCTCATTCACTGACCGAGGACAGAAAAGACTAAGTGCAGCATCAGAACACTTTGCTAAATAGCCAAAAAAGCCAAGGAATTCTAACTATTGTTATTTATAAACAAAAAAGAAAGTTTCGCTAAACTTCCGATAAACCACTGAACGAATTAAAAACAAGTCATTTTTACGAAACTTTTTACAAGTGTTTCATTAAACTACCGAATAAAAAGTAGATGCGTTTTCGTAATGTTCAACCACCCGTTTTTAAAATATTTTAAATTTTAGTAGGAGTTCAGTTTCCTATATAAATTTAACGTAAAGTGATCCCCCGTTTTTTGACCATCACAAATTTTTCCAAAAATTTCCAGACAACCCGGAATTCTCTAGCGACATGAAAGGTAATTGTACACAGAAAAAAGAAAAAAATTTGGTCTGTAAAAAGTTGAAAAAAAATGTGTCAACAAACAACGAACAACAAAAAGTGGCTGATCCGTTTACGTTAATTTTATAGAGAAAAATATTTTTTCAAAATTTCCCAAAAGCATAGAATTCTCTAGCCACATGATAGGTAATTGTACACTGAAAAAATAAAAAAAAATTGATCAGTAAAAAAGTTGAGAAAAACGGGTGGAGGAACATTACGAAAAGTGCTGAATGTTTTTATATACAAAACAACACGTGGTCGCCGAAAGAATATTTTTGGAATTTTATTACAAATATAAATCTATTAAAAACACAGAATTGTACCAATTAATATATATATATATATATATATATATATATGATAGTTCAAATCTTAATTAGAAAAAATATAATACAAAATCTTTAACCACGAAATGTAAAAGTTAAACGAGCAATAAATGGAAGGATGTCTGGTGGTAACTAAACGGTTTCAACAAATATTATACTAGCAGGACCCGTGTCCGGCGTTGCCCAGGGAAATATAACAGCCTGATTTTAATTTTTAAGTTAAATAAATAGATTCAGAAAATAAATCATTTCACTGGAAGTAATTTAGGTAATTAAAATAGGATTGATGTTTTACCTTCTGGTGCCAATATGTATAGACATTGTGGAGAGCCTACCCTTGAACATCCTACATAAAACTGCCCCACAGTGAGCTGGGGGGTGGACATTAGGCAAAAAAGCATTGCTGATGTTTGGTGTTTTTATAAACTACTCTATATTCCTGATTCAACAAAAAAAAAAGTAAGTCAAATCGTTAAACGATTGAAAAAATATGCAACATTGAATTCGCGATATTTCACATTTTTCTCCGGCTCACGCGAAACATCCACGATTTTTCCCCAAAAAAATTATAATTTTCAGATTTCCATGATTAAATTCCAAAAATCAGTGTGGAATTACTTATTGCATATTTTTTTGTTTTATTGACAACCATTTGTGAAAATGCAAAAATAGACCACTTTGGGACCCAATTTGTCGATTTTTAGCTCTTTTTATGAAAGAAATTAGGAAAATTTGAGCTAAATTTCCCTCTTTTTTGGCTCAAATTAGCGATAAAATTCTATATTCATCAGAAAATAACTTGTAAACCGGGATAGGGCACATACCAAACCATATATGTTTCTGAAAGCTATGGAGGTATAGATTATAAAAAACCAAGCAGATCTATGTGCCCTATCCCAGATTTTTCAAAGAACAAGCCGCGTGTGCGTAGTCCCCCTCCACAAGTACACTGAAAACGAAAAAAAACTGAAAATGTGATCTACAATTGATAAAAATGAATTTGGGGACAAAAGTTGGGTTTTTTTCAAAAAAATTTTTTTGGTGAAAATGACTAAGTCTCACTCACCCCTCCTTCCCCCCAGTATGGGTCAAAATAGAAAAAAAACAGTGAAACGTGATCTACAATTGATAAAATTGAATTTTGGGGCAAAAAAAATTTTTTCAATTTTTTTTTTTTTAAATGACTAAGTCCAACTTTTGCATCCCCACCCCTCTTGAGCCCATTGGGACGCTGTATCCTTTCCAAAACAGGTGAACGATGAAGTTTCAGGTATTGGGACATGTAAATTTGAATTCAACACCATAAAAAAAACACTATAAAGACATACATGATGCCATTTGGACAAACATAAAAAAAAGCTCCCAAAAGGGGTGTTTTTTAGCCCTAAAAGTCCCCGGGGGACGCGAACCAGAGTTTTGCCAAGGTCAGCCGTACTAATTTTATGTTCATAACAATTGTCTCCACATTTTGGCAAAGTTTCAGAAAAATCTAATGGATGGATGAAAAGTTATAAGGCAAAAAGTACATGTATAAACCCTAGACCCATCCTATCGCCTTCAAAAGACAATTCAAATAACATCAGGAACAACAATAGAAAAATTCAAGAACACAACGATGCAAACAATGTATCTTCTTCATTCTCGACGCTGAAATGCACTTTCTCTGGGCAGTGTGTGGTGTCCTCTTAATTCGCACAGTTTACAAAACGGTTTGGCTTTCAGTCGTTCAGCATTCACTACTGGATCAGATGCCAACCACAACCGATTCAGAGTGTCCGTCAGGTTTGCATCTTGGGAAATCTTCCGCGACAATGTTTTTCTGATGTTACGAAGAATTTTGTTGCATGCCTCGAGACCTGATTCATCCAAATTTCCAAGTTCATGTCCATCATTATGCTGAATCAACTCCCAAGAATGAGCCAACACTTTATGTATCGATGGTGTGATACTGATCCATGGTCCTGGAAGATTCTTATAGATAACGCGAGGAAATTGAGTCAGGAGAAAGACATTTGTATCAATACAGTATTGTTTATACTTCTCGACATCAACTTTTCTTTTCAACGACAGCACTCGGAGGATAATGGAGAGACGCTGACCAAGGACTTCCATTTTAGATCGATTTGCCTCAGGTACTGAATCTGTCACCAATTTCCGAACAGCAACATCGTGGAGGAGTCGTCAGCAGTTGTTTCCGGTAGTTGTTGTCCCAGTTTGACCAGTCGCATCAGCATAATCCCATTTGATTCCAGTGGCATCTTTGATTTTCTGCTGAAGATCCGTTCGAGCCTTTTCCAAAAATCGATGATTATGGCTGACCTTTGACCAGTCAAACACAAGCGACAAGATGAACGATAATTTTCATAAACATGTCAACTGAACGCATGAGACCATGGAGTACTTGGATGGAAACAACTTGGTTGTTTTCAATGGGTCAAGCAGTGACACCAGCACGTACATCATAATCGTCAGTGCGTTTCAGGAGAGAACCATCTTTTTGTTCCAGATCATTGAAGATTGCATGCAGGGAAGTGATGTCACGTGTGATATTGATGCCGTTCTGAATGAACTCGATGTCTCGGCAATCCTCTTTCGAGTGGTGACACAGATCACAATATGCACCTCCCAGACCAAGATATATGTTGGAAGCTTTTCTGTCCAGGCAGTATGAAACGCTGGTCGACTTAACATTCACGGCTCTGTTTTCCGGCATCTCAACAACAAAACCTTCACTTTCAACTTTGGAGATGTCGTTGTTGAACAATTGAAGGGACTGCAGTGTTTCAGATGATTCTTTGCCGGTGTGGATCATTATTGGTCTTTGAAATCTGGGTGAATTCGGAGAGGGCTCGGTCCAAACAACTTCGCCATGCTGGTCTTTCAGCTCAAGTGGGCACACAACAGTCAATATCAAATTGTTCGTTTCATCATTGTTGACCTGGTTGAAAATACTGTGTCCTCCACTTCCATCAAACCCAAATTTACATTTTAGGGCAAGATGCTCCTCTTTGATTGGAGGGATGGTTTGCAACACTCTCGCGATGGTAGACTTCAAAGCATCCACATAGTTGAAATATACACCGTGCCAAAACACTCCAGTATAACACTGAGGTATGGGAATCACCACTGGTGTCACCTCTCTTTGTCTCGTTCGCAAGTGTATCCAAGCTGGGAGGATGTCATGCCCAGCTGATTTCAGAACATTCTTTTGGGTGGTGTAGGCGTTTCTTCCCAAATTGCAGTCCGTATACAGAACCAATGCCGTGTCAACAGGAAGTTTCTCGCTTGTGTCACGTGTGGACTTGCTCCAAAGAGCATTACCAAAATCTCTCGATTCTCGATCAGGGCAACGAGTAAGGAGTAACCCCATCAATTGGGAAGAAGTCACTTTCTCCTCTGCAGCCACTGCCTGAATTTTCACCCAGATATCATCGGTTCTTCTCAACAACTGTTTGCGGCTGCCCAACTCTTCAAGGGGCCTTTTCCTGGATGCAGTTTGCGTCGAGGGGTTCTTGTAATAGCGGAACACAACATTTTCAGCTTCACCTAGTGAGCTCAGCTCATCCCAGTTAACAGCAATCCGTTTATCTGTATATCGTCGTTTCTTCAGCGAATGGTATCTTTTGAGCGACTTATTGACCTCGTCTTTCTGCTCCTCTGTTAACTGGATGAGATACTTTTGCTCCAGCAATCGAACACATGCGGTGATGGATAGATGGTCTCTAGTTTTTGCATCTTCTACAGTAAACACTTGGAAAAGTGCGTTATCGCTGACCGCTTCCATTTTTGATAGTAACTCCATCTAAATAAACAAAACAAAGATTTGAAAATTCTGTAGTGATTTCCTGTAAAATGCTTTGACAGGAAATTAAAGTGTGTAAAAAGGTGTGCAAATGAAAGAAAAGAAGTGTCAAATACTACTTCATGTCACATGTTACCAGATTTTTTTGGATTTTTTAGAAAGGCCCTCAGATTTCGCTTCTAACGAGCCCTCACTGAGCTTCTATGATCAATTTTGTGCCAAGATATGGCCAAAAATGTGATTTTGGACCGTTATGCCCAAATATGGAAATTCGGCCCCAGACCCCCGAAAAATGGATTTTATGATTTTTTTTTGATTTTTCCGAAAAGCTCTTGAAATTCCGCTTCTAACGAGCCCTCAAACAGCTTATATGGACAAGTAAAACTAAAGTTATGCCCAAATGTCCTCCAAAAACCTGTTTTGGCCCACTGTGTGCCCATGGCTAAAGCAAGGTGAAGTCAAGTTTAGACCAACCACTGCCAATGATTGTCCTTGAGACTTGTTAATTGTCATGGCAAAAGACAATTTAACTGGGAACTGAAGCCTTTTAAATTCTATTGCAGAATCCGACGGAATAATGGGTATTCTGGGAAGGAATGTCAGTTTGCTCCTTGCCACACAAGTTAGTATTACAGCTTCTATCACGAGGTTTCATGCATTTAACACACAGTCTTGTTCCATTACATAGCCTTGGAGCATCAAGATTCCGAAGTAACATAATTGGGCATCCAGCTTTCAGCTTTAATTTGTGTGTTGGCATACCAGGCAATTCTAATGAATTTAAAAATTCTGTAGGGTATTGTACAGCCTGGTCGTCATCGAGAGTAGAATCCACAGAAGTGAAAGTTTGTTCATCACCTGGAATTTCATCAAGCAGTTGTTGATTGATGACATGTATCATGTCATTTTTAGTAGCTAGAATTGCTCTCTCCGTTAGCCATTCAGGATGCACATAGTTTTCGGCTATATTTGGATAAACTTTGCTACTAAGTTCTGTGAGTGATGAAACAATTGAGCCAATACCTGGAGTAATAACAATCGTGCCATTGTTGGTTGTTGCAAGCTTGCCATCACCTATTTTTAGGAGTAGGGAGGCAAACTCACCAGCCATTGGGTCACTATTGAGATGTACACACATGTTTGTAAATAACGTTACAGTCTTAATGTACTTCCACAAATATGACAATTTAATGCAAGCATTAAGCTCGTCAGCGGGACTTCCACGTGGAACAATAGGAAGCGTTTGTCGGAAGTCACCTGATAATAAAAGTGTTATGCCACCCATAACAACATCACGTTTATTGAGATCATGCAATGTTTTATGTAGAGCCTCGAACGCTTATTTATGTGCCATTGTACATTCATCCCATACGATCAAGGAACAATTCTGTAAAACTTTAGCTGAATCTGATCCTCTTTCTATTTGACAAATTGGATCAGCATCTTTTGTTAAGGATAATGGCAACTAAAATGTGGAGTGAGCTGTCCTACCACCAGGAAGAAAAGTGGCTGCAATGCCCGATGATGCCACTGCCACAGCTATTTTGCCTTCTGACCTAACTTTAGCAAGAATTAATTTGGTAACAAATGTCTTTCCTGTACATCCAGGTGCATCAAGGAATATCAGGCCACCTTGCTGATCTTCTACAGTATTAAGTACAGTACGAAAAATATGAATTTGCTCATTATTTAGTTGTGCGATACCATCTCGAACAATTGATGCTTGCTCATGAGTTTGATAACTAATTTCACGCGTCCATGCAATAATGACCGGATGTGTATTAGATCGATTAGGTGAGGTAAGACCCAATTTTGTCAGTGTTTTACCATTCATCCTATAAGTCATATCTTCAATATGCACTAAAGCCATATTGAAGATGTCGTCTTATATCAACTTGAGGCTGTTGATTGCGTTTCCTAAGACGGAAATCTTCACTAAAAGCTTCTTTGTGTGCATCCCAAAGTCGATTTGGATGAGACACTGCACACTGAATGTAGTCAAAACTTGACCATTGATCGTTTTTAGGTCATTAAAGCTCTGTGTATCTCTAACATTGTGTAGAAGCAGTCTCAAACAGAAGCAGTGAAATTGATTTGGATGCACGGTGTATACCCTGCCCCAAACTTCTGTTTTTTTAACGCGCGGATAGCCTTGAACTGGCTTACCCTGTAATCGTTGCTTGAAGACCTTAGTTTTTGTGTCCCAGGTATAATAAAGTGGAACTTCTGAGTACAAAAGTGTACATGCAAAAAAATCTGTTTGACACAATTTGAAGAAAGCTGTTAGAGTGGTTGAAGGTGGAGTTGCAACTCTATCTGCCGCAGTACTTTCAGTAAAGTATATCCGCTGTCCATTTTCTAGATGAACTGATAGGTGAATAATTGGGGGATGATGTATATGTATGTGAAAGTTAAGTATTCTCCAAATGGTTTCATTGGTTGATATGTAACGTCCAGTTTCGTATCTCTTAACTTCATCATGAGCATTACTTTCAATTTTGAAGGTAGCTTGATCACTACCTTTATTTACATATTTACAAATGTATTTTATTGATTTCACGCTGTTGCAATATTCAACATTGATATGTGCATCAAAAATCTTACAAATCAGTTTATTAGGTGGTACAACCCATCGGTTGTCTACAGGAACTGTTATGTTGCCAGGTAGGGTAACTGTCGTCTCAAAACCTCCAGCTAAAGGAGATAGTCGTCGATATTGTGGATAGCCATTTGTATCCGATTGAGTTTCACTCAAGAAGTGCCTGGGATATGTCTTACTGCAGTGTCCATCTTTGAGACAGAGTGAACATCTGTTTATGTTTCCACATGGTCCATGAATCATATGGTGCCTAATGATATCATGTAAAACCGGATCTGCCACTGGATCCGGAATTTCCACACTGATAACTGAATCTATGTCAGAGGATCTCAATTTTTGTTGGAGCCAAACCAGACAATGAGCATGTGGCAATCCTCTTTTCTTCCACTCAACAGTGTACATGTATGCTATTGACCACTCCGAAAATGTTTCCTTTCGTTAGGATTTGGATAAGGATACCTAGCTTTAGATGGAAAACTCTTGCTATGAGGTCATGACGATCAGGTGGTTGTTGATTCGAAAGGAGTTCATTCACAATCTCAGGCCACTTCGGATTGCAGGTAAAAGCTATAAAAAAATCCGCAGTTCCATATTTTCTCACATACACCATCGCATCTTGCGTGCGTTCATGCATATAGCGAGGTCCCCCAGTAAATGTTGCTGGTAGGATTGTTAGTTGGCCAACATTTTCAGTATCTCCCCCCTCCCAATACACATTTTTTATTTCGGTTTAGTTTTATTTTTTTTTACTTTTCGAAATAGTAGAATTAACGTTGATGGATTTTCCGCACATTCCTGAGTCTTCTGTCGATTTAAATATATTGTACAATTCGGTGTTTTATGCCCTCCCCCCCCCCCTCGAATACAATATTTTTCTTTTCGGTTTATTTATATTTTGTTACTTTTCAAAACAGATCCACCACATCAACCTATCAATCCCGCCACACCCCGCCGCTAGGCATTTGACTCATGTCACTCAATCGCAGTCAATTAAAAAAATAGAGAATAGTCTTCTTTATTGAAAATAAGCATATAATCGTCATTTTATTCCCCCCCCCCTCGACCATCCGAATACAATTTGTAATGCTCTGCAGGTTACATAAATTATGTGTGTGTTTCAGTGGTGCTCATTTTCCATTTGTCTTTTCAGCCAAAGAAAATGGAATTTCTATACAAAGATAATGGGGGGGGGGGTGATTTTAATGAGGCTCTGTAGGGCTCTTTAATTAATCGCTGAGATTTCAATTCCCCCCCCCCCCAACATTGGATTAAAAAAAATGTATCTATTCGGTTTGTGTAGGGAACTTTTCACAAGGAAGCAATTATTATTGTAATTTATTTATTAATAATTTATAAAAATAATGATTGTTATTTTTATTGTATGAAATAAACTTTATCAAAATAGTCAACAGTTATTTTTAAAATAAAAAGTTATCATTTAAATGAATAGCCATTAAAAGAATGGGAAAAATATGTGCGAAGGAAGAAGTAGGGAATATCATTCGGCTAATCTATAACCATGTTTTTTTTTCTGAACGTATTACGTTGGGTCAAATTCTGTAAAAGTAAAGTTTTTTTGCTTTTTTTTTAGTAAGGAAAAACATAATTTTTTTATATTTTGTAGAGTTGAAATTTTTCATTTTTTGTTATTATGTAATCGGTGTCATTTATGTAAAATAATGTGAAAAACGTAAAGAAGAAATGTATCTAATCGGTTTGTTTATGTTTTGTTTATTTTCTCAAAGTATTTAACAGTGAGGGAAGAAGCAATTGTTATTTAGTAATAATTTTAACAAAAAAATAATAATTTTTTTTTTTATTGTACGAATTTAAAATTTCGCAGAATAGTGAACAGTTATTTTTAAAATGTTAAGTTATCATTTAAATGAATAGGCATTAAAAGAATTGGGAAAATCCGTGTGAAGGAAGAATTAGGGAATCTGTAACCGTTTTTTTATTCCTAACGTATTCCGTTGGTTCAAATTCTGTAGAAGTAATTTTTTTTTTTAAGTAAGTATAACGTAATGTTGTTTATGTTAGATGTATAATGTAAATAGCAGAACAGGAACGGTGTATTACCTGAAGTAATCGTAGATCGGTAAGGGAAATAGGTGTAAATGTTTAAGCGTAGTGAATGTGGCAGGCGTTTCGTGAACTGTATACGCTGTTCGAGGCTGAGAGTATGAGATTGCGTAATCGTCTGTTATATTTTCTGTGCAACGTATGCTACTGTGTTGTAATGTGAAGGCGTATGTAACATAAATAATAAGGTGTAAAATGTGTAAAGTATCCGTTGTTTAGTTGTACCCGGTGTAGACTGGTGGAGTGGGAGTAGTAAAATGTTAGGGAGAAATTTTCTTGCTACTACCTGTACGATGTCTGTTTTTGGGGAGAGTGATTGATGGAGGAACGAAATTAATAATTTGCTAGAGTTGGATTTAAGAGTGTAAAGTTTGCTAAGAACACGTTCGAGCGAATAAGCTTGATGTTGTAGTGAGTGTAGTAACCTATTGAGTTCGAGTTTATTTTCCTATTCGACGCAAAGGTACAGGGGGAAAAAACGTCTTTACTTTATTATATAAATAAAATAAGTAAAAAAAAAATCAACTTACCTAGAAACTGCGAAATGTCAATTATAGCTCGTAGCCCAGTGTTGATATTCGGCTGGCAGGATGGAGTTGATTTTCTGTTCGGTGTGTTTAACTTCACTCGGGAAAATGACAGAAAGTTCAAAACACGGGTTCCTTTTATATTCAAGCCGTTCGCGATGTGTCACAATTTTTAAATTATTTATATTGATTATTATTGGGTAAACCCTGCTTTATATAATCATATAAATGACAAGTTTTTTAATTATTATATT
This sequence comes from Sepiola atlantica, assembly GCA_963556195.1. Lineage (NCBI taxonomy): Eukaryota > Metazoa > Mollusca > Cephalopoda > Sepiida > Sepiolidae > Sepiola > Sepiola atlantica. Next base: position 141,084,200 of record OY744527.1, on the reverse strand, counting down.
TTATTCATTAAAATTTTCAATTTGGAAATTTTTCATGAAAATTTATCTAAAATTCTATACTTCGCCTACCAAATTGAACAATAACCTGGAATGATTTTTCAAAGTTGAACAAGCAATATTGTGAACGGCAAACATTAAAAAATAGGACTAAAATATTGTTGTTGAAAAAAACGCGGAACTAAACATATTTGTCATTAAAATAGTTACATAATTCAAATCAACCGGCAAAAAAAACAAAATTTCACAGCATAAACAGACCAGTTTGGGATACATACTAATATTTACAAAATTACTCAATAATTTGCTAAAGAAAAAGTGAAACAAAACCTTCTTCACAAAAACTCTAACTAAAATGAAAGTAACACTCAACAATGCACTAACTACTTGTTTAAACAATCTTGGTATATATATATATATATATATATATATATATAAAGTCCATTTTAGTACTTGATCTTAATGGATTATTATTAAACAAATAATGTATAATTAATGTGGGAATTTGCTTTTAATGCTTAAAAATGTAAAGTGTTTTTTTGCACGATAATGTAGAGATTTATTATAATTAAAAAGGTACAATCAAATAAAATATTGAGAAGGAAAATGGGGAGTAATTTAACAATTTGAATACAAACTATCGTTACTTTGTTGTTGTCAGTCTTCCATACTTGAAACTTTTAAAGCCGACTTTTCAAACCTTGAAAATCCAGTTCATGAATGTTTTAATTGACTAATTTTCATTGAATCATACCGTGAATGTATATGTTTCAGATAAAATCAATATTCAATAGAAAAGAATGAATTGAATTTATGTTAAATACATTTCAAATGTTTAGTCCATCAGAAATGTACTTAAAATGTCTAATTTTGTTTGTAACTATAACACACACGCACACACATTGTATGTATATATATATATATATATATATATATATATATATATCAGATAAATTACAGTGCAATAAGAAAAACATTAAAAAATGGCCCCTGTTATTCCTCACACAAGAAAATCAAAATGATACAAAAATGAGTACAAACCTTTTCCAGTTCTGCATCCAATAGTTTATTATTTTGAGACTTGAATGTAGCAGATAAATGTTTTCGCAATTTTCTTTGGGAATTTTCAAGAGTAGTGGCTGTGGTTGGCTGAAAAGAGAAGGCGTCTTGCTTATCTGTTGCTTTTCAAATTTGAATTCAAAATTATTTTTTCAGATTTATGTTCAAAGGTTTATAGTAAGTCGGAGGTTTTGGAAAAAGTCAAAGTCAGAGTTGTAAGAATGCTAGAGAGTGGATTTTTAATCTCTAAAGAATCAACAGTCTGAATATTGGAAGACTTTAAAGAAGGAGTCTGAATCAGATGCTTTGGAATCCAAAGAGTAGGTGTCAGATCCTATATCTTCCGACTCCACAACCCTCGTAAAAAGAAAGCAGAAAGTCTTATCGACCAATTTTGGGGCATTAAATCCAAGAGCATAGTTACAGTTGGCAGACTAAATCAGAAGAGCCTCAAAACTTCGGTGATCTCTGACCAAAGTGAATTATATTTTGACACAATCACAAGAAATAACCCTTGACCCCCATTTCATAATAATGTGTTAAGCCAATGACTTAACACTAACATTGATTTCTGCATTGATTTTATTCTTTAAAGAAAGCAGTGAAATTGATAAGATGTGCAAGTATCTGCACAGCCGCAGCGGATGCTGCAAAATCTTTTCCAAAATTTATTGCCAACAAAAGCAGAAAAACATTCTATGCAGACGACACATTTTCATTAAAAAAAAAAAATAGAAAGGTTCTTGAAAATGAGCAAAAATCTGTAAACCAGCCTTCTTTTCTGTTTTTTTTTTATAGTAATAAATTATCAAATATTACTTGTGTCTCTGAAAATTAAATGATTATTATTTTTTAACTTAATTCTAATATTAATTTTTTAAATAATTATTACTCCTTTTTTTTCTATATTAAAATGCGAATTTCTGGACTGCAAACCTCAAATCAAAAATAAATAAATATTAAATTCAGTAAATCTTTTATATAATTTAGTCATCTTGACTAAATAGAAAATATTCTGGATCCTTGTGTCTGATATTTTCAACAAATCCTTTAAAACAATTAGTCCTTTTTGACTAAACAGAAAATATCATGGGTCATTGTGCCCAAATATTCTCAATCTTAGGAGAGTAGAAAGTGGACCTTGGGTTTACTTTCGGCAGCCTCGTAACACTCGCTTCCCTTGTCCTTTAGTCTTCACATTTAATGAGCAATGTTTCTGACAAAATGGAAATAATTGCTGTTTTCTGGATCAAAATTTATCAATCTAACACTGGCTAGTTTTTTACCTTCAAGTGGTGATTTTTTTTTAGCTCCTTACATCAAGTGGCTTCACGCTTGTCTGGAGCGATTTCCATAAAAAAAAAATTTTTTTAAATAAATAAATTTTAAAAAATCAAATTTCGGCTAATATCTGGATTTTGTTTTCCAAATATAACCTTTTAAATACTGACATTTTATCAAATTTCTTTTAACCAACTTTTAAATAATGACATATCGTCATAAGTTTCCTTCATAAACAATAGTTAATATCTGAGATTTTCAAATATAACTTTGAAATTGTCATCAATCCACAGAATAAAAATCTGCAATCCAAAATTGACGCTTACGATTGATAAATTAAATTCCCATCTAAGAGAGAAATGTCTTAAATCTATCACATTATTTTTAAAGCAATCTTTTAAATTATTATTTAAATTAATTTTCAACATCATAATGCTTACTTTACATGAAAAGGAGCAAATGAATTTAACGTGGGCACAATTTTCCTAAAGAAAGAAAATTATGACCACGGTGATAAAAAAAAAAAAAAAACAACAAAAAAAACAAAAAAAAAAAACATGGTGTTGACGATTTAACGCCCAGATTTCATCTGACGAAATAATCTCAGAAAGATTTATTGTCTGCGTTTGTTTACATTTTAAAAAACTGTCGCGTCACTCAAATTGACCAATCAGATAATGACTCGAAGACCACCGTTAAAATGGATAAAAATTTTGTTGTCTGCCCAAAACATTTGGGCATTTATAACGACAGCTAACAGAACGAAAAAAGGGGTTAAAAACAAAAAACAAATAAATGGTACCAAAAGCAAAATAAGTTACTTTTCTCTGGATAAGTTTATTTGTGTTTTAACTTATTTTAATGCTTTTTTTAGTTCAATTTAAAAGTAGTATCGAGACGTCACGTGATCAAATGCAGCAATTTTTTGTTTTCAATTCTAACATGGCGCCTCGACACTAAATTTAAATCGAACTAAAAAAAACCTTTAAAATAAGTTAAAACACAAATAAACTTATCCAGGTAGGTAGAAGAATAACTTATTTTGGTAACATTTATTTGTCGCCTATTCGTTCTGTTAGCTGTCGTTATAAATGTCCAAACATTTTAACCGCGGTTAAATAACAATTTGAACCCGTTTAAAAAAAAACAAAGGAAAAAGAAAAACAATCTGAGCAGCATTTATTTTAATCTCGCAGTTCAAATCTAGCTCCGAAAAGTTTTATTCAGCTCAAGAGTCTTTGCACGGATGCAAAAATTTCAACAAGGCGTCAAAAGTTGAACACTTACCAGTAATAACCCTGCTTCACACGAGAGACATATCTTCCACCTGACATTTTTTTGCAGCCCAAGATTTTTTTGTATGAACACTAAGTTCCAGCAAAGAAAAAAAATAAACACACAAAAGTCAGCACTACCAATAATTACCGGCTTTGCGTGGCAAACCCGATGAACTCACAAGTTAAATTTTGCCCGCGAACGCTAATCCTTTGCTGAAACAACCACAAAAACTCCAGCTTCATCCTAACAGGATGAACGCTAAGTCCTCGCTGAGAACGATTACATATATATAAAAAAAACAAAAAAAAAACTAAGCAAATCACCAAACCAAAAGGACTGAAAATTTAAGAAAACTATTCTGCCTAATCAGCTCCGTTGCTCGTGGGGGACTTCCTGTAGCGATCTCAACCAGGCAACATTCTCACGTTGGTCACTGGCGTGCCGTGTTTTAATCGGCCAAAGTTTTCGGCCAATGGACACCATATGCTTTCTTTCGTTGGTGTCCATTTAAACTACTTTTCTCTCTCTCTCTCTCAGCGTTGACCGATACCCTTTCTTCGTCTCTGACATAGAAGAGGAAATCTTGTGAAAACACACTGGCCGAAAACTTTGGCCAATTAAAACACGGCACGCCAGTGACCAATGTGAGAATTGTCGGAAATTTTAAAAGCAGCAGCAGCTTCTCTCTCATCTCTTCCGCTTTCCCGACAACAGCACAAACAGGAGATCGCCCCCCCCCCCCGGCTTGATTGGGAGAGGGAGTCGAAAAGTAGGTAAATCAATTTTAATTCCTATCACTGACAAAGAACTCAAATTTTTCTTCGAACACACACACATTACACTGCCACAAATAGACAAACGACACTTCCCACGCTCGTACACACGCATTCCTATAAACACAATTTCATGTATCTCTCACACGCACTAGGAAATATATAGACATTTGTCCCAAAACTTGTGTACACTCAACAAACTTTCTCCACCCAAAACCATGAATACCTAAACGAAAACATTTTCTCCGCATGAACTGAATCTTTAAATCTCCGTCTCACATGTAAAATTAGTTATATAAATGGTGTTATTATAATAATGTTTCTTTCCTTTGTTGTTTTAACCTCAGACATTTTAGCTCCCACGTGGTCGATTAATACCTTATATTCTGTGCGTAACCCAAATAGGTCACAAATTACTAAGCAAACCCAAGATATAACTTCTTAATAATATTTCCCTTAAAATAATTTGTGACCCGAATAGCAATATTTATCCCATGAAGATAAGGATTAAAAACCTTTAATCGGTAAGAGCGCAGAATAACGTCCGGCTGACTGGCTAGTGGGCCGTGTGCAAAACCAGATTGGCCTTTTTATGACCAAATTTCACGAATTTGGCCTTTTTTAAAGTAGTTTGGCCAACGGAAATTCCGTTTGGCCTTTTTGTGAATATTCTGGAGTTCACTTATGTTTATCAGACCTTTTGAAATGTTCAAATTTGTAAAAGATTTTTGCAAGAAAAGGGCACTCGTAGAAATCCTCATCAATTTGCGAATATTTGTTTAAAAAAGAATTCAAATAAAATAAAATCAACAATTTGTATCCACAATTTATGTGTTTGCTCTTCATTTTTAGTTTGTCGTTATTTTTTTAATTTTCTTTTTGTGTTTGCTCTTCATTTTTAGTTTGTCGTTATTTTTTTAATTTTCTTTTTGTGTTTGTTCTTCATTTTTAGTTTGTCGTTATTTTTTTAATTTTCTTTTTGTGTTTGTTCTTCATTTTTAGTTTGTCGTTATTTTTTTAATTTTCTTTTTGTGTTTGTTCTTCATTTTTAGTTTGTCGTTATTTTTTTAATTTTCTTTTTGTGTTTGTTCTTCATTTTTAGTTTGTCGTTATTTTTTTAATTTTCTTTTTGTGTTTGTTCTTCATTTTTAGCGAAGTGACACGAGTATTCATATACAGAATGTAGAAAACTCCTGGTTACATTTTAAAAGATTTTTGCAAGAAAAGGACACTTTTTCATTTTTACTTTTTGTTTTTATTTTTAAAATTTTCTTTACTGTGTTTGTTCTTCATTTTTAGCGAAGTGTTTGTGTTTGCTTTCATTTTAAGCAATAGACATTTGAATTTTGCGCCTGGCCGCACATAAGTGAACTCCAGTATATTCACAAAAAAAGGCCAAACAGAATTTTCGATGGCCAAACTGCTTTAAAAAAGGCCAAATTAGTTAAATTTTGCCAATCTGGTTTTGCGCATGGTCCACTAGCCAATCAGCCGGACGTTATTCTGCGCTCTTACCAATTAATCAAGGCCCTTCAGTTGTAAACGAACATGAACACGTGGGGATCCCAAATAAACATGGTCCCCAAGCGTTAGGATGATATGCCGCCATAAAGGTATCTCTTACCCTGACGTTAAGGCATCGCCATAACTTAAAAACAACATAGTCCCTATAAGAAATAAACATCATACCAGTTGTAGTAGAAGCAACTTGCTTAATGAAAAAAAAAATCTGAGAAAATACTTAGACACATTCCTTGGAAGATCAAGCTTTAGTGAAATACAAATAGCCGGCCTAAAAGGGGCAGATATAAATTTAAATCCTAATGAAATCAAGTGTTAGCTTCCTTGATCTCTTTGAATAAACTGAAGTAAAATTAAAATAAAAAACAGACCTTTCTTTTAACAACTAGTATAATGGTTGGTTAGGGTTAGTTCGGGGATGCTCATGCAGAGTAAAGCACTATAGTCGCATTCAACATTTTAATAAAAAGTACAATTCCTTTAAGTTGCGTTGGTTTTAGCGTCCAAAATCTTTTTTGTGAGAAAAAAATCTTAGTCAACGAGAGTTATTTCCCTTGCATATTAGTGCCTTACTCGACATGAGTGCTGGAAATTGATCATTTTATTTTTAAAAAGTCGTCTTGTAAGAAAAAACTATGCTTTTTATATTTGTTAGGTACGTGCAAAATCAATGGCCGGTTCCCAAAATGTAAAATCATTTTGACCCTCCCTTCAGTTAAAAATTCACCAAAATTCAGGAAATCAATCAATTTTAATGTGTCGGGGTTCAACACATTCGCGACGTATCTTTACATTTAAAAAAGACACCATCTTGAAAAGTACCGTAGCAGCAGCAGGAGTCGCTATTTATTTTGCCATGATTTTGGACAACACCAGCAGCAGCTATTCTTTTCACCAAGACATTTGAAAAAGACGCCATCTTAAAAAAAGATGACAGCAGCAGTTGTCTTTTTAACCCCTTGCGTGCTACGGAAAAATACTGGATGCTGCCTGTATTTTTACTGTCGCTAATATTTTTTTCTCCTCTTTGTCTAGAAGAGTGGAAAAATACTGAGCTTTAATCGCCATTTTGTTTACAATGACTCAGCAAAAAAAACGGCCAGCGGATATCTTCCTTATTTGTCCTTTAAGGGATACAAAAGAATTTCGCCAACTATGCCGAGAACCTCACTAATATATTCAACCATGTTGTATGGCAAGAGATCTGTTTGGAATTTATTTCTCGAAATTTAATCCTTTTCACCGGCAAAGGTACCTGGGCACACATTTCATCAAATCTCTAGCTTTTCACTCAAAAAATGGATTGGGTCTGGATTTACGCCGGTCTATTGGGGGTTGCCGGTCCTGTGTAGCTCTAGGAGGTGCACCCTCCCAAGCTTTGCCTCCCCTCTTTGGGGAGGAGTAAGTTTATTGCTTACTGTCTGAGGCGCCTCTACCGGGGAATGCCGACGGGGCTGCCCAGGCAATTTTTAAATGGCCAGAGTGCTCACCTCTCGAGCGCTGGCTTATCTAATCCCACTTTCCCGACGTTGTGTCACATCTTACCTTGTGGGAGGTAGATAAATAAATTGGATTCAACCAGGGAGTCAGGAGGCCCCCACGTCGAGCCACGAAGCAGCAAATACAAACAGCCCTTCTCAGGGCTACTAATGCGATTTACTCTCTTTGCTACCTGCCTGAAATGAACACTTGCCTCAGCCTGCATCTTCAGTTCCTGCTCCTCTCCTGCACCAGCATCCTGCAGTCCGAACTCCTGCACCTGCAGTCCTGAGTTCCTGCACCAGCACTCTCCTGCTTCAACTGCACCAGCACCCTGCAGCTCTGACTCCTGCACCAGCGATTCACCACCTTTTTTTTTTAAACAACACTTATTAGGGCTACCTCGACAACTACTGCGAGATTTCTTTGCCAGCCAGCAAGGGTACCTCATCACCATCCATCGACAGCTACCCAGCTTTTCTCTCTCCAACTACACCACTTCTGTCCTTCCAGTTTGCTGTCACCAGAGACGCCACTCCCGTCTGTCCAGTCTCTCTTGTTCCAGTGACATCAATCAATCAAATCCCATCACTCATTGTTATCACCATTTTTTCTTATGGTAAAATAAACACACTTTTTCTTGAACTGTTCACCAGTGTTTTTTGTCCTCTCTTCTTTGCCAATGCCGTAACTTGCCTCACAGTGGGCCCACGGGTGGTAAAACTTTGAAAAAGTGATGTCATTTGAAATGATCAAACTTATTTTTTTTTTAATCTAGATACAATTTCTAATTAAATGCAAAAAAAATCAGTTCAATATCTTCTCGACAACTAATTTGGTGGTCATTTGAATTTATGAAAATCTGCATTTCGCGCAGATTTTTTTCAATTTCTGAAATTTTGTAAAAATTGGCCCAGAAATCCAAGTTAAATGCATTCCTAAGTTTATGGTTGCAATTTGCATTGGTATATGGATATTGGAATCATGAAAATAGTTTATGTTGGCCAATTTTGGGGCCTATTTTAAAAATTCTGACCATTTTTCAAAAAAAAGTCAAAAACAGCCAATTTTCGGCTAAAATTGTGACAAAGATTTGTCTTTCAACTCAAATTGCACCTTAAAAATGGCTTCCAGACACGGGTAAAGTATATATATTCTGAATCCTTAATCTATACCCTACATGAATCTATAATTGGCTAAACCATATAAAATCCGGTTAGTGAATTAGAGACAAAATGAAGGAGTACTGTCAGATTTCTATTGAAATTTTCAGAATTTTCAAAATTTGGCCCTTTTTTCAAAACCTGGGGGGGATCAAAAAAGCCATTTTTCGTCGAAAAATTGGATGAAAATTTGGCTTTGCGCTCAAATTGCACCAAAAAGATGGCTTCCAAACATGGGTAAAGTATATGTATTCTGAATCCCTAACTTATATCCTACATGAAACAATAATTGGCTAAGTCCTGTAAAATCCGGTTAGTGAATTAATTTATCTAAGAGATAGCCCCATGGGGGCACAGTCGGAATATGCGAAAATTTCAGAATTCTCCAGGTTTTGCCCATTATTGATCTCTTACTACCCCCTAGCTATCTCAAATCGCCCCAACATAAGTTAATTTGACTTATTATGGGTCAGCAATGTTATTAAACCTGAATTAGGGAGAAGCTGACAAGGAGAAGCTGGTTCGTGGGAGATAATTCGATTCCTTTCTGCTTCAGGAAATACCGTGTTTGTCGCATCTTCTCTTTACTTAGGGCCATGCAGTGCATGAAGGAAACAGCTTCCATTGGTGAAAATGAGACAACAGGGACGTCTGCTTTCTTGTCCTTTACTCTGGACTTCAGATAATCGAGGAGTTCTGTTACAGTGATGGAAAATTCATTTGTTCCGATGAAGGTTTCGAGCATGTCGAGTAGAGGTTTTGTTATGTTCTTCTTCTGCCTGTTTTGAAGATCGTTGAAATCTTTCCACGATTTCGTAAATGTAGCTGTGAAAGAACGGCGAGAAGTCTGTAAAGATAGAGGTTGCTCATCAAGATGAACAGGAGTGGAAGGTAGACTCTCAGAAGCAACAGACTCGGCAATGTGTGGCGGTCTTTCCTCTTGTTCAGCACGTTCAAGATCAGCAGTAAGTGGTTCATACGGAAAGAAAGAATTATCATCTAGTCCAGGCACTGGAAGAGTGGTTGTAGTTTCCATTAGAATACTCTCTTCCTCAGGAACGTTGATGGACAGGACGACTTTATCGCTTGACGAATCTACGAAATCCTGCAAGGAACATCTTGTTTCCATCTTTCTTCTCTTCTATGTCCGTATTTCACTGTTCAGCTCTTTCACCTCACATGGAACAAGTTTACATTTCGCTGGTAAATGCTCATTTACGGTGTTGTAGTAGGCTTTTTCAGATTGTTTCTTCACTCTTCCTTTACGTTCAATGGAGGTGAATGCCTGGAAGAGTCGTTTCTGTGTAAGATCTATGGTACCAGTTTCTTCATTCATTTCCATTTCGTCTGAAAATAAAAGTTGACAAGTAATTGTTGAGATTCTTAACACTTAGACCTAACACGATGCCTTGTCAACTTGAGACAACTGAGATGATACTAAGAATATATGAAGTGAAAGTTAACCTCAATAGAACAGGAACAGGAAGCGAAACCAATAGAAACGAAACTAAGAAGATGTTGTGCCATCACTGCAGTGATGCGCCAGTGATGCGCATCATCATGTAAATTGCCAAAGTTGCTTCAAGACGACGATATGAGCCATTTAGTAAAAATTTGAATAAATTGGCATTTTTTGAGAAAATGTCCAAATATAGTAATTAGAGCCCAGTTCCCCCAAATTTTATGTTTCTCAAGGACGTTGGTATTGCATCTGAAGTGCCTTGTCAATACACTTCCAACGAGGTATCAACCACTTTCTAATTATGAATTTTGACAAAGTTATGCCCAAAATTAACGATTTTTAAAAAATGCCTAAATATGGTAATTAGAGCCCAGTCCCCTAAATTTCAGGTTTGTCGCAAGAATTGGTATCACGTCCGAAGCACATTGTTAATACGCTTCCAACGAGGTATCAGCCACGTTCTAATTGTGAATTTTGATGAAGTTATGCCAAAAATTGGCGTTTTTTGAGAAAATGCCCAAATATGGTAATTAGAGCGCAGTCCTCCAAATTTCAGGTTTGTCCAGGAAATTGGTACTGCATCTGAAGCGCCTTGTTAATACGCTTCCAACAAGGTATCAGCCATTTTCTGATTTCAATTTTTGGCGAAGTTATTAAACTTTTACCACTTTTTGGCTTTCTGGGCCCACTGTGTGCCTGTGTCTACTTTCTTAGTTGTGAGGCCGATCAAACCCCAACGGACGGTCGGTCGGTCGGTCTCGCAACAAATGAAATTTTCACTATTTATTAATCAACAATCACGGAATATAATGAAACCATTCTATTTCTTAAAATCTTAGTGAAAATGTATTATTTGTTTAAAAACAAAATACACCTTTACTAAAGTTATATTTTTAAGTATTAATTAAAAAAAAAATGCATGATTTTTTTTAAATTTTTGAATGAAAATAAAGCACTGTAGACTTTCTGGGCCTTTGGGCTAGGGATCAAAGTGTAGTATTTGTTCCGATGGATACTACACCCTATAGACCGGTACCGTCTTGGCCTTCGGGCCTTGATTCCGCCGGTCTGTGGGTTTGTCCTGTGCAGTTCTAGGAGGTCCACCCTCCCAGGCTTTGCCTTCTCACCCTTTGAGAAGGGGTTAGTTTATTTGAGGCGCTCCTACCGGGGAATGCCGACTGGGCTGCCCAGGCATTTTTTGTAGGCCAGAGGGCTCATCTTCTAGGGACCTGGCTTTTCAAATTCCACTTTCCCGACCTTGTGTCACATCTTACCGCTGTGGGAGGAAGATAAATACAAAACACTGTAGATGGTGATTAAATTTTTTTTTAATATTTCATATTACGAAAAAGGCCCCTAAATTCATTGTTAATAAAATCACTATAACTCGGACAAAAATTAATTTTTTGAATTAGCGAAGTTATCATTGAATAAAGCATTGTTTAATCAATATTTTCACCAAAAAATAGTATAATTGAAAAAATATTTTGTGATTTTAATGATTAGAGGTTCTCGCAAAATTAAAAATTATATTTCCCTTTTGCACATGAACGTGTCATCAGCGTAAGAAATTATTTTTATTATCTTTAAAATAAACAATTTTTTTAAAATGTGGATCAGGATCATTACGAAAAAAAAAGAATTTTTGGATAGGTATGGTTCTGTAATAAACAGGTTGGATTTGCCCTCCAACCCGTGGCCACCGAGAGTTACTACAGGCCAAGCAACTAACTTCCTGCCCCCCTCTGACGTCACTGACTTCCGTGTCAAAACAAGGACCGTAGTAATAACAATAAGAAGGCATTTCGACTTCTCCATTCACTAAATAATCCATCAAAATTCAGGAAATCAACCAATTTTAATGAAATTTTCAGGATTTATTAATTAATGATCACGGAATATAATAAATCCATTACTTTATTATAAAGCTTGGTGCAAATGTATTATTTCTTGTAAACAAAACACACCTTTACTAAAGTTATTCAAAATATCAAAACATGTTGAACATACGATATTGTAAATATTTAAAACAAAGCATTAGAAAACTTTAAAAATTGCATGTAAAAAAGAAAAGAAAAGAACACGGTTCGATTCATCTTAAAACCGATCTTTATTCAATATAAATTTAAAGAAAATAATAATTCACGATCAAATACTGCAAAAAAATGAATTATGAATTACCATTATTTAAACTTCTAACCCAATCAACCGTAAGTAATTCAGACTTTGAAATTTGCTTAAAAGTTATACAAAAAAAAATTTCAATGTTAACTGTTTGTTTAATAATGGAATCAAAATTCAGGAAATCAACCAATTTTAAAATAATTTCGCGCTTTTAAAAATTTCATTTCATAATTCACAAAGTTAAAATGCCTACTGCATATGTTTGGATTTCCAAAAGAGAAATAATTACTGCAAATATGGATACACGTAATAATGTTTACACCGACTAAATATAGTGTAGTAAGTTTGAATTTTTTTTAATTATATAAAAAATCAAGTCTGAATTACTTATTCATTATTTGATAAAAAAAAGTAGTGTTCCATTTTTTTATTATTACTTTTTTTCGATGTCTTAAGTGTAGCAGAGTTTATCTTTTCTTTACTTTTGTAGATTAAATAAATGAAATAACATCATATTTAATCAAAATTTTCACAAAAAATATTAATTAAACAATGCTTTATTCAATGATAATATCGTTAATTCTTCGAGTTATACTGATTTTATTAACAAGAGTGTAGGGGCATTTTCCGTAATATATACGAAATAGTTTTTTTTTTTTAAATATTTTAAACATATACAGATCTTATTTTCATTTAAAAAAATCATGGATTTTTTTTATATATATAAAAATATACGTTTAGTAAAGGTGTATTTTGTTTTTAAAAAAATAATACATTTTCACTAAGATTTTTTAAAAATGTTTCACTATATCTCCTGTGCTTGTTTATTAATAAATATTGAAAATTTCATTAAAATTGGTTGATTTCCTGAATTTTGGTGAATTTTTAAGTGAAGGGAGGGTCAAAATGTTTTTACATTTTGGGGATCGGCCTTTGATTTTGCACGTACCTATCTCTTAATAGCAAGATAGGAGTTGGTGATTCCATTATTAAACAGACAGTTAACATTGAACTTTTTTTTTGTATAATTTTTAAACAAATTTCAAAGTCTGAATTACTTACGGTTGATTGGGTTAGAAGTTTAAATAATGGTAATTCATAATTCAGTTTTTTGAAGTATTTGATCGTGAATTATTATTTTCTTTAAATTTATATTGGATAAAGATCAGTTTCAAGATGCATCAAATCGTGTTCTTTTCTTTTCTTTTTTTACATGCAATTTTTAAAGTTTTCTAATGCTTTGTTTTAAATATTTACAATATCGTATGTTCAACATGTTTTGATATTTTGAATAACTTTAGTAAAGGTGTTTTTTGTTTACAAGAAATAATACATTTGCACCAAGCTTTATAATAAAGTAATGGATTTATTATATTCTGTGATCATTAATTAATAAATCCTGAAAATTTCATTAAAATTGGTTGATTTCCTGAATTTTGATGGATTATTTAGTGAATAGAGAAGTCGAAATGCCTTCTTATTGTCATTACGACGACCATTGTTTTGACACGCAATGCAGTGACGTCATTTTCTAGCCAACCGGCCTGTAGTAACTCTCGGTGGCCACGCTCCAACCACCATTCAATCCCATGCCGCTCTCAAAATTGCATTTTTTGGAGATTCAACGATTTTGTTAATTTCACAATTCATTGTCATTTATTTGGAAAGATAAAACCTAAGTTTGTATTTGTTTTGTCATTTTTTCATTAATAAATATTATTTAAAAAGTTTAAAACAATTATAAATAGAATTCAAATATGACATTTTCTTTCAAAATTGAATTCTATTCATTTATTAATAAATAATTTTTAATGTCTTAACTTTTTTTCAATGACAATCAGTGTAGTCATTGACTTTAATTTACTTTTTCACGCTTAGAATAAAAAAATAATCTTTTAGCTTTATTCTAAAAGAATTAATGTAATTTATCGTTACGACACATGTCAGAAATTCTAACACGTGTCGTAACAATAAATTAGTTATTTATTCTTTAAAAATTAATGTAATTTAAAATTACATTAATTCTTAAAGAATAAATCGAGTAATGTAATTGTTCAAGATTTAAATCTATCATCATGTAAAAATAATTAATAAAATTGACACGGTTCGTAACATAAATTTTTTTTTTTAAATAACTATTACGACAGTTTGAGCCTTCCATGAGATTTTGTAGCCGTATTCTCTGTTTACAATTACAACACAGGTTCCGGACATGTTTTAGCTAACTTTCACTTTTTTTTTTTTTAAATAATTAAGCAATTTTGAGTAAAAACAGAGGTACATTCTTTTGTAATTCACTCGCTTTAGACTTTAATTTAATAATTATCTTTGAAACAGTCCCAGAAAACTGATATTTACTTTTCCAGCGATTTTTAAACATGTTTTATTTAATCTTCAGTTTTAACTGATTTTTTGCTGTTTTGATAACATTTTCCATTCTAATTTTTTTTTCACATGTAAATATACATTTGTTTTCTTTTAGATATTAACTTAATGCTTTTATCTTTCAAACACAATCAAAAGTTAAACGAAAACTACTTTAAAGAATTAAGAAAAGACACTTTTAAGAACTATAGTCAGTACAAGCGACAGCCATTTTTGCACGTACCTAAGTATGGTTCCTTCGAATTATCTATATAATACTAAAAGTCTATTGATCTTGTATGTTTGCAATCAGCTTTCAGCTTTCCGGTTTTCAACATCCGGTTGCGCATGCGTAAATAGCATCGTCTTCAATTTGTTATTCCAATTCCGTTATTCTCTATTATGATTAACGAACGCATGAAATTTTTCATTCTGGAAATTTTTATATCGCTTTTAATATAAACAATTTCATTTAATTTCATCAAATAGTTTTTTTGTTTTCTTCACGGCTAAAAACATTCAACGGGAGGACTTCGTAAAGTCTGTCGCAGTTTCAAAAAAACTCCTCCCTTTTAAAAAACAAAAACAAACAAACAAAAAAACAACACTCATTATTAATATCAGCCATACTAGCGGTCGGTGAACGAAACCACCTCCCACTTTCCCTCTCATAGATTTCACCACTCCTACTCCCTCTGTTTTCGTTACGTACGCGAGAAAGCTGAATCGGTAAATGCACACATTTCTATTACATTAAAGTGTTTCCTTTTGTTGTTTTTTAAACAGCAAATACTTGAATCATATGTTTTACACATATTACATCCAAAAAAAAACAATTATAATAAACAGAACGACTCATAGAAATCTATCTATATTCTTTTTTCATTTTAATATACTTTCATAGAAATGCTTCTGTTATGTAAAAAAAACCTATTTTCTTTATGCCACAAGTGTCACGCTCATACATGAATTCCATAGCTAATATAACAAACTGACCCAACGGGTCACGGGTGGTCTAGTAGTTTAATAATAATAATACATTTGTTTAATGTAGTAAAAAACAAATATTTACATTGAAAAAAAAACACATTTTATTATTAATATAAGTGTTTGAAATAAATAAAAACATATGCTATAATAATAAAACATTTTATTGAAATAATTTTAAACAAATTATCAACCGAAAGTTTGTTTTTTCTTCTTGAAGTGTAATAAAAAGTAACGTTATTACGTTACTTTTTATTACACTTCATAACATTTTCTAGCCTCATATAAAATGTTTCCAAAAAAGTTTATTTATTAATACAATACCCCCCCCCCCCCAAAAAAAAAAACGTCGAATAAATCAGAAATGATCAAAAACATTTTTTTTTTTCATTTCTGGTCATCCATACGTCACGTGACGCTGTATTTGTTTCACGATTAAACAGGAAGCCACAAAAACCTTGGAAATAACCAATTATTGTTTTATTTTTATTTTGTTTCTGCCACGCAGACAGTTTATTTGTTTTGATTTTGACTTTTAAAAAATTGACACTAGAAAATTATAATTACAAATAAAACGTGACAATTAACAAAAAAAACAAAACAATGCAATGTGTTTTTCCGTTTTAGGAAGCCGAGTTCCATTTTCGCTGTTGTCACTCGTTAACAGGGTCGCCAGATTGGCCTTTTTAAGGACAAATTTCACGAATTTGGCCTTTTTGGTCTTCGAAAATTCTGTTTGGCATTTTTTTAAATTTGACCTTAATTTTGGCCTTTTTCCGATTATTTATATAAATATTTACTTGATAGTAATTATTAAAGAAAACGTAACTTTAAAGCAGTTTGTATTTCAAAACTTGTTGGCTTTTTTTTAAATTTTGGCCTTTTCTTTGTTGATTCATGGATTTGCAGGAGAAAAATAGCTCCAGGGTCCAGAATTTACATAAATATTTGAACATTTGTGAGTTTAGAAAAAAAAAAAAGCAAATATTTATCTTGTTCTAAGGGTCACACTCAGGAGATTCCACTCCCAGATTGGCCATTTTTTTGTAAACTATGATAACAAGGGTGAATATTCTAGAGTTCATGTCTGTTTATGAGACCTTTTGAAATGTTCAAATTTGTGTTGACATCTATTTGCTAAACGTCTATATGGTACCTCTCAAAGACTTCACGGTTGAGTATTAAACTGCTCAGGGACAACTTTTTTCTTTATTGCTGGCGCCTTGGCCCTGTCCAGTCCGGTCACCTGGTCACTAAGTATATCTCCTCTGAAATAATTAATGTTTGAAATTCTTTAAATTTAGTGCTTTGAAATTAATTGAATCAATTTTCAATTTATGGAAAATTTGAAAACTTATGACTGCGAAACTATCTCTCATATAGAAACAGTTGTATTTGAAAAGATATATTTAAAAATAATTATATTCATTTTCCTGGATAAGTCCCTAAAATTAAATTTATCCAGATTTTAGGGATATTTTAAGTAGTAAATCTGATATTGTGGTGACTGCAATGATTCTTCTCTAAGAGTAGGATAGACAAAAAAGAGTAGACCAAAACATGACCAACGAACCCAACACTTGATGTCATAGTGTCTAATTTGTCAAAATATATATTTTACATTTTTTCACAAATAAATAATCCAAAGTGCAGTATTCTATTGAAATTGTTAAACGATCGTACACAAAACCGTTGTTTATGTTGAATTCTTGAAACATACGGAAATGAATATGTAAAAACATTTGTTTACCTCTCAAATATAATACATATATATATGTGTGCGTGTGTGTATATATATATATATATATATATATATATATATATATATATACGTATATACATGTGTGTATATATATATACATGTGTGTGTATATATATATATACATGTGTGTGTATATATATATATATATATACATGTGTGTATATATATATATATATATACATGTGTGTATATATATATATATATACATGTGTGTATATATATATATATATACATGTGTGTATATATATATATACATGTGTGTATATATATACATATATACATGTGTGTATATATATATATATACATGTGTGTATATATATACATATATACATGTGTGTATATATATATATATATATACGTATATACATCTGTGTATACATATACGTATATACATGTGTGTATATATATATATACATGTGTGTGTATATATATATATATATATACGTATATACATGTGTATATATATATATATACGTATATACGTATATACATGTGTATATATATATATACGTATATACATGTGTCTATATATATATATATATACGTATGTACATGTGTATATATATATACGTATATACATGTGTGTGTATATATATATATATATATACATATATACATGTGTGTATATATATATATACGTATATATATATACGTATATACATGTGTGTATGCATATATATATATACGTATATACATGTGTGTATATATATATATATACGTATATATATACGTATATACATGTGTGTATATATATATATATACGTATATATATATACGTATATACATGTGTGTATATATATATATATACGTATATATATATACGTATATACATGTGTGTATATATATATATATACGTATATATATATACGTATATACATGTGTGTATATATATATATACGTATATACATGTGTGTGTATATATATATACATGGGTGTGTATATATATATATATATATACGTATATACATGTGTGTGTATATATATATATATACGTATATACATGTGTGTGTGTATATATATATATATAAATACGTATATACATGTGTGTGTATATATATATATATACGTATATACATGTGTGTGTATATATATATATATACGTATATACATGTGTGTGTATATATATATATATACGTATATACATGTGTGTGTATATATATATATATACGTATATACATGTGTGTGTATATATATATATATACGTATATACATGTGTGTGTATATATATATATATACGTATATACATGTGTGTGTATATATATATATATATACATATATACATGTGTGTGTATATATATATATATATATACATATATACATGTGTGTGTATATATATATATACATATATACATGTGTGTGTATATATATATACGTATATACATGTGTGTGTATATATATATACGTATATACATGTGTGTGTATATATATATATATACGTATATACATGTGTGTGTATATATATATATATATACGTATATACATGTGTGTGTATATATATATATATATACGTATATACATGTGTGTATATATATACGTATATACATGTGTGTATATA
>OY744527.1:141047895-141060395 GCA_963556195.1 Sepiola atlantica | reverse complement strand
AGAATGTATTGAGTCTATTTATCTAAATATTACCCCCCCCCCCAACATATTTTTCGGTTTCAATTGATGATGAAGCTAAGAAAACAATACAAAACTAAGACACAAAAATATGAAAACATTTGGAAGTTAACTTCAATATAGTCAATTTTTCTTGATATAATTTTTAATTTGGCTCTTTTTTGGGGGGGGCCTTTTTTCCTCCTAAAAGTGCAGCTTCAGTTTTCAATTTGGCATTTTCTCCCGAAAAATGTGGCCTCAAACATTTATTTAGTCTGGCAACCCTGCTCGTTAACGGATTTTACCAAGCCAATATGCGTAGCCACGGGAGGGGTTATCTATACAAGCATAAAAGTAAATCACCAACGAAAGATTTTAGAAGAATTTTTTTTTTGTACTTCTACAGAATTTGAACCGAACTATTTTTTTTAACCTTTCTAACCTAAGTTTTAGTTCGGCAGAAGTCGGTTAGGCTCGGTTCAAATTCTGTAGAAGCAACAGAATATTCACAAAAAAATTTCGATGGCCAAACTGCTTTTAAAAAAGGCCAAATTAGTGAAATTTGGCTATAAAAAGGCCAATCTGGTTTTGCGCACAGCCCACTAGCCAGTCAGCCGGCCCTGCGCTCTTACCTAAGTTACTCTTCGGTACTGATATCGATCCCGAACCAGCTTTCGTGACGTTCGACTTGGAATCGTTTGGCTGTCTTACGCAAACGGCCGAATGTTGACGAGCCGAAAACTTTGTTACAAATTGAAAATAAGTGCTTTCGAAGATGGATTTTTTGTCAGGAAGTTTTTTTTTTAAGAAAATAAACCCAAAATGAATTACGAACAGCTTTGCACTGCAGTATCATCGCGAGCAATAAATAATAAAATTTAAAAAATATGTCGTGATAAAAGTAATTTTGGTACGTTTTTTTTTTTCTTCAAAAAAATTCCTTGTAAATAAAAATACAGTATTCATTTTATAACAGTAACCTCGCTATGTTTTTTTTCCTGTTGTTTTCTTAAAAAATTCCTTACCCTAAACCTACAAAAAAAAAACAAGCAAAACATTATTATCATAGGACGCAGCACCGTATCAAAAATGTCGGCTGGAACAAATCGGCTCGTCAACTCTCGGGCGTTTGCGTAGAACAGCCGAACGCTTCCGAGTCGAACGTCACGAAAGCAGGTTCGGGATCGATAAAAGCACCTACTCTTCTACTAACCTGGATATATTTATTTGTTTTAACTTATTTTAAAGAGTTTTGGTGCTTAAGCATATTTTTTTTGTTCAAAACAAACCTGGTGTCCACCTGTTCAGTTAGAACGAAAAACAAAATGGCTGTTCATGAGCTTTACACGGGGACCCGTTTGACACTTGTGCATTTTAACATCCCGGCAAATTAATTGTTTTCATTTTAGGAGAGTTTCGTCCTCGGAAAAGGAAGAGTGACTAAAAAAAGTTTCTTTTATCATTTATGATCATCCGTACTTGAAATTTACTGCATGGTCAGTGGGATCGCGAACCCTTCTGGAGAGCCGGAAGAGTTAACAAAGCCCATGTTAATAATGGCTTTCTAAATTTGCCGGGGATGTTAACATGTACAAGAGCCAAAGGTTTTTTAGAATAAAATAAAAACATACGTTATTATTGATTTGATCCTGACGATCCAGTGCGTCTAATAAATTATGCTTCGTTAGTTTGTCGTCCTTATTTTCCCGGGAATGGAGTCTAGAGATTTCCAGGCTGTTTCTCCGGAAAGGATTTTTCGATCGCAACAAAGGAGAATCGATGCTTCCCAAATCAAAATCGGACAAAGAATTAATTTCGGTTTTGTTACCAGTTTGATTTTCATTTCGGTTTTCTCCATCGCGTAATTTTATCCGCTTTGACTCTCTTAAATTCTTATTGTCTAATTGTCTTTTCTTTCGCCTTAATTTCATTACGTCGGACGGTTTCTTCCATGGCGAAAAGCAATCTCCCATGATCTAGTTTGTTGTTTGTTATAAATAATAAAAAGTGACTTGAATGATGACGACGAGATACGGGGAAAAATTAGACAAACTTTAACTTTGGCGCTGTTAAAGACATTGCATTCTGGGAAGGGATCAAATAGTCGGTTAGAGTTATTTCCCTTCTTGTATCAGAGGCTTCCTTTCACTCTTGACAATGGAAACTCCTATAAGTGGCCATGCGAGGGGAGTCTATATTTAAGCAAAGGTTGCGCAATCCACAACCGGATCTTTTCTAAAAAGGAATTGCTTAATTGCAAAGAAAAACTGGTGTTATTTCGTAGTTTTTTCTGTCTCCTAGACTAGTTGTAATGTATAACCAAGGCTTGAGAGTCTAGTCTAGTCTAGTCTACCCTACTATTTAACCCATAGCTGGAGGGAGGACATATAGACTCATACCTTTCCCAAGCATATTAGATAAAGTGATGCAGTAGTGCCGATATTCTTACACACATTTCAATTCACATAAACACCATGTTTTTATTTATTTAGTTTACTTCAATTCACTCGAAACAAGGCACCCGGTCACTGAAACGTAAGGAGCATCCGAAGTGGGTTAGGGTTGTGCAGTCAGATGCTGGTTTACATTACATTTACATTTCCACATGTTAGCACAGTCGAGGAAATAGGGAGCGGGGGGTAAAAAGCCTTCCGGCATCTGAGGACCACTAAAGTGAAGGGGTGTGATTTTGTCAGCTTGTTAAATTAGTTGTTGAGAGGACACAGGTGCAGAAAGTTGCTCGGAGCACATTCCGTTGAAGTACTTGTAAAACAAGCACAGGGATGCAGCATCAATATTTTCGTTTGTATGTACATGTAATTTCTCACGTAGCAATAAGTTATGTTTCAGTTGGCGAAAACAGGCACATCTAAACTCGTGTAGTGATACACAGGCGATTAGCGCCTCACTGCACATGTGCACTTGCACCCTTTCCTAATTTCCGCATAAAAGCTTGATTCATGCCGAAATCAATTCAGTTTGAGTGGAGACACCAAAGGGAATAGACGTGATTCGCCTCTCGCCGGTGCGAATTAAAGCATCTGGAATGCTTCCACAACTCTGTCCTCCCTACGAACAAGATTTCTCTCACGTAAATTCCAGAGAGGACGCTACATAATACGCGACGGCCAAGCCAACTTGTTTACGTTTCTGTTAATAAAAGTTGGTTTTAGTGTAAAGAAAAAGCGTGGTATATTTTTTATGAAAGTCTAGACAGCCATCACCCGAAACTCTACAAAGAAGTGGTTGGTGCACCAGCTCAGATGTGGCAACAATACTCCATGCATGGGCGAATGGTGGCTTTATAGAGACATAGGATATTGGCTGGTGTGAGAAGTTTTCTAACTCGATAGAGGGAGTCCACCTTCCTTACAGTAAATATGGCAATATCTTGTATGTATTCATTCGAATTCATGTTACCTGTGAATGTTAGGCCGAGGAGTTTGAATGTTGGGCTCTCGGGCAATCGGTGGTTGATAAGCTTTCTTATAATTGTTAAAGGAAAGGAACTTTGTGTTGGTAGCATGAAATGTAACCATCCACTTATAGCTCCATTCCCCTAACCCGACTGGATGTCATTTTCTAAGGATTCAGCCTGGAGGGAAACAAGGGAGAATTACGGGTTCTTCCCGTTTGAGCAGAGAGACCTCGACTACTGGAGGAGAGAGAGCGGAGTTCACCCATGTTGGACAGGATTCCACATGGTTGAATATGAAGGAAGTCTGTCTTAGATTCTGAACCATGTATGGTAGAGACCACTACGAGTGGTGAGTAACAAGCCTTTTTATTGTATGTTCTTTTATGTTGTGCTGCAAGTATACTTTTCGTTTGTCAATATGTAAATTAAAGAAAAACGTATAAGTTTAAAATAAATTTATTTTTTTAAAAAACAAAAGATATTGAAACACGAATTTCGTAGTACTGATTTAAAACAAAAAGTAAAAATATTAAAACACGAAATTCGTAGAATAAATACATTTATTAATAAAAAAAATCTAAAAAACAAATGAAGTACGTTTTTCTTGCAAAATTGAAAAATGCAATAATCTAGTCGAATATTTATTTTTTATTAAAATATTCGTTTTAAATATGGTCGCCTGTCTTCCCCAATGCACACTTGACATCTGCCTCGTGATTGGCTGATTTACATGGCTATGTCATGCAGCCCCTCCCAAGTTTCCATTATCAGCTACTTCTACTCCTACTACTACTATATAGGGCGCGTGGTACGCGAATTGGCCTTAAATAATAAATAATAAAATAACATTTTTAAACGGCGTCACCAACGTTCAATTTAAATCTGATGAGTGTAAGCAACGACCCTGCTTTGTTCTTTGCTTAGCTAGACTTGTTTTTTTAGACAGAAAACTATATCTGGGGAGATAAATAAGTTCTGCTCTGTGGCAGTGAACTTGCCTCAAGATTAAATCGCTGAGGTAAGAGAATTTATTATCTCTCTTCTAACGGAGAAGCCCTATGACGCGCTTCGTGAGAGAATTACAACTTCTGTGATGGCCTCAATGCACAAGCTTATTTCTCAGCTGTTAGAAAAGGAGACCCTGGAAGACAGCACACTGTCACAATTTTTAAAACGCCTACAAAAGTTTGTGGAGAGGGCGATGGATAAGAGCATCGTCAAACACATTTTCCTCCAGTGCATACTAACACACTATAAGGTGGTAATCGCTACGCAGGACGAATCCACACCAGTCAAACAGCTGGCTATGATAGCAGACCACATAGCTGACATACTGTCTACACAGTCACCAATATACAGACATCGGACGGGGACGATGTGCTCATGAAACTGATGAAGGGGCAGCAGCGGTTGGAAGCCTGCATGAATAAGATGGCAGAGGAAATAGAGAAGTTAACATTAAAGAAGAAACAATGCCAAAGGTGTGGTGATACCCGCAGCTACTGCAGAGAATGGGGACAGGACAGGGTAATGTGTTGGAAGCACAAGAGATTTGCCAAAACAACAAATTCTTGTATTCCACTTTGTAATTATAAGGGGCTGGGAAAAGCCTAAACCGACAGAAGAAAGCGGTATCAACTGTCGCTGCATCCTGTTCTGGACGCCTACTTGTGGTAGACAGAAACTCGGAAACATCCTTTTTAGTAAGCAGTGGGGGACAAGTGTCCCTCATTCCCGCGACCACAGCCGACAATAAATCTCCTTCCTGTAAGTTTACACTACAAGCTGTAAACAGTTTGTTGCTATACAACTATGTGCAAAGGTAATGGATCTCAACTTGGGCTTGCACAGATCATTTCCCCACATTTTTATAGTGGCTGATGTAAAGAGTGCTATTTTAGGTAATGAATTTTTTGCAAGTGTTCGGCCTTGTTGAATATATAACAGGCCAATGTTTAAGAGATCCAGAAACACAACTTAAAGCGTGTGATGTAGTCAAAGCTGGTACTCCATTATGTCCAACAGTGGCGCATACAAACCAAGATAATGCCTTCCTGAGCCTTTTAAAGAAATGTCCTTAAATTTCAGTCCCCTCCTTTCATAAGAAAGTTTTGTCACACTCCATAACACACTACATAGAGACAAAAGGTCGACCCATCCATAGCAAAGCTAAGCGTTTAGCACCCAAAAAGATAACAGCTGCTGAAGCAGAATTTCAACAGATAATCAAGTTAGGCATAGTTCGCCCTTCAAAGAGTGCATGGGCTTCACATCTTCATGGGGGGACTAGACAGCACTGAACGCTGTTACAAAACCTGCTACGTACCCAGTACCACATATCCAGGGCATAACAGCAGTGGCTCAAAATAATAGGTTTTTCACCAAATTGAACTTGATTCGAGCATATCACCAAATATCGGTGGAGCTCAAACATCTCCAAAATGGCGATTCGGAATGTTTGAATTTTTGCAAATTATTTTTGTGTTACGAAATTCAGCACAAACATTCCAGAGATCTATAGACCAGATATTCTGCAATTTGACATTCGGCTGCATGTATATAGATTATATAGATCATGTACATAGATTATGTACTCATTGCTAGCTAGAATATACATGAGCACAGTGACCATGTACGGCAAATATTTGAAAAAAACAGACCTTCTGATATACGTAACGTAAGGAAAAAACGAAGCGGAATATAAAAAAAAAAAAAAAACCCTCAAAAAGTTATTTCTGCAACGAAAAGGTTTTGAAACTCAACCCCACGGCGACAAAAAAACTCCGTCGTTTAAAAAAAACAAAAAAAACAAAAAAAACAGACCTTCTGATATACGTAACGTAAGGAAAAAACGAAGCGGAATATAAAAAAAAAAAACCCTCAAAAAGTTATTTCTGCGACGAAAAGGTTTTGAAACTCAACCCCACGGCGACAAAAAAATTCCGTCGTTTAAAAAAAAAAAAACAGTCACAAATTGAGCAAGGCACGAAACTCCGCGTTTTTGTAAACAGAAAAAGAAAAAATTTCAACATTGAGAGATTCGGAAACTTTTTAAATTCTCTTTAAAAGCTTAAAAAGAAAAAAACAAAGGACAGTTATTTTTAACACCAAAAAAGGAAAAAAAATACCGAAATCCCTTTTTTTTCTCTCTCTCTTTCTCTCTATCACAGTAAAGGCGTACTTTTTCTTTTATAAAATATTTTTCTGTCTTTAACTGAACGAATTCTTGACAGAGAAATACTTCAAAACTATTATATAATATAAAACTATTAACAAAAAAAAAACTTTTTTCCGAATTTAAAACAAGTTTCAAACAACTTTAGACGGTCAGACTCTTCGACGCCGCGACATATCCACCCTTCAAAATGGTGCTGACCAATTCTTTTAACTTCAAACAAAGAAAGTAAACTCAACAAACGAAGAAAGAAAGCATTCTTTTTGCCTTTAACAAAAAAAAAAAGACTCTTGTTTTTACGAATAATTTTATTTAAAGGTCCCTTAAAATACTCTTTTAAGGGGCCTTTAAATAAAATTTCACACACAAATACATACACTCAAATATATCTATCCCCTCTGTCTGCAAAAAAAAAAAAAATACATACTTATTATTTTTTTTTAACTTCTTGGCTTTTTACACTTACACAATTGCTCTTTCGTTTTTTCTCTCTGAAATGTGTTTTCATGACGATGTTTTCAATTTTTATTTAACTTAGATTTCTTGGTCTGGAGTCCCATTAAAAAAAAATGAGCGTTTTACCTGCATTCGCCGGCGACGTTCGCGTTTGGTTTGCCCAACTCGAGGCATATTACATGGCAAATAATGTCGTTGAGCAACGGCAATTGCATATTTTATTTAGTGCATTCCCTGTGTCCTTAACACCAGTTGTCAAGGACTTAATAACAGATACTCCGCCTGGCTCTACATATGACAGCATTAAGCGGGAGGTCCTACGACACACATCGCTCTCAGCAGAAAAGCGTTTTCAAACGCTGGTCCACGACGAGTGTTTGGGCGACCGCAAACCAAGTGAGCTGCCCTGCAGAATGAGAGAACTGGCGGAAGGAGAGGCATCCGCTGATAGTACCCTCATAAAGCAGCTTTTCTTTTCTAGGCTGCCGCATGAGGTGAAGGCAATTCTGGTGCCTATGGTGGAGACGAGCTCTGTCGACGTAGTGGCTGCGTCGGCAGATCAAGTGATGGATTATGTCATTCGACATAACCTCATTTCCCACCGTCAGCTACAGGTTCAAGTTTGTTCTTTATCTGCTAACGCCGGAGACAGCAGTCAACAGGTCACATTGGCCATACTCCATGCGATAGAGCGACTTGAGAGAAACATGCGAAAATTAAGCATGTCTAGACCTCAATCGCCTAGACGTCGTAATCGTTCGTCGTCCCCACACCATCTCCACTCAAATAAGCCAGGATTGTGTTACTACCACAGTCGCTATGGCAACCAAGCACATAAGTGTAAACAACCTTGTTCGTTCCCTAACCAGGGAAACTAAATTCTGGGGACCCAAGCACGGCACAGTCTCCACTAGGTTCTCATGATAACCGTGCATATTTCATTAGGGACTCAATATCTCAAGCACGTTGCTTGGTTGATACTGGGGCCGCTTGCAGTATTTGGCCACTGAAACTTCTAGCTAAAAGGCCACCAGTGTCGCCCATTTCACTGCAAGCCGTAAATCACTCCCCTATTCCCACGTACGGTCAAATTTCTCGTTCTTTGGACTTGGAATTGCGCAGAGACGTTATGTGGGTCTTTACAGTCGCGGATTTACCCTACCCCATTCTGGGCGCGGACTTTCTGCACCACTTTAATCTATTATTGGACATGCACAGACAACGGCTGATAGATGCTAATACGGAACTTTCCATACCGGGTTTTAAATCAAACACCCCCTCTGTCAGCGCGGTATTCTTTATTGCCGCAACTGATGACCCATACCAGACCCTACTCTACTCCTACCCAGAGTTAACGAATCTTAATTTTGTTATGAGTAATCCAACTCACTCAACAAAACATTATATTGAGACCACAGGAGCTCCTGTGTTCTCACGCCCTCGTCGACACCTGCAGAGAAACTAAAAGTGGCGAAGGCGGAATTTAACCATATGCTGCAACTGGGAATTATACGCCCCTCATCCAGTCCTTCGGCTTCCCCTTTGCATATGATCCCGAAGCGCTCCGGAGATTGGCGTCCGACTGGGGACTATCGACAACTCAATGCCATGACGGTACCTGATCGTTACCCAATCCCACATATACAGGACTTTGCTTCATCTCTGCACGGTTGTAAGACCTTCTTCAAACTGGACTTAGTAAAGGCTTACCATCAGATTCCACTGAATCCGGCCGATATACCCAAAACGGCGGTAACAACCCCTTTTGGAGCGTTTGAATTCCTGACTATGCTTTTCGGTTTGCGAAACGTGGCTAGTACCTTTCAATGCTTCATGGACGAAGTAGTGCGAGATCTTGACGTCGTCTATAATTACATAGACGACATACTTGTGGCGAGTGCCTTACCTGAGGCATGTCACCCATCTCCGCCTACTGTTCGAACGGTTTCAGCAATACCAGGTGAGGATTAACCCTGGTAAATGTGTTTTCGGTGCTTCGTCACTAGTTTTCCTGGGCCACATTATCAGCCCTGAAGGCATATCTCCCTTGCATGAAAAGGTTAAAGCTCTACAAGACCTTCAACCACCCACTTCACTTCGCCAACTAAGGCACTTTCTGGGTCTGTTAAATTATTACAGACGTTTTATCCCACACTGTGCGGATCTCCTGTCTCCTCTTTCCGACCTGTTAGGAAGAAGAAAAACGAGCAGATTTCACTGAATGATGTTCAGCTGAAGACATTCAATGAAGTGAAGCAGAAACTAGCGACAACATCCTTGCTTGCACATCCTGTGTCCAATGCCCAGTTTTCACTGGTCGTTGATGCATCGGGCACAGCTGTAGGTGCAGTGTTGCAACAGCAGCACCAAGGCCAACTGCAACCTCTCGAATACTTTTCGAGACAACTGAAACCGGCAGAACAACGTTACAGCACGTTTGGCCGTGAACTACTGGCAATGTACCTCGCAGTGAAACACATTCAGCATTCATTCGAGGGCCGTCAATTCGTGATCTACACTGATCACCGTCCACTTACATACGCACTGCGTGCTAAGCTGGACAAATATTCTCCTCGCGAAACTCCCCACTTGGATTTTGTTTCGCAATTTACTAACGATATCCGACATATATCTGGTGAACAGAATGCGGCAGCAGACGCCTTGTCCCGCCTTCCTATAAATTCTCTGTCTTCACCTTCGGATATCGATATACAACAGATGGCTTTAGACCAGCCATGTCTGGACACTCTGGATCTGTCGTCACCTGAGTTTGCAACTTGCAAATTCAAATACCTGCCTGTGCCCACTTCGGACACGCAGATCATCTGTGACACTTGAACAGATTCACCTCGCCCTTTTGTTCCACTGACTCACCGTAGGGTTGTTTTTGATACCCTTCACAACTTGGCACAACCCGGACTCAAAGCCACAGTGAAGCTGATTTCAGCTAGATTTTTATGGTCAAATATGAGGCGTGATATCACTGCCTGGACACGTTCCTGCATATCCTGCCAAAAGTCAAAGGTGCACAAGCATATCCGTGCACCCCTTGGAACATTTAGCACTCCAGACGTTCGGTTCAGCCATGTTCATATTGATCTGGTTGGACCATGGCCTGTCAGTCAGGGATTTACTTATCTCGTGACCTGCATAGATCGTGTTACACGGTGGCCTGAAGCCATCCCTCTAAGTGACATTTCGGCTGAATCCGTAGCGCGAGCCCTTATATCAGGCTGGATATCGCGCTATGGAGTCCCCTCAACTATTACCACCGACCGTGGTGGACAGTTTGAATCCCACCTATTCCTGGAACTTTCCAGGATTTTAGGGATTAAACGTACCCGTACGACCAGCTATCATCCAGCTTCCAATGGGATGATAGAACGCTTCCATCGCCAATTGAAAGCCGCGTAGTGTGCTTATCATGACCAGCAGCGATGGAGCGAGTACGTACCTGTTGTCCTTCTTTGCTGTCGCACCGCGATCAAAGAGGACCTCGGATACTCTTCAGTTGAACTTGTCTATAGACTACCTCTATCGTTGCCGGGTCAGATGCTGACTTCGATAGATTTAACGGCAACAGATACAGCTCTGTATATAAACAGACTGCGAGCTTACTTTAATGAGCTCCCACCTATGCACCCTAAGCAACAGACCATTAAATCTTCGGTCCCTAAAGACATTTCCTCGTGGACTCATGTTTTTGTGCAAAAAGACTCTGTGAAAGACTCTCTTACTCCTCCTTATTCTGGTCCTTATCGCGTGCTCTAACACACTGACAAACTTTTCACCCTTGACATTGGTGGCAAAAAAGACACCGTATCCATCGACAGGGTGAAAAGAGCTTTTCTTAACGCAGAAACACCTGAGCCCCATATTCCCTCTACTGTGCATCAGACAACTGCAAATACACATTTACTTTTAGAAACCCTGAAGAAAATTATGTCACCACCACACATAGTGGTCAACGAGTACATTGGCCCAAAAAACTGTCTAAAACTGTCTATATATAGAAAGAGCCTTGTACTCTGTTTTTCAAAACGTACTTCTCACATTAAGGATCAACACTTCTCCAAAATTACTTTTTTCAAAGAGAAGACAAACTCTTAAATAAAAAAATATATATATTTTTTCATATATAAACATTTCCTGAAAATACTTCTTGCAGAAAAGACTTTTCCCTGCAAAGCAAAAAAAACAAAAAACTTTTTAAACATTTGTTAATTGACAAATTTTGTATTTTTGTTATTTCCCACTGCTACACTTCCTATTATTTCCTGTCGGCTTTCAGCCTAAGCAGGGGGTTATGTAGCAGTCACCAATAGGGACTACTTTTGAATGCGTAATCACTGTCCCTGTGAGCTGGTTTGTCCAATCAAATCACAGGGCGCAGTAATATCGTTAGTTCCCTAAGGGACTACTTATGTTCCCTTAGGGTTCGAGGAAAAAGATCAGACGATCTCCTGGCACCAACTTGGACACATCGCAGAGAGCACCAGCGAGGAACGAGGAAACGCTCTCTCTCCTGCCGCCGTCGCCCACTCGACGACTACTACCAGGCAGCCCTAAGAACTCTTATATTCTTCCTCTTCCTCAGACGGACACCGTCCCACTCTCTTCTACCTATACCAAACGGTATAGGTAACCTTGAGTTAATAAAACCCCTTTTTGTTATTGTTATAGAAATACTTTTCGTTGTTCCGTTTCTTTACGAGAAGATAAAAGGATAACCTCTTTCATCCACTCATCATATCCTTACAGTTTCAGGGATCGTATTTAGATGTATACATGGCTTTGAAATAATCATATTTTGAAAAGGGAAATACAGTGTAAGTAAAATTATTAAAGTGGGTTAAAGTGGGGCCCACTTTAAATTAATTACACTTGCTTACATTTGCTGTTCAATTTTATTTTTAAATATTCGGTTTATTGCTGTGTTTTGCCCCGTTGTTTACTCATCCCTAAATGTGAAAGGTGTTGCAGCAAAGTGAAGAATCAAAACAATTTATTTGTAGTAGAAGCTCGACAGAAGCTTTACAGATACGGTCAACTCCCCATCCCTGCTGGAGGGAGCAAAAAGCGGAACGTCCACTAACTTTGATCGCAAGTCTCACTCTCTTCTTTTCTCTAATTCTCTTTTGATCAGTGATGCAATTCTGAAAATTGTTTTTCTTAACACTTTCCTGAAATGTTTATATTTTCATTTTTATCTCTACCTTGAAATTATCAAAACGATCCCAGTCGCATTCCAAATGTGAACCCACACACCTGACCTTTATTTCGTTACCATCTAGGTTATAATTCTTATTGACTATCTTGCTTTTTCAATCACTCAGGGGTAATCTTATTGCATAATTAGCGATTAAGTACCAAATTTTTATTAAAAAATTTTTTAAAAACTTTTTTAGAATTCAGTTTTTATGTAAGCTTGACATAAAAACAAATGTATAAAAT
>OY744527.1:140960395-141042895 GCA_963556195.1 Sepiola atlantica | reverse complement strand
GTATAATAAGAAAAGCTGAAACATGTAGATCACTCAACTCACCCTGTTTCTTATGCCTAGGTGAGAAACTTGAAATTGTAAAATTTAAACACAAAAAATTACTCAACGTCAGACAAGAAACGAATTTAAACTGCAAACATCTCAAGGAACACACACTAAGCAGACTTTAGATTACAAATAATGATTCGAATAACTACTATTACGTCACATTGTAATTTAATTATTATTTTGACTTTATTGACATTTACTTCATTGTTCATATAAGGTCTACTCAATTTTTTCATTTTTTTAATTTATTTCTATTTTTGTTTTTACTATTGATTTTTTTACTATTTTTTAATTTCTTTATTTGATTTTGTGTTTTTAAATTCTGATGTTTTTATATTTTTGCACTTTAGTCTTTGTTTATATATAGAATTAACTATTACATCTACATACACTGTACTTAATTGGGTTACTTGCCTTTAGGGTACTTATCTTGTAAGTTCCTTGTCTTAATACTAAAGCAGGTATAAATGTAAGCAAATTGAACAGAGATAATCAGGAGCAATACTGAATGATATAAGCAGTTTAGTTTTAATTATAGAAATATGGATATTTGTGTACATATGTATGTGTGTGCATACATACACATGTCTGTATACACATGTGTATGTGTGTGTATGTGTCTGCATGCATATACTGATTTTGTGTATATTTATGTTATGTGTGTATGTATATGCATGTATCTGTAATGGTGTATATGTATATACATGTATGTGTGTGACTGTGTGTGTATATGTATGTATGTATATATGTATATATAAGAGTGTATATATATATATATATATGTATATATATGTATATATATGTGGTGGTGTGTATGTATATGTGTGTATGTGTGCGTATGTATGTATATATGTATGTGTGTATATGTATGGATATATGTATGCATATATATATATATATATATATATATATATATATATATATATATATGCATGCGTGTATGTGTGTTATGGTGAAGAAATGTAGGCAAATAAGGTATAAATGGTCCAGATGTATGCGTACGTATGTATATAGATACTGGGACTAATATCCTATTGGTATGTTTATACGGGTGTAAAAGTTGTATATTTTATTTTTTTTATTTTTATATTTATTTCATATGTCCGTATGCGTAGGTTAATGGGCATATATTTATGTACCTGTGTCTAGTAATGTATGTACTGTATGTACGTGTCCATATATGTGGGTGGGTGTTTTTATATATACATATGTATATGGTGTACCAGTATGTGAGAGTATAAGTAAAATATTAGTAGTACAAGCATTTACGCCTGTATGTATATATGTAAGTAGGTACATTCTATAGTGATGCATATAGATGAATGCAAGTCTGCACACGTGTTTATAACGAGTTAATTCAAAAACCGTTAGAATACCGACAAAAAGAAGTACATATATTTATATATATTGTATATATATTATATATATATGTTGTAATATTATTAAGCTAAACTAATCAGTGGAAAAGGAGATGTATCAATTGGCAATGTACGTATGTATGTATGTATGTATGTATGTATGTATGTATGTATGTATGTATGTATGTATGTATGTATGTATGTATGTATATGTGTGAGTGGATGTGTATTTTTGAATTTATATGTATGCATGTGTCTATGTATCTATGTGCATGTGTGTATATATATATATATATATATATATATATATATATATATATATATATTTATATATATATATATATATATATATATATGTCGATATGTATGGATATATGCGCATATATTAGTGTTTATTTTATTTTATATATGTATATATATGTATGTCTATGCGAGTACTTGTGTATCTAAAGATGTGCGCACGTGTATATTTTATATGATGATCAGAGTATGTTGATATTGATATGTCTGTATTTTTGTCTAGGTGTATATTTGTGTATAAATATATATGATGAGATATTTATGCGTTAAAATGTATGTATGTAGATTAAAACTTTGAAGTGTTAAATGCAGAAGAAAGAATACCAAGCTAAATGGGTAATAAAAAAGAAAGAAATGGAAAGAAACGGTAGTTAAAGAACGAATGATGAAGCTAATAAAATACTAAAAAAGATAGAAACTAATTGAAAGAGTTAACAAATAAAGAATGTAATGCTGAGTTTGACCGGTGAAAATTATAAACATATCCCATCCACCCCAAACAGATTTACTTAATAGGAAAGTTTTCCAGATTCATCTCACTTCCTTGTCTTATTTGGTCTGAAGAGGTAGACTCTCTGTGAAGAGTACAACCGAAACATGTATGCACATATGTAACCAATAATGTTTGTATAAATAAAAATGGATACTATATATTTATATATATATATATATATATATATATATATATATATATATATATATATATATGACTAATTTTGGAGCTGCTGCAACCCCCAAAGTTGAAATTGGTTCCCATTCATACTCCTGTTTCAGCTCCCATTTCTTAGAAAAGTACCATTTTCCCTCTTTATCTGTACCTTTAATAACGTGTTTAAAAATTTAAAATTCAGAACAAAACTCAAACAGTATTTTCAAATAAGTCACGCACTTCATGGTTGTTAAATGATTATCAGTCACAGATTTACACTACAAAAATGCCCAACAAAATGGGGAAAATTGTTAGTCATGTTTTTTGTTTTATAATGGAAGTTGCTCTAGACAAGGCATGAAGCCACTTGATGTGAGGAGCTAAAAAAATGATTAATGCAAAAACAGGAGATGCCTATTAATCTTAGTCTTTAAAAGACCAAGGCTTTAGGTAAGAAGGAAGCAAGTTCCAAAAGTCTGCAGATCCTGGAAAGAAGCTACTTGAATAGGAAGATGTATTATAATGTAGTAGATGAATAGCGAATTGATGAAGACTAGTAGACCAACAAATCAAATGAGCTTAAACAAAGGAAGCAGAGAATAAATCAAACAATTCTAAAGAACATATGCCATAATAGTATTTATAGAAGAGACAAAGAAAGTGCAGAGAAGGAGAAAGGGTGGGGGACAACCTAATTACAGATATGTTTCTGAACTTTATCAAAAACCCTCAAATGGGACAGAGATTTACAAGCCCAAATATGACAACAGTTATCCCATTTGCTCTTCCTACTCTTTCATTTAATTGTGTCATTACAGTCGTGGAACGACAAAAGGAACGACAAAAGGTTTTACTTCTCATTTAGTAAAAGACGAGGGTTCTTGTAGAAGAGCCCGCCCACCACTAAAGGAAAAGAGTTTTGAAAAAAAAAATAGCCTTGCCATTCATGTGCCGTGTGTGCACACGGCCGTAGCATATTTTTGTGAGTTCATGATGATGATCATGATGATGATGATGATGATGATGATGATGATGATGATCATCATCATCATCATCATCATCATCATCATCACTACCACCACCATTATATTCGGCTTAACGTCCATTTTACATGCTGGCATGTGTTGGACAGTTTTAAGAAATTGACTCCCAAACAAACCTATCTCTACACAGGTCTTTATTTATCCTTCTTTCCCTCAGGTCCATTTTTATCTTTTCCTCTCATGTTTTCCTTGGCCTTACCCTATGAACTGGACCTGTTACCTTAACTGTTCTACATCTACTAAACCAAGAACTCTCATCCATTCTTTCAATGTGGCCATACCATTGAAGTCTCCTGCACAATCTCTCTGTCCGGATTTAAATCTTCCTCGGGTCAGCAGAACGAAGCCTGTCTTTAAGACTCACATTACACATTCATTGTATCACTCATATCATTTTTCTCCATACAATGCATGTCCTCCCACTCCCTAAAGGCCTGCATGTATACTTTCTATTTTTATCAGCACATTATGAAACTGATCATATCAGTACCATTATGTAATCATTATTTATAATTCTTTTTGTTTCCAAATGAATCCAGTGTAACATTTCGGGGGAGGGGGTGGAGTTTTTGCGGTTGCAAGTTCTTGCATGTTTTTTTCTTTCTTAGATCGTTGAGAAGTTCTTGCGTCAGCAGACTATTGTTACCATGATGATAACACGTAGCAAACCTTGAATAAAGCAACGTCACGTTGCATCTACAAATGAAGTGGACAATTTGTTATGCCGTAATACAGCAATACAAAAAAAAAACACTTTCAAAGAAGTAATCCGTCTGTAATAAAAACTGGACGCCGAATATAACTTAAGGATAAGCTTTATTTAACCATTTGTTGCTTAGCTAGACAAATAGTGTTTAACATTCACTCTTAATATACACGAATGTAGAACATTCCATTATTACTCCAAGGGGGAGACAGGCATCAATTATCTTTGTTACTACATTCTCCCCCATCTATCTTCTTATTCGTAGGGAACAAAATCATCCCATCGACCTGGCCTCCTGCGGGTTCTTTGAGGGCGTCTTGGTTGTTCGTGCCCGACATCCATTTCTAATCTAGGCTCCTCGGGACCTGACGACGTTTCGGGACTGTCTTGTGTGGCTGGTTTAGGGCTAAAATATCTTGCTCCAAATCGCTCTCGTTTTCTACGGCGCTTCGGTCGCTTGGTGTCTGAAGATTGAGTATCTGTCTCAGATATTGGGTGAAACCGCTTTCGTGGTACCCATCTGTCGTCCGAACTAGAGTCAGAGACGACTCTGTTAGTATATTCAGATTCGTTTTGTTGGGACTCTGAACTTGACGTATCTGGCACACGATCACCTAAGAGGGTCGGACTTGTTCCACGAACCGGAGCTCTATATCCATCTGAAGCAGTTCTACGTTCATATACATTTCCTGCTGGGGCTAGATCCCTTAAGGAGACAGTAGATTGCCTTCCTTCTGAATTTCTGACCAGTGCATACTGAGGGTTCGCTTCGATTAATTGTACCTCGCTTACCAATGGGTCATGTTTACTATGACGAACATGACGTTTTAATAAAACTGTGCCAGGTTGTGCAAGCCACGAGGGAAGTGATGTGCCTGCTGAGCTTCGTCGTGGGAACGAGAAGAATCTCTCATGTGGGGTAGCGTTTGTCGCTGTACATAATAGAGTCCTAATAGCGTATAAGGCCATGGGGATGAGACTTTCCCAATCGGAGATCGGACTATTGCGATTTGCTGCCGCCAACTGTACTGGAAATATTATACCATTGTATCTTTCGCACTGTCCGTTTCCTTGAGGATTGTGAGGAGTTGTTCTACTTACAGCTACTCTTCGTTCATGCAGAAACTGCTTGAGTTCGTCCGACATAAAAGCAGACCCACGATCTGAATGTATATATGCAGGCACTCCAAAAACGGCAAAAATGGAGCAGAGGCCTTGAATTACTGTTGCAGCCGTTACGTCTGGGCAGGGGATGACGAACGGAAATCTTGAGTACTCGTCTATTATTGTGAGCATGTATTTATTTTTAGTTTTAGAGGGTAAAGGGCCCTTAAAATCCAGGTTAAGTCTTTCAAAAGGCTGTGTGGCCTTAATGAGTGTTGCTGGAGGAGGTTTGTAGAACCTGGGCTTATTTTCTGCGCATATCCGACAAGAGTTCGTAATTCTTTTTACGTCTTCAACAGAATATGGCAAGTTTCTGCTCCTGACTACGTGAATCATTCTTGTGATACCTGGGTGACACAATTCCCTGTGTATATACTGAAGATCATCTGAGCCAGTTACCAGGCCACACACCCTTGAAAGCGCGTCGACCGCGGCATTCTCCTTACCAGGGCGGTAAGTGACGTCAAAGGAGTAGCAAGAAAGCTCCATTCTCCATCTCGCTATTTTCTCGTTTTTTATTTTACTCGTTGTTTTTGGGTTAAACATAAACGAGACCGACTTTTGGTCAGTGATTAATTCAAAATGTCGGCCGATTAAGTAATGCCTCCATTTTCGTAATGCCTCAGCTATGGCGTACGCTTCTTTTTCTATTGCAGAGTGTCGTCGCTCGGATTTCGAAAGTGTTCTTGAAAAAAAAGCTACAGGACGACCGGATTGTCTCAGTGAGGCAGCTATCGCACAGTCGGAGGCATCCGTCTCAACTAATAGAGGGATAAAAGGATCCACAGCAGAAATGGCAGACTGAGCAATGTTCCTTTTCATGTTTTGAAATGCTCTGATGGCGGAACAGGACAACGGAAAAGTAGATACTTGTGTCAATGGGTGTATTTTTTCTGAAAAAGACGCAACCCATTGGGAGTAGTGAGCAAACATACCGAGGGCTCGTCGTAAAGAGGGCATGTTTCCAGGGATTGGTAATTCCATTAGCGGTTTCAGTCGCTCGGGATCCGGCGTCATGGTGCCATTTTTGACAATGTATCCCAATAATTTGATGCTTTTCAAGTTGTAGGAACATTTTTCACTGTTCAAAGTCAGATTATATTTCTTGACGGCAGCCATGAATCGTTTAAGGTTGTGGTCATGTTCAGCTTGGTTATGTCCGCATACTGTGACATTGTCTATATATGCAACAGTACCCTTCAATTTTTCATTGGAGATTATTTCATCTATTACCCTCTGGAAGCTAGCCACACCATTTGTTATCCCAAAAGGAATTCAGCAGAACTGATATAGGCGACCGCAGGCCTCGAATGCCGTGTAGGGCTTATCCTCTGGCTTGATAGGTACCTGATGGTAGGCACTTCTGAGATCTAAAGTACTGAAAGTGTGATATTTTGCAATATTAGAAATCATTTCGTCAATACGAGGCAGTGGATAGGCATCGAGTAATGTGTATCTGTTGATGGTCTGGGAATAGTCAATGACCATCCTTTTCTTGTGATTTTCAGTGGCTGTTACGAGGACCTGTGCTCGCCATGGAGATTCACTTGGCTCTATAATTCCTTCCTTAAGTAGTTTTGTTACTTCTGCTGCTATGAACTGTTTGTCCGTTTCTGAATAGCGTCTTGATTTTATTGCTATTGGTTTGCAGTCAGGAGTTAAGTTTGTAAAAAGTGACGGGTGCCGCACTTTGACAGCTGCTAGTCCACATACGCTTAGGACTGGCTTGGGGCCACCAAAAGGAATTTCAACGCATGAATGTTGTTTTAGAAAATTGTGACCCAAAATCACTTCGCAGCAGAGGTTTTTCATTACTGATAATTTGATCCCTTGATAGGAGTTTCCTTTTAGTTTCAGGTTAACCATGCAATATCCAATTACATGGGACGATAAAGATGAATTTGCCATTGATATTTGGTTGGAACAAGGAAATATTTCCCATTTATTTGCTTTTACAATACTGGCATTAATAAAACTTTCGGAACTGCCTGTATCAATAAGCGCATGAATAGTCAATCCATTGATTTTTACCCTCACGATTGTTTTTGAGAGGCAGCCGGGGAATGCAGCTGCTATTGTAATTGGTGCTACAGTAGCAAGAGTAGCCGAACGTTTTTTTTGAGAAGCTGACCGGCAAACTTTCGAAAAATGTCCCTGCTTATCACACTTGTGGCATCTAACATCTCGAGCCGGGCAGGACGAACGAGCATGTATACGAAGGCCACAAAAGTAGCATGTGGATCCAGCTGAGGCGGCAGTGATAAGTTGTTCGTGATCGTTAGAAAGGGGGGTGGCAGCATCTTGGACAATGGAAGAATTTTGAACATGCAGAGGAGGGGCTACGATAGCAGCTCCCAAAATATCGGGTTGTAAATAGAAGACAGACTGCTTCTGTGCCATGTCCAACGTTAGAGCTTGTTCATAAGCTGTTGGTAAGTCTAGGTTTTTATTCTCTAGTAGTCTTTGTCTTATTTGGTTGGACTGTATTCCATTAATAAATGCGTCCCTGATAAAAACAATCTGAAGGTATTGTTCAAGGCTTTCTTCTGGTTGTTGACGCCGGGTAGCAAGTAAATGTCTAGCAAAAATAGTATTTTTTTTCTTGACAAACATGGCTTCTAAAATGTCCACCGCAGTTTCATAATTTTCACATTCAGATAAATTTCTATAAATAGCAGTAGAGACATGATGTAAAAGAAGGGTATATTTCTCAGTACCTGTTAAAGCCGCGTTTGAAGATAACTGTAGAGCTGTAAGGAATCCTTCGAACATTTTTCTCCAATGCCGCCATTTGTCAGTAGATTCCGAGTCGGCCGTATCAAGGTCTAGACGATCGGGTTTCAAGTAACGTTCCATAACGAATGGTTAAATAAATTGTAATAAAAACTGGACGCCGAATATAACTTAAGGATAAGCTTTATTTAACCATTTGTTGCTTAGCTAGACAAATAGTGTTTAACATTCACTCTTAATATACACGAATGTAGAACATTCCATTATTACTCCAAGGGGGAGACAGGCATCAATTATCTTTGTTACTACACCGTCTTTTCATTTATATTTATTTGCTAATTCACCCATGACGTTAAACCGACGTCATATATTTGGTGACCCCAGAAGAAGCTTACATAAAAATAATATTTCATTAAATTGATACAGCTTGAATAACTAAGTATTCCTGCATGCATGAAATGAAATATCGCTGCATGCATAAAGTTAACCCTTTTCTTTTGAATATATTCAAATAAAAATTATCATTAACCTTTTACTTAGCACCGTTCCCATGTAGGCACATATAAAACCTTAGACATTTTTTAATTCATAGAATATAGTGATGCAACTTTTTTTAGTTTCATAGTAAATGAATTATAGGCTATAATCAGAGTGTAGTATCTGTTCTGTTCGGTTTTCATAAGACCATCCTCCCAGGCATTACTTTCCTTGAAAGACGACATCACCGGGGAATGCCAACATTTT
This sequence comes from Sepiola atlantica, assembly GCA_963556195.1. NCBI lineage: Eukaryota > Metazoa > Mollusca > Cephalopoda > Sepiida > Sepiolidae > Sepiola > Sepiola atlantica. The sequence continues at coordinate 141,034,150 of OY744527.1, read as the reverse complement.
TATAGGCAATTAATAATACCGGGCTGGAAGACTTCTCACACATGCCAGTACCCTATATCTCTATGAAGCCACCGTTCGCTGTGCCTGGAGTATTGTTGTCACAACTGGGCTGGTTCATCAACCACTAGTTTCTCCCTCTTGGAAAAAAGGGTTTCTAACCTAATAGGACCCACAATGTCTACCGGCGCTCCAGCCCCTGTAGCATCACCACAATGTTGAATCCCTGTACTCGATGAACTTACTGCACTTGTCCCCCCCTCTCGAATGTAAATAGCCCCGACCAACCCAACTAGCAGCAAAATCACACCCCTTCACTGTAGCGGACCCTAAATATTAAAAGATTATCTACTTTAATAGCTGCTTGCCTTTGGAATTACCTCTCTACTCTCTGTTTCCTTGACCGTACCAACATGCAGAAATTTAAATGTAATGTGAACACACATCTTGCTGCCCAATTCCCAACCCAGGTTGCCTATCCCTATAAATCTGGCCCCTATCACAGTAGCCATTACGCTTCAGTAGCAAAAAAAGGGACAAATAAAAAGCAAAATAAATATGCCTTGTTTTGGGTGAACAAAAAAAGGGACAAATAAAAAGCAAAATAAATATGCCTTGTTTTGGGTGAACAAAAAAGGGACAAATAAAAAGCAAAATAAATATGCCTTGTTTTGGGTGAACAAAAAAAGGGACAAATAAAAAGCAAAATAAATATGCCTTGTTTTGGGTGAACAAAAAAGGGACAAATAAAAAGCAAAATAAATATGCCTTGTTTTGGGTGAACAAAAAAGGGACAAATAAAAAGCAAAATAAATATGCCTTGTTTTGGGTGAACAAAAAAGGGACAAATAAAAAGCAAAATAAATATGCCCCCTTGTTTTGGGTGAACAAAAAAAGGGACAAATAAAAAGCAAAATCAATATGCCCCCTTGTTTTGGGTGAACAAAAAAAGGGACAAATAAAAAGCAAAATAAATATGCCTTGTTTTGGGTGAACAAAAAAAGGGACAAATAAAAAGCAAAATAAATATGCCTTGTTTTGGGTGAACAAAAAAAGGGACAAATAAAAAGCAAAATAAATATGCCTTGTTTTGGGTGAACAAAAAAGGGACAAATAAAAAGCAAAATAAATATGCCTTGTTTTGGGTGAACAAAAAAGGGACAAATAAAAAGCAAAATAAATATGCCTTGTTTTGGGTGAACAAAAAAAGGGACAAATAAAAAGCAAAATAAATATGCCCCCTTGTTTTGGGTGAACAAAAAAAGGGACAAATAAAAAGCAAAATCAATATGCCCCCTTGTTTTGGGTGAACAAAAAAGGGACAAATAAAAAGCAAAATAAATATGCCTTGTTTTGGGTGAACAAAAAAGGGACAAATAAAAAGCAAAATAAATATGCCTTGTTTTGGGTGAACAAAAAAGGGACAAATAAAAAGCAAAATAAATATGCCTTGTTTTGGGTGAACAAAAAAGGGACAAATAAAAAGCAAAATAAATATGCCTTGTTTTGGGTGAACAAAAAAAGGGACAAATAAAAAGCAAAATAAATATGCCCCCTTGTTTTGGGTGAACAAAAAAAGGGACAAATAAAAAGCAAAATAAATATGCCCCCTTGTTTTGGGTGAACAAAAAAAGGGACAAATAAAAAGCAAAATAAAGTCTGGCCAATGAATGAGATTTCAAAATGTCCAAAAAACGTTATGAGTGAAAAAATTGTTTGCCGTGTAAGAAGGAATGAGTAGATGTTCAGTTCGGCTGATGCCGTATGCATTTACGTGCGTGTAAATGGGATAAGCATGAAGATGTCTGTGTATATTAGTGTGCCTCTTTTGCCAGTGAGAGAGTGTATGTACGAACTTGTGTGTGAAAGAGTTCGGTTAGCAGTGTGTATATGCTGGTGTTGTGTTTAGTAGTTCATGAAAGTCTCTCATTGCATCTTCCAGTGGCCTTCAGCCAGATCTGCTGTAAGCTTTTAAGGACGTATCCATCTGCATTGTTTGTGTAAGAAAAAATACCGGAAAAGAGGGATAAAGCTGTGTGTTTGGGTTTTTATAGTATGTGTATGTTGGAGTGAATAATCTTGTATATGTGATCGGTTGAAAGAATCTGCTTATTTGAGTTTTTGTCCAATCAAGAGTCGATACATAAAACAACATTCGCTGCTACTGCCACTTCCAATAACAAATTACTGGCACTAAAAATTATCTGATTGCAGCAGCATCATTTCTTTTATACTAGCATAATTGGGGTGCTGAAAATACACTTGGTCCAGTATTACTTAATCATTGTCGAATACCATAGCATTTCCTTTAGTCCAAATGATGTCTAGAAAGTGTTGTGATCATAGCAGCTCATAAGATATCTCTGCTAATTGTATTTTTTCAACCCCAGACATGGCTTCTAAAATCTATAATAATAGAAACTGATGAGACTAATTATATGTCATACTTAATTAATCCCGTAAGTAAACATCCAAGGTTAATCAGCAGAATGTGTGAAAGGCCAACGTGAACTGAAGGTCAACAATAATGAGATACTTATCTAGAATAGGAGCATGCTATTACTGGGAAACCTCCGTCAATGTCATCGGCTATTTCCGTAAATTCAAAAACAGACACTGTTTAAACATTTTTTAGATAACTTAATATTTCTTCCCTGTGTAATATATAAAAAGAATAGCTTTATTTTATGCAGATAACTAGTAATCGCATCCAAGTGGCAGTTATGAAATATAAACGAGTCATGAAAATGATTGATTAAATCACTTAATTGTAGTTGTAAAAAACGAATGATGGTAGCTGTGAAAACGACTTTTGATGGACATTATAAATTTGATTGCCACTACCTGAATTGTGATTATCATCTGGTCTGTGGCGACATTATCGTCTGCTTTTACCAAATCGCTTGATCTTAAGAAAATGCTGCTACTGCTAGTGTCAGTTACTGCTGCTACTGCTGCTTCTTATGGTGATGATGCGTCTATCAGTTCTATGTAAGCAGGGGCTGGTCACGGCCGTTACTGCTTTTTATTTGTTTGTTAGGAACTCAATCACAGGGATTTCGGTTAGGTGCAGAGATCACTTGGCTGAGAGACATCGTGGAGGTCGGGTAGTCATTTCCATCTCTTCCAGATCTGTAATGCATTCCCTGGGTCGAAGGTTAGGACCCCATGAGGGGTAGTAAGTAGTCGGTGAATCCTGGACAATGTTAGTATGTGGTCGGCCGTCTCATCACCGAGTCTGCAAATTACGTCAGCAAAGTACATCAGCATCGCAGGCCGTTACTGCGTATTGCTTCGTAGAAGTTAGCGATCAAAAGAGATGTCTCCTCTCGTTCTCGCATGACGTCACAATATATGTTCCTGTTGTTTTGGGTGTTCACTTATCCCTACACTTATTAGGTAATAACCCCCCCCCCCATACCCACCGAGAGTGTCTGATTATGTCAACTGTATAATCTGGCACCGACTCACTTTTGATCTGTTTTTTCTCACTTTGGTCTATATTACTCCTTCCTCCTCTCTCTCTTCTCTCATTCTATCCTTTTTAGATGCATCCTAATATCTCTATGAGTGGCTGGTTTTGTCGGTTGCTCTGTCGCACTTCAGGGTTTTTGTCAATAAATATTTAAAGTTTTAAAAACTATACACCGTTTGTTTGCTGATCATGACAATAGCTCTGCATATGAGCTTAACATTTGTGTTGCATTGACCCAAGAGTTTTGAAGTTATTTCAAAATAATTATTTGGTCTGTCAAGCTTAATGATCAAATAGCATTTTCGTTTTCGTGTCACACTTAAGTTTTGAAAAGCATTTTCCTCGGTCTGTCATGCTTCCATTAGAAATATCATTTCCATCACGAAAAGAGTCATAAAAAAGGAAGCTGATGATGATGAGGATGGATGCATCTCCAGTTTATCATATTATTCCACCTAAAATATTGATGTGTGTTGTTAAACCAGATGGAAACTGACCACTATGAAGCAGGTACTTTCACGTCCTTTGACTGTAAATTCATTTATTTCTTAATTAGCCATGAGTAATTTTTACTCTCCTAATTAAGAAATAAATAGTTTTAATCTATCGATTGACAGGTGGAAGAGGTTCGATTTTGTTGAATCCAATGTAAACATAAAAGCACTCAGCAAACAATTGCACAAATTAATGAAATCGATTTCAGTCTGCAAAAAATAAAATTAGTTTCAGAAGATTATTAAACTTTCCCAATAATCGTGCTGAATTTAAGAACTGTTCTTTTTACTGTCGGGGGTGGGTGGGGGGGGGGGGTATTTGTCAAATGTATACCGTCACAAAGTATGGAATCAGCTATTTTGAATCAGTCAATCTCATGGTACTATCGCCGTTATTTACACACATGCTATTGTTGAGAAGTTGAAGAAGGAGACGATAAAATAACATCCATCAAATATAAGCAACTATGTAAATAGATATGTTGTAAGTATAAGGACGTAATTCATTTTTTGTTGGCACAAGTGATTGGATTAATGGATAATGTCGCAGAATCAATAGCAGTCAGTTACTGTTTGGAAAAAGGTTTGATTTTTTATTAGAGATCTTAAGCCATTTCAAATATGCACTCCACAAAGAAATATATATGCATATATATAACATAAGAGTCAATAATTCAAAGTGTTCAAAGTGCGTGCTGTGTTTGCTCACAGTCGATCAGAAACAAGGATGCATTGTTTGCAACTGTTTCAACACGACAAAAGGGTTTTTTTTCATCAATATCTGACAATAGATGAAACATGAGTACACCACTTCACCTCAGAATCAAATTGGCAGTCAGCTGAAAAATGATAGCTACGACCCTGTAAAAAGTACATTAAAAAATTTATTTTTTCCTTTGCTGGTCAATTTCATTCTATCTGATTACTTTTGAGAACAATTAAAAATTTAATATTCAGTTGATCTCGCAGCCCCGAAGAAATGTATTAAAATTGAAACGTTGGTTAACTCGCATACACTGTTCTAATGTTTATATGTTACTTTATAAAGCGCTACATGGAATTGAGGTTCTAAGTTCATTTTATCAATATATTTGAACTTAATTGATTAATATATATATATATATATATATATATATATATATATATATATATATATATATATATATATATATATATATATATATATATATGTATATATATGTATATATATATATATATATATATAGAGAGAATATAGAAAGAAAAAATTCACATACACATTGCAACTGTCAGCATTTATAATTTATTTCAACTTCCTAGTCTCCTCAGAATGCTAACGGGACAGTTACATATTGGAAAGGACGGAAAAAAGAAATATTCACCAGCCAAAAATAGTAGATGCTAGGTCTGCTTCTCTTTCTCCTTTGTTGAGAACTGAGAGGACTAGAAAACTCCCCTTCCTTCCTGGTGACCAGATTTGTGAGGTGGAGCCTCACCACTTGGCAGCTAATATATCGGCACGGCTACTGAAAACCATCCGACCGCTGGAGTTTCTTACTCGGGCATGGGGTCTGGAAGTAGACAAACCTACCAACTTTCCTCATGTCCCCTTCATAACTATCTTTGTCCGTAATACCAAAGTAGGCCAGACAAAGGCACTATGGAACATGATAGAAGCAGCGGAGGGGGCAATCCCGGGTCTGAGGTTGGTGGAAGAGAAGCACGAATCCCTCAGGGAGCTGAAGCCCATGTGTACTGGGCGGGTACCTATTTACGTCCACCCTTCGTTTCAACTGGACAAATGGCCTGGTCCGGATCCTTGGCATTTGCTTTTGTCCAGGTCTCCAGCTTGATAAGAAATGGTCAGAAGTACAGTCTAAGGTCGAAGCGTTGTTAGGATTTGGCTTCAAAGGGGGCTTTCCAATAGGGGGAAAGAGCAAAGGCATGCATCACTTACGTCTTTCCTCTTATCCTCTACCAAGAGATTGTCATTCCTGAGTCGTACTCTGATGGAAGATACTGTGTGGGGCCCTGCGGTTGAGAAGGCTTTTCCCAACCTCATCCCCGACCACTTAGTCGAATGCCGATGTAGACCAAGGGGAGAGACGTGCTTCTTCCCCGAATGCCGAGCTGCGCTCAGATTGCTGCCGGGGTTCAGTGACCTTGCACGGTCTAGAAAGACTCTATATAGGGAGTTAGTGCAGGGGACCACTTCTGATCCATTAGGTAAGTCGCTGGGATGGTCGGAGGAAGAGATCCGCTCTCAATGATATTGGGGGCCAAGCCGGGGTTATCTCAATAATTCTGAGTTATCTCTGACCTGGCGATTGGTAATGAACACTCTATCCCTCAATGGCAGGCTTCACAAAGCCAAATTGGTGCTCAGTCCGATTGTGTTCGCTGCAACGACGATGCAGAAGAATCGGCTGAGCACACCTTCTTCATTTGCAGCAGGGAGAAACGAATGGTGTTTCTCACGATCCTGGCCATAGCTAGACTAGTAGTGTGGGTTTCACGCTTAGAGATAGGTTGCGGGGATGCGTCGCCTTCTTATCATGATTTATTTTTGTATTTTAAACATCAGCTTAAAATCAAGATGAAGTCTGATAGGAGGAGATTGCATGCCTCACAGTTTAGAAGAAGGTGGATACACACTGCTAGTTTATGTGTATTTAGTCGAACTGGATTTGAGTTTGTGTTCCTTGTCTAGGTATGGCGCACGCCATCTTTAGGTCATAAAAAGACAAGAAGCTTGACTTTAAAGTCCCTTAGCTAGTGGTATAACTGAGTCATGTCCCTATATTTATTTTTTGGGTATTAGTAAGCTTTCAGGATGCCCTTTCCCAAGATTTTTATTTTATCTCTGAAAAACACCAAACCGTCCTCAAAATCCACCCCACTTTTCTTTTATCCCATAGGCAAATCCCCAGTCCCACTTAGGAACTGACTTTCTTGTTTTCAGTTTATACTGGAAAACAGTGAGCAGTTCACAATTAGACAGGTAAGGGGGATCTCTACTAATCCACCCCATTTATAGCATTTTATTTCGTTTTTTTTTATTTTTAATTATTGTTATTTTTCTTTATTTTGGGTGCTTTTAGGTTTCTTCCCACTCCCTATCATTCATTGAATTCTGTTTAATTTTATATGAAAAAAACACTTTTGTAAATACCTTTCCTTTTTTTTCAAAAAGACTTTTTGTAAATATCAAAAGACTCTTGCATTTAAAACATGTTGTATATAATTTTCTAAATATCTGGGGAATTTTAAATAGATTAAGTCCATAGAGTGAATGCGGTATTGCAGTGACAGAAACTAGCATAGGGAATAGACAAGTGGACGACCCCTGACCCCCTTCCCAACCCATTTTGGTTTCACAAAAATTCATTTTTGTATTTTAAAGGATAAATAAAGTCTAAATAAATCGGCCTTTTGGCTAAGATCAAAGTGTAGTATCTGTTCCGATGGATACTGCACGCTGTCCTGTGCAGTTTTAGGAGGTCCACCCTCCCAGGCTTTGCTTCCCCTCTTTGGGGAGGAGTAAGTTTATAGCTAACTGTCTGAGGCGCCCCTACCGGGGAATGCCGACGGGGCTGCCCAGGCAATTTTTAAATGGCCAGAGTGCTCACCTCTCGAGCGCTGGCTTATCTAATCCCACTTTCCCGACCTTGTGTCACATCTTACCTTGTGGGAGGTAGATAAAAATAAAAAATAAAAAATAAAGTCTAAATAAATCGGCCTTTTGGCTAAGATCAAAGTGTAGTATCTGTTCTCTGATCACGAACACATCTGCTCGTTCTCCATCCAACTTTAGTGATGGGCAGGGAAAGACAGTAAATTTCTTACTCTTCTTTCTTGTTGTCAGCAACATCCTGACCATTTGCCCCACTTTGTCTATCATCCTTTTTCCCCTCTTGGGGTTGAGATGAAACATTGACCTTCCTGTAAGCCTCGAATGACAAGGGGGGAGGGTCAAAACCACTTTCTCTCTTCGTTTAACGCTCTCTCTCTCTCTCTCTCTCTCTCTCTCTCTCTCTCTCTCTCTCTCTCTCCAGTTCTATCTCTCCTTCTTGCCAGTTTTGGTGCCCTGAGAGCGCGCCAAAACTAGCTCCCCACTAAAAGAAGACTCCACGCCGGTCAAAACGGTGTTTTTGGCCCCCTCCCTACAGTAACGGAAGACACCCATCCAAAAAAAGCAGTGAAGAGTCCAGCGGCTCCCCCAGTCCAGGGGCGAATCCCTTTAAGACTGCGGCTCCTCTAGAGGGTGACTCCACGAAAAACCAAACGATGACAAGCATGGCTTACCGCCAGGATATAAATACATCAGGGGCACCCTCCCTTAACAATGGCTCCCCTGATGATAGATCAAACTTTAAAGGAGATGCTCCCCAAGAGGGGTACTCCCTCAGCCAGGGAGCTATCTAAAAAGACAGGGCTTACCGCCCGGATAAAAAGACAACGAGTTCGCAATCTTCAAACAACAACAGGGACTGAACACCAATGAGAAGCAGGGCTGCTTCCTGAGAAGATAGCTCCCCCACAGAGGACATCAACTCCCCTAATGTGAATGCATCGCAGCTTCTCACACAGGATCATATCTCCAAATTGCGATGGAGCAATAAAAGAAAAAGGGGCAATATCACCCAATGTGGTGGTGCTCTCTACAGTGGAGGCAAGCATGGCTCCCCCAGTAGGTGGCTCCGGTACAAAGAGTCTGAGTTCCACCAGCGAGGGAGCAGAAAAAGGGAAAAGGGGCGGTTTCATCTAATGTGCCGATTCCCTCCAATTCCAACACCCTCAGGACTCTCTAGAAAAGGGGCTCCACTTCTAGGAGCAAAGGCGTCTCTGGTTCCACCACCAGGGACCAGGGGGAAGCCAAAACAGCACCACAGAGGGAGTCCGCTTGGGGAAAGAAGAACCCAGAGAAGAGGTTGTCCCCACAGGATTACAAACAATTGTATTTAAAAAATATAAGCAGTACATAGAAGGGAGTGTACTGCAGCCTGTGCCTGGTTCCTGGGAGGCGATTGAGGAAAGGGTTTTGTCCCTTGTACCTTTGGAATTGAAGGAAAATCGCCTCCTGGGACTCAAAAAGGAGGATATGGCAGAGCTCCTTAAGAAGCTGAACATTCCGGCAACTTATATCTGCCAGAGGAGCTATGCCATGTGGGACATCCTGCTCCCCTCTCGGGAGGAAGCAGAACGACTCTCGATAAAAGAGATGACGAGCGGGGTGGGGGGGAGTGAAATTACCAGGGCAGGAGGAGAAGCCGGGTCCGCATTTATGATGCCCCACCTGAGCTGAGCTGCGCGGATTACCTGGGCGCATACTTCAGCCAGTTTGGGGATGTGGAGTAAGTTGACCCGGTAAGGTCCAGGAGTGGAGTCCACATGGCAGACTACATGATCGCCATGAAGCTGATGCGGGCAGACTTCTTTGCAATTTCACCGGTACTGACACATAGAGGCTGGAACATGCCGTTCGTTGTAGAAGGCCATCGCCCACACTGCTGGTTTTGCCAGAAAATAGGCCACATGGCAAAGAACTGCCCCCAAAAAACAGTTTGCAGCAAAACAATACCACCGGCTGTTCGTGCACTGAAGACAGCTGCAACCACTCTTCCAACTTCTGCTCTAGCCCCAGCCCCAAGATCAGAAAAGCCCTTGGGAAGAGCGGAAGAGGAATGGAGGACAGTGGTGAGGAAAGGGAGGAAGAACGTAACCACTTCCGCCGCAATCTAACCACTCGTCCAACCGCATGAGCAGCAGCAAAATCAACAGATTGCCCCCAGGCCGCAAAACCGGCAGGGGGTAAAGAGGAAACCAAAAAACTCCTCCGACGAAGAGGAAGGAGACAGTTCGGAGGAGATGCACACAAATTTGCTCCCCCCCCCCTCCAGTTCAGAAAAAGAACAAATAAAAGGAAAAAAGGGAGGAAAAGATTGCCCAATTCCCCACGCAGCCAACTCCCATCCCCAGAACAACAATTTTGAAAAAAACACCTGCCCCCACTCTTCAAGCACCGGCCTCACACCAACAGCTTCAACAGCTCCCACACCAACACCAGCAATAACACCTGCCCCCACACCGCATTTATCAAAACAGACACTGCACACACACCATCTAGCTCCGAATCCTCACGGCGAAAACTAGTTGAACTGGGGACGAAAAGGAGCCAATCTTTCTCTCCAACTCGAAGGAAAATAAAGCAAAAACCCCTTCCCTTTAAATTGGGGAAGGATGTTTGTAAAATTGACCCCCTATCTCTCGGCATAGAAGTATCCTTCCGGCAGAAGAGGAATTTAAAACCTCAGCCAGATAAACTCCACCAATTTCCCGAAGGCTCCCTTCATAACAACTTTTGTAAGGCTTCCAACCGATCGCAAGAACTCTGTCTGGCAAATGCTGGAGGCCATGGAAGGCGCCATAAAAACTCACCAAGGACAAAGACCCTTCCCTGGATGAACTTTTACCAGAATGCAAGGGAAGGGTTCCCATTTTGGTTTATCCTTCTCTCTATAGGACCTTAAAGCTAACTTTTCCCCTGGACGTCGGCAGCATTGCGCACAGCAGCCAAGTACCAAAGAATTGTCAACACTGAGTATAGCACATAGCGTCAGCGTCTTTTCGCCAGCAGACTTTGGAACCGGGTGCGAGACTGTTTAAGGTAAGTCCATGACTCTGTGCTTGGCTAGTTTGAATGCAAGGGGCTTGAGGTCTTCATACCAGGAGGTTCGCGTCCGGAGGGATTTCATGTCCCTGGAAGTCCATGAAACATGTCCATGAAACAAAGTGCGTCTCCTGGATTGCGGCTACATTCATGTAGCCGCAATCCAGGAGACACACTTTGTTTCATCCAGGGATTGTCAGGTGCTGACCAGAGACTACAACGTCATTTTAGCAATCTCTGGGATAAGGATGTCTCCTTGCTTGTGAAACGCACCCTGTCCGCGACGGTAGACGTTGTTCATAGGGATGCGGGGGGGGGGGGGGGGGAAGCAGGATGGTCGTGGCCGATATTGCGGTGAAGGATTTTGTGTTCCGAGTTGTTGCGGTTCATGCACCCAATACCGCTTGAGAGAGGGTCTCCTTTTTTCAGGATCTGGACGTGTTTGGTGCGTGTCCAAAGCATGTAGTTCTAATAGGAGATTGGAATGCTATCCTTAATCCCAAGATAGACAAGGTCAGAAGGGGAGCTAGAGGGATGGAAAGATGTGAGACCAGCCTATTTGACCTGATGGAAAGATGCGATCTGGTCGACAGGTTTCATATCGATCATCTGGGGCGGGAGAATTGGACATGGACAAATAATGTGCCTTCCTACTACTTATTTGGGTAGGATGTTAGCTAAAAGAGGCGATATAGACTTTATATCGTGTCCTACGTTCAAATGGCTAGGTCAATCGGACCATAAACTAGTTATGGCCCAGTTGAAGTTAGGAAACAGGCCTAAACTAGCCGGGTACTGGAAGTTAGAAAACTTCCTTGCTGGAGATACAAGACTTCCGGGAAAAGCTAATGCAGTTTATCCAGAAGGCTTTAGTTGGGGCGGTTACCGGGAGTAAGTGGTAGGTTAGCTTAAAAACTAAGATCAGAAGCTTTTCCGTCAAATACGCCCAGCGTCTCGCACTAGATAAGGTCAAGACAGAAAAGCACTTAGAAGAGAAACTAACCCGGGTGATGGCTGAGGGAGATACTGTAAGCATAGAACTAACTTAGCAGGACCTACGACGCGAGGCTAGCGAGCGTTACGAAGGCCAAGTAGTTAGGGCTAGGCTTAGGAAAGTTTCCAATGAAACCATGAACTGTGACGCAGATGAGTGTAGGGAAGTTTCAAGGTGTGGCTCAGATAGGTCCATCGGAAAAGTCAAGCACTCAGAGTCGACTCTGGAGATCTGCGAGGGATTTCGAGAGCATTTCGAGGAGCGCTACACCAAACTGCCCAACCTCCCGGTCCAGGAGTTGGGCAACTATTTGGCTGACTCTCCCTGCCTCAATGCAGCTAGAGCAGTTGGTTGTGAAGGCAGGGTTACAGAGCGTGAGGTCTTAGCTGCATTGAAGCAAGTCGGCTGTAACAAATCGCCGGGTCTGCCTTACGAGATGTATTTGAGGCTGTCGCACCTGTTTGTGCTGATTCTGATGGATGTGTTCAGCCACTGGTTTGACGAGGGTTGTATCCCAGGTCAAGTTACCAAGGGAGTGATCACATTGCTAAAGAAGTTGGCCCGGCATGGTGGGGAGGAACTAGACGATTGTAGGCCCATTACTCTGCTAAACACAGAGTTAAAGATTTGGGCCAAGATCTTATCTCACTGGTTGCAGGGTGTCACCGGAGAATTGATTGAACTTGAGCAGAACTAAGCTGTGAAGAGGAGATCGATTCAGAACAACTTGCACCTGATTCGTACGATCATAGAGGGGATAGAAGACGACACGGAAGCCACGCTGATCAACTTGGATCAGTCCAAAGCTTTCGACAGGGTTGACCATCGCTTCTTGTCATCTGTTTTAGAGACCGCTGGTTTTAAACTGGACTTCCGCAAATGGATTTCTGTTCTGTATCGCTTGCAGACGGCAGTAGTACAGGTAAATGGAAGGCGTTCAAAGTCTTTCGCTATATCCCGGTCAGTGCGCCAGGGTTGTTCGCTGTTGCCCCTGCTCTACATCCTTGCACTGGAGCCACTACTTCGCAAGCTAAGGAGTGGGACGGCAAGTTCGGTACTATGCGGAATCGCTTTGTCTGGCAGAGTACGAGCCAGGGTCTCTGCATTCGCCGATGACATCACCGTCTATGTGTTATGCTTCCAAGATATCAAGAGGTTGACAGAGGCGCTCACACATTACGAAACGATCAGAGGGGCCAAAATCAACTGCAGCAAGTCAACTGGCCTACGATTGGGTGTCTGGAGTACTGACAACCCTTCCAGCTCCGTTCTCCTGGACAGATGGCCCGGTTCGAATCCTTGGCATATGGTTCGGACCAGGCCTCCAGCTCAATAGGAATTGGTCGGAGGTACAGTCAAAGGTCGGAGCGTCGGTTAACACTTGTCTTCGAAGGAAACTCTCCTTAAAAGGTAAAGCTGAAGCATGCACCACTTACATCTTCCCTCTCATCCTTTACTGATTGGCCATGCTTCAGGGGCCTGTGAACTGCTTCAAGGCCCTCCGGCACCTTTTATCATCACTTCTCTGGGACAAGAAGAGACACTGGGTTTGCAGCCAGGTCTGTATTCAAGATCTGTGTGAGGGAGGCTTGGGGATGCCTGACTTGACGTGTCATCGAGATGCTGAGAGACTGGCTTTCCTGAGTCGAACATTGACAGAGGAATCTGCGTACTTTCCCTGACCTTATCCTCGACCATCGTAGGCCAAGGGGTGAATCGCAGTTTTTCAGAGAGTGTCGAGCTGCGCTCAAAAAGCTTCCTCAGTTCAGTGACGTTTCGCGGCTTTCTAGAAAAGAACTCCATAGAGGATTAGTGAGGGAGGCAGCTGACGATCCATTAGTAAAGCGGTACGGGTGGACAGAAGAGGAGATCTGCTCCGAATGGAGTTGGGCACCAGGAACGATACATGTCAACAACTCTGAGTTCTCTCTGACCTGGTGATTAGCCTAGAATGTGCTACCCCTTAATGCCATACTGCAGAGATCCGGAATTGAGAGCTCACCTGTGTGTTCCTGTTGCGACAGGCTCTTTGAGGAAACGCCTGATCACGCTTTCTTCCTGTCCAATAAGCTCCAGCAGTACTGGGAGTACGTCATTGAGGTGATGGCTCGTATCGATCCCGAGCAGCCGCTGCTGCTAAGCCTATCCTATGTAATAGACGTCTGGCCGCGGTGGGATAGGGGAGAGACGAATAGTGTTTCTCGCGATCCTGGCTGTAGCGCGAATGGTGGTGTGGACGTCGCGTCTGAGATATAACCAGGGATTTGAATCATTTGCTGATCAGGATCTGATCGTATTCTTCAAGCACCAGCTGAAGGTCAAGATCAGATGTAATAGGAAAATATTACACTCCTCGTTTTTTGGAAAAACTCCATCCCCTACTGTCTTTTTTCTCCCACTTAGATCCCACTTCCATTTTGAGACGGACGTGCTTTTTTTCGGTTCAGAACAAACCGGAAAACAGTGGACAGTCTAATATTTAGAAAGTGTTACTAACTGCTTTTGCTTTTCTCCCCTCCTCCGTTATCCACCAATGAATTTCTGTATATATAGCCGTATTTATTTATTTATGAAAAAACTATGGAAAAATTTTAAATTACAAACTAATTTGATAATAGCCTAAGTAGGACGGCCCCTAGAGCAAATGTGGTATTGTGGTGACTGAGATGATTCTAGTTAAGAGTAGGATAGACATTTGTATTACTTTAGACCGAGGATAACCAACGACACCCATTTTCCCCACACTTTTGATGGCCTTGTGCCTAATTTGTTTTAAATGTAAATCTTCTATATTTTCTGCAAATCAATACTTCAAAGTGTAGTATCTGTTCTTGTGAATTTCTTCTCGGCATTTTTCCTGAGATAAAAGTGTAGTATCTAGTCCTATCTTATCTATAACAGGTACCCCACACGCTTCTTTCTGACCCCGTGGGTATCGTTGTCGGCCACTCACGCACAGGTGGTTGGTATCCCGGTCGCGGTGCCGAGTAAAACAGATACCTCACTCCGATCCGGTGTCACTGAACCACTTGTAACATAGGTGGTCCACTTGTGTCTCTATCTCTGTGCTCACACATCTGGTTCTCTGCGCAGAAATCTTTCCAGACTGTGAACACCCTCTTTGGGCCGATGATCGTCAATAGTGGCAGTAAAAACCAAGATCTGTCGGTCGAATCTCCTCTAGGTCGGGATGAATGATGATAGCTTCGTTGGTCCTGTGAAGGCAAGGTTACACTAGCAGAACAAATCGACAATAGGATTAATTCAAACGATTCAGCGGTTTCTTTTTGTATCAATTAATTATTTAACAAAGATAACAGAATAATTTTTTAAATGTCCAACTAAAATGTATTGTTGGGTAAAATGTCTTTGTTTACTGAACTATTTCGCCGTTGTTCTCTCTAATCTGTGTGTATCTATTTACGACTGCTTGACTTAATTGAAATATTAATCTCTGTTGGAAAACGATGGCTGAGCACGTGGGGGGGGGTCCGGCTAACACGAGCATGAAGCGACCTACACGGTCGAATCCCAGCTCCGACTGCCTTCTCTGCCCGTCACTGGGGAACTCTCTTTTTGTCTCGACTCTCTCTCTTTTATTGAGAATGCGCCGACCTCTACGGTGAGGGGGGGGGGCGAATTCTTGTCAGCATTCAATAAGATCATGCCACGAGAACAACCATATGAGAGCAACGTGTCATAAGCGAAGAATGATTATAATTTTACAAAAAAGTTTATATTTCACTCTGACCTAAAAGACGATCTGACCTAAATTGCAATTAACATTCGAAGGCAGAAAGGTTAATTAAAACCAAAATACGATTTAGAATTGTTTGAAATTGAGATGAGGAATTTATTCACCAGGGCGATCAACTATGCTTTTTAACCCTGTTCTTTGTTTATACTGGAAACCTAATATGATGCTTGACTTTGAATAAGCTCGTGGCTAATTCATACTAGTGCTGTATGCTAGGCTCTGCCCTCCGCAGGGCCGCTTAATATTGTCGCATCCGCTTAATATTGTCGCAGGGCCGCTTAATATTGTTGTATCCGCTTAATATTGTCACAATCGGTCCTGATCCTACACTCTAATCAAAAGTCAGAATATCATTCACTATCTTCTTTTCCCTTAGACTAAAGACTATATGTTCATTGAAATTTTATTTGCAATCAAAGATCAAAATTACATTAACAACAATCTCATCTTTTGAGATCCCTCCCAGGCTTTATCTTCTTTTCCCTTAGACTAAAGACTATATGTTCATTGAAATTTTATTTGCAATCAAAGATCAAAATTACATTAACAACAATCTCATCTTTTGAGATCCCTCCCAGGCTTTATCTTCTTTTCCCTTAGACTAAAGACTATATGTTCATTGAAATTTTATTTGCAATCAAAGATCAAAATTACATTAACAACAATCTCATCTTTTGAGATCCCTCCCAGGCTTTATCTCATTCTCCTGTGTCACACCTATCGGCGAATGCATGTTGCTTGAGGCGTCGCTACCAGCGAATGCCGACACTCTCCCCTCAAATTTTGCCTGAGGTGCCGCCACTGGTGAATGCCGACACTCTCCCCTCAAGTTTTGCCTGAGGCGCTCCCACTGGCGAATGCTGACATATTTCCCCTTACAAACGGAAAGACGGGCGGATGTAGCTAGATGGACGGACGTAGCTGGAAGGACGGACAGACATAGCTAGACAGACGGACGGACGTAGCTGGAAGGACGGACAGATGTAGCTGGACGGACTTACAGACGGACGTAGCTGGTCGGACGTAGCTGGATAGACGGACATACGTAGCTGGATGGATAGACGGACGGACGTAACTGAATAGACGGACGGATAGATGGACGGACGGATGTAGCTGGATAGACGTACAGACGTAGCTGGATGGATGGACAGATGTGGCTGGACAGACACACAGACGGACGTAGCTGGACAGACACACAGACGGACGTAGCTGGACAGACGTAGCTGGATAGATGGACGGACCTAGCTGGAAGAATGGACAGACAGATGTAGCTGGATGGACAGATGGACGGACGTAGCTGGACAGACGGACCGACGGACGTGGCTGGAAGGAAGGAATAAATATTAGCGTCTATTAATTTTTGAATTCCCCCCCCCCCTCCGATGTCATTTCCGGTTGAATTGCAAGAATGAGTCTACTACATATTTACATTGATTTTCAAATCACTACATAATAACGTTGAATTCAGGAAAACCGGCCCAGCTGACCCTCTTGGAATAAATTTTTTCTTCTGAATTTTCGATATTATAGATCCGGAGTGACGCTGTTTCAGAAAATATCAACTTGACGGGCGTCTGTCGCGTGATTCAATCCTAAACTAATTAAGCGATCATTATGAATTTTGGAACACAGTTGCTAGGTGTAAGAGTGAGTAATGTGGTCTATATTTAGTTTAATTTCATGCAAAGGGGGCAAAGAGATGGTGAACACTCAAATATCTCTGACTTTTGTGAAATATTAACAATAGGTGTTAGACATCAAATAATAAATATTCCCCAAATTTCAGTTTCTTTGGAGTATTTTAAAGAGTTCAAAGGGGCAATATATGGGCACAACCTCGTTATTAAAAATTCAAATATTTTAGGTTTGCATTAAATTTTATCCATATGCATTAGACAAGAATTAAACAAGATTCCCTAAATTTCAATTTCTTCTTAAGATCCCTTAAGCTTAAGCATATAGAATGAATCCATCTAGTTAATAAAATAAGATAGTAAGTGGAAAAACAACATACTCTCACCTCACATTCATGGTCAAATTGTTTTTATTTACAATAAATGCAATTACCATACACAAATAATCAATTTATGTACAATAATGTTTTGTGGCTTATTTTGATGATAAGCAACAAAACATTATCATACATGAATGAAACCTAAACCTGAAGATCGTCTGAAACACGGTACAAATATAAACATCACTATTGATGAGGACAATCGACCGAAGAAATATAAATAATAACTATTACGGTTGTCCAGAAGTTTTGTTACCTTGGTGATACCATTGGAGCACAGTGAGGGGGGGGTGCTAGGTTGATTGTAAGGATTAGAAGTGGATGGAGTAAGTTCAGGGAACTTCTGGCATTACTAACCAGCAGAGCATTACCACTGTGTATGCAGTGTGATGATGTATGGAAGTAAAATCTGTCCAGTGAGGGTTTAGGATATGTGTTGTATGGAGAGAAATGATATGAGAATGATACAATGGATGTGTAGTGTGTGTGTTAAAGGCAGGCTTAGATCTGATGACCTCAGAGGAAAATTAAATCTGGACAAAATATGGAGATGTGTGCAGAACAGTAGACTACACTGGTATGGTCTAGACTACACTGGTATGGTCTAGACTACACTGGTATGGTCTAGGCTACACTGGTATGGTCTAGACTACACTGGTATGGTCTAGGCTACACTGGTATGGTCAAGTTGAAAGAATGGATAAAAGTTCTATAAGAGTTGGCTAGAGAAGGCAAAGGAAAACATGAGCGGAAGTGGTCATTATAAATTTGCGAGAAAGAGGGATAAATAAAAATCTGGTTGGTTTTGAATTCAATTTCTAAAAGCCGTCCAACAAATGCTCGCATGTAAAATGAACGTTAAATCGAATATGATGATGAACGAACAACGTCCTTATATCTGGGAAATTCCCATTACGTCCTTATACGTGGGAATTCCCATATGGGACCATATGGATTTCAAGCACCCCAAAATAAACAACGACCAAAAGGACACGTTTTTCAGTAACACTGGATTTTTGACTAATAAGGTTACTGAAACGGTTGCTTTTGTAGTAATATGACTACTTTTGAAAATTCTCTTTTTTTTTTACTTTATTGATTGTCGTTTAAGTACAATATTATCTAAACATTTGCTTTTAATTTCAGTCAGTCAACCATAAAGTTGATTTTTGAATTGACGTATTATCAGATACGATTTTACAATTCATCGTTGATAAAGCCATTGTGTAATTCAAAAGAAAACAATGGTGCCGTTTCTCTGGCGACCAATGAAAGCAAAGCAGGAAATCGAAGAAAGCGAGAAAATAACGTCCATCCAAATATCATCACTTTTAGAAATGCGCGACGGTGTGTTATTGGCTTAATGGATATTGGTATGGACTATGGAATTGGTTATGTTGAGTTTAAATCTTATTCGATCTATTGTGGTCTGTTACGCACTCATACTATTACGAAAGGCATGAACTCACAACTATAGGTAATAGCAACTCTTATTCAATTACTTGCTGACAATGAAGCGGTTACAATAGGTAGCATGCTTAAGTATATTAAACTAGAAGGACTACGCAGTATCGTCCAAGGTTCTAATTTCCGTAAATTATGTAGACTACAGAAAAACTAAAAGTAAACCGAAACAATCTGCTTAAAATTGTAATTTACAAAAGTTCATTTCAGAACAAAGTCAGAGTAAAAAGAAACTTGGATGAGGTTCGAACTCGCCACCCCTCTCTCCAATTACAACATGCCAACTGATTGAGGCAATTAAGGAAATGACCATGTTATTAAGTACATAACTCATAACAGACAGATATTTCTTCACCCCTTTCTCTTTCTTTCTCTTCACAGTTTCACAACAGCAGCTATTTTGGGTTAAAGTTCTTTCATTCCTCCCCACCCCCTCTTTAAAATTGTACTGTTTTGGGCCTAGAGTTGTTTCTTTTTCCCCTCCGCTCTCTCTTGACAAAACTTACCAATTTAGTAAAAAGGTCGTCCATTATTTTTCCCTCTCATTTCCATCAGTAGCCAATGACAACACTTGAAATATTGGTGAATCTCTAAAAATGTATCACAAAATAATTTATTCCTGCTGATCATGAAGAGAGCGACAGTAGATCTGAGTTAGAGAGTAAAAACTTTGAAAAATAAAATATTGATCAGGATTATATATGAAAAGTGATAATCAATTAAAAAAACTTTTTTTTTAAGAAGACAGATTAATGTCTGGCATAAATGACTGACGAAGCAGATGTATCATTTGTTAAGAAAGTTATTTGTAGCTGTATCTTTTGTACACAACACCAAATGATGTAACCGTGAGGCTGGTAATAGTATGTCAAAGAATGTGATGCAACTGTCTTCGATCAAGGCTCCAAAGAATGTACCACAGTCCCTAACAGTAACCAATAATGTAGCCCTCATGCTTGGTGTCTTCCACTCGTGTCTGGGACTAATACCTCTGGTGCTGGTTGATGTGGAGTAGTTGACCATGGCTGTATTCTTGAGAAAATTGATGAAGTTTCCACTTCCCTGAAGAAGACAGGTGTAATCGTCTTTGTTGACTGGGCTGGTTTTCCTCCACATTGCGTTAATTGATCAGAAGTCGATCAGAGAACTGGCTGTCAACTGAGGGATGAGAAATACATTCTTAATATAAAAACATACAAATATATTTCCCTGAAACTTGGAGTTATAATGACAGTCTTTCTGATTGGGGTGAATACCTCTGTTGTGGACTGGATTTAGGTGCTAACTATGGCAGTCGATAGTTAAGTTTTTGGTTGGATGGGGCGAATAGTGTTTACATCTCTGGGAGAAATAATGGAATTCTCTTGGACAGGCAAAAACGGCAGATTTCTCTCTGCCAAACTATGAGAATTTCAGAAATGAGAACTAATTTTGAAACTGAATAAAATCGCGATTTTTGTGCATTATATTAATTGGTATGATTACTTAGCATTGACTAGCCAAGTTCTACCTACCTTACTCTGGAACCATTTTCATTGGTCCCTTTACTCATCAGAGTACCGCCCCGGGTGGCCTGTCACAATCTCTCACTGTCTGCCAGTCCACCTGTACACTTCTCTTGTGTCCGGCTCTGGACACAACTTTAGGGGTTTTCCTCAGGTATCATCGCCTACATTGTTCTTAAACTGGGCTCATCTCAGCTCTCTGAACTCATCATCCCTAGATTAATGACAGCTGATTAGGGTTAGGGTTAACCCTGACCTTCAGCTCTCACTCACTGTGTCGGTTAACTTGAAAAAAACAAAAAAACATTATTTCTGAAAACTGAAAACAATATTTTTACCAGTGCGTTTTATGTTTTAGCCTTTGATTCTTTGACAGATCAAACCAATTAATGAACCGTTTGCATTGCAATAGGTATTGTGTTTCGGCATTGAATAACTCTAAAAGGGTTGATATGCCATAAAACAGACAAACCACTCAAACAAACGCAAATCGTTTTCTATTAAGTTGTTAAAAAAATAATGACCGATTCCAGACACAAACATTTCTTCATTGAGTTCATGCAAAGATTCGTTTTTTTTAGTTTCTCACCTGACCAATTTGTTTCAACTTGTGAGACAGTTAAAATTCTGACATCAATTGCCTTCAACATTTCTCTGACACTTTGATGTTAGTTTTGTTCAACAATCACCTTCAAACGTTCATTGTCAAAAGTGCATGGCCGGCCTCTACCTTCTTCATCATAAAGACCACTATGGAATTTCTGAAACCACCTTTTTACTCTCTGATCATTTGTGAGGGGGTATGATGTCAAAAAGCTAAAAATGTCAAGGCATTACCGACGATGCATACTTATGACGTATTTTCTATTTGAATATACATATTACTAAATTGTTTGAATCTGTAATTATTAGTAATCTGTTTAATTAAATTCACAAATTCATTTTAACATAATGAAACAGTACTAAATTAACAAATTCATGAAAAAAATATTTAGTTAATATAGCAGTATAAAGGAACATAAAAATAATAAACTTTAGTTGACGCTGACTGACGTCACAGTTGATGCAACATGTAACGTTTTGTGCACACTCATGTTTGTGTAGGGAATACCATTCTTAGATGTTGCAACATTAAAAACTTTCGGGGATTATTAGAAAGATTTCTGAATATTGTTTGGGATATGTTCACGTTATAAGAGCCGCTTTTTGTTGTCCGATCTGTTAGATCCATGTTTCAAATAACATTATTCTCAATCATTCACTCTTAAGCTTAAAATAGTGTTTTCGTTTGTCTTCATTTGAAACAACAATTATAGTCAGTCTATCGGTCTGTCACATTTAAGTTTCAAGGAGCATTTTTGGATGCTTCTGTAATGTTGGTCTCTAAATTCGTTTCTTTTCTTTTTTTTTGGGGGGGGGGTACCTGCAAAAGTCTTAAAGTTTCCTCAATCAGTTGGACGTGACATTGCTTCTTGTAATTATACGTCACAGAGCCAACATCTTTATTGAGGATGCCACGTTACATAAGACTGTAGAATAAAAAGACAATGTCTCATTCAAACATTTAAAACAACTTTATTGAGTTCATATATGAAGGATAGGATAGATGTCCTGTTTGTAAGGAAAGAAAAAGAGTTCATATATGAGAATGTGTTTACGTACGCACACAGGTGTTAAAGTCAGGCCGTGTTTATGTGCGTATGTAGGCATGTGTGTGTATGTGTGTTAAATTAAGTCCACGTGTGTGCAGCTGGAGCTATGTTGGATTCTTGGGTATTGTCGACACCAGAGTCCGTGTGCTAGGCAAAAAGGTTGTAGGCTGAGAAATAGGTTTTATGGTTGGTCCGAGCCATGTGGATGAGTTGTTGTCAGTCCCGTCTCGTGGGTAAGAAAGAGAAAGTAAACAGTGAGTTATCCCTTTTATAATCTCCCATCACGTGCTCATCTCGCATAAGAGATGGCCTCTGATTAGGCAAGCCAGAAAGAAAGTTAAATGCTTGCACCAATCAGCACCAAGCTTAGAAAGTGAGCATATATCCCAAATCGTTAACCGCTAGTTGTCGCTGCTGCTGCTGCTGCCATTGTTGTTGTTGTATGTACTACTGCTAGAAGACTAAACAGAAACACTTACTTGTCCTTTTTCCATTGTGCAATTCCCCCACTGACTGGTTTACAAATGAAGACTCAGAAAACACAAAAATAAATTTTCATTGGCTTAGTTTTATTGATGTTACAATGTCGACACTGTCCTTTTCTCATTCTCCTCTAGTTTATGTACTGTGAGTATTCCGAGTGCTCCACCAGTGAAAGCAAGTGCTCAAGACGCCCTCGTGACACAGTTTTTTTATTTCACCAATAGCATCTATCCAAATTGTTTGTTTTCATGCATTCCTTAACTAAACCACTAATGACCTTTGTTTACTTTTCAAATCAACCGACAACTCACAATATTGTCAAAACATCTTTGAATTCCACCAGTGTATTCCTAATTAAATTCCAAACTTGACCCAAATTAAGGCAGCACATTTTTCGTAACCCCCACCTATCACAAATTTCCATTATTATTATTATTATTATTATTATTAGTATTATTATTATTAGTAGTAGTAGTAGTAGTAGTAGTAGTAGTAGTAGTAGTAGTAGTAGTAGTAGTAGTAATACCTCCCCCCCCCCTGGTTCAGCTAAATCTCGAAATGGACGTATCTAAAAATATTCGGGTTTTTTTATTGTCCATTGGACGTATGTTTAGCAAGTAAATATAAAAAGGAGACAAAAAAGAAGACGAGAAACGATGGCTGCGATTTGTTCTTGAACGACAAATAAAATAGAAAGAAAAGAAATACAAGAAAATAATGAAATGAAAGAATCGAAGCCGTGCTGTGAATGGGGCAGACATGTTTTGGCTTGTTCGTATTTTAACATGGCATCTATCGATTGGTCTTCACAGTGTGACCACCAAGCAGGGGCTGAAAAACGCACGGGATTTCTAATTGACAAAGAGTAAGGCAAAATGATCCAGGGTTTTCGTTGTTCAAGTGACAAACGTCCGTTTGCGTCATTTACAAAGGCAATTCATCGATCTTATGAAGTTTATCCTTTTCACTCAAATAATTGTGATCAGATGTCACGTGTCGTTGCTGTTTGTATTCCAGATAAATCTCTGAGGTTTTGGCTGAAGTTGGAATCAATAAGCGAATGATTATAACCAGGAGGAAAAGAAAAATGGCCGAACGAGCGTATGAGACTTAATTTATTATGTCTCATATTTCCCTCCGTGAATTAAGATAAAAACAGAGGCAAAGATGTAATATAGTTAACAGCCGAGAAATCGAAAACAAACAAAATGTATAACAAATAACTGTTACCAAGCGAAAAAAAATTGAATTTTAAACCTACCCGCATAATTTTAATTTTCTTGAAAGTGTTTTAAAGTTTTCTTTTTCAATATAAGATTGCGTCTACTGCCTCTTTGCCGTATAGCAATCCAATATGTGGCCTATAGCTTCTGTGTTTCGTAAACAACCGATAAATCGTAAATTAAAAACTATTACAACTAATAACTGTCCCTAAACGCATTAAAATTTAATTTTCGACCGATATGGGTGCTACGGTACGAAACGGGTACCCAGATTTTTCGTCTGCAAACAGGAAGTCGCGTCATATTAAAGGCACCGCTTTTTTGTCCCCTTCCCCAAAAAGTTCCGGTCAACCGAGAATGTCGCAGAATTGGGATCTTGAAGCCCCCACCCCCACCCCGAAAAGCCCATATACCGGAAATGTCGCAGAAGCGGTATTTTGACAGCCCCTCCCCTCCCCCGGATTTTCCTGTACTTTCGTTTTTTTTTTTGTATTTTATTAGTTTCTTTGGTGCAATTTTACTTATAGGCCAATCAAGTTAATTGTTTTCATGTAAAAGCATTATTTTGTACTTACTCAGTCATATTTTATCTCTCACGCCCCGAAAAAGAATTTTAAAATATCAAGCAGAACTTTAATTAGAACGATTTTTACATTTCCATAAGGGTTATATGAACTGGCGAGTGTGCGATTTTCGGAGTGGCCGGTTAGTGGCCGGTTAGCTAACTAAAGGCAGATAAGTGTCCCCTTGTCTATTCTACCGACCGCTCACAGCCCAAAATGTCGGCTCGGGCACAAATACAGGTTGAACATCGAAATGAAAAAATCGTTCTAATTAAAGTTCTGCTTGATATTTTAAAATTCTTTTTCGGGGCGTGAGAGATAAAATATGACTGAGTAAGTACAAAATAATGCTTTTACATGAAAACAATTAACTTGATTGGCCTATAAGTAAAATTGCACCGTTTCTTTAAGTAAACAAATAAACAAAAATTAAGTAAACAAATAAGTAAACAAATAAACAAACAAATAAGTAAACAAATAAGTAAACAAATAAATACAAATTAATGAATAACATTTTTTAAAAATTCCTCCCGTAAAAAAGGGCAGGGGATATATGCTAATTGTTAATACGGAAGACTATTCTGTTTATAAGTGACTACGATTGAGTTACGTGAGCCAAAATGCTGGCGCCGGGGGTCGCGAGGGTGCCGGGGGCGTAAAAGTGCGTAATATTATTAAACCTTACATAAATGTATTATTTCAAACGAAATATTGTCAATAAAAGTAAGTTATGCAGATAGTTGAAGAAAACAAACGTGGAATTTCCACGAGGTCCCGCTAGTCTATATAATAATTCATGTTGCATGTACGTTATCACCTTTCACACACATTTAAAAAAAAAATGAGATCGTCCAATTAGCAAAGATGGCGATTGGTGATTACTCTGATGTCGTTAAATTAAAAATGTCCGACTTTACCTATTTTAAAATGAATTGTTCCAAAATCAAATCATCTCGTTTACAATTTTAAATAAATATATTTCAAAAAGTGACATTCGTTTGATACATTTGAAAAATATTTAGCTGACAATTATTTTTACGGTAAGAATACAGAGAATATAATTAGCGTTTTAAAAGGAATTAAATTGCTATAATTGTAAATAAAGAAAGTTTTATTTATTTAAAAAAACATCTAGTTAAGAATGACAATGATTTTTAACGGAAGAAGAAAGACTATTATTTTTAATAGTATTTACCCTGACAGAGATTTTATTATTTCAAAGGGAATATATTTATTAACAGATTGATGAAGAAAGCACCGCTAGTCCATAATTTAAGCGGTTCTTTAGTATATGTGGCCCCTCTGAACGTCGAGTGTATCATCATACAGCAGGGATTTAGATCAATAAAAACTTAAGGAAAACATTATTAATTAACAAACAATTTATAAAACCACACTTTTACAAAAATATAAAGGTTAGTTTTAATGAAGAGATATTCTTTGTAAAGTTTATTCAACTCGTGTTTGTTAGAAATGTTCATTAATTAGGCAGACACGGGTGGCTAAGGATATGTGTGTCTATTTGTTAGTGTGTGAATCATAGAGTGTGTATGTGTGTGGGTATGTTACCTTACTCTGCTACTGTGTGCAATTCATAGCGGTTTGCTTCTATTCGCCTGACTTCTTGTCTGTGTGTAAGTAGTTGTGCGCAAGAGGCAAGGAAAGCTTGTTCAGTTTCGAAGTGTTCGTTTCCTTTTTGTCGCGCCATGGCAAACAGGGTCGAGGGTAGAGTGGAACGTCTTCTTGTGTGTTCCTTCAAGGTCTGTCTCTCGAGTCCGTCTGGGTAAAAAAGAACAGTACTGTTTCGTAATCGTTAACCATAGATTTTACTGGCGGAGTTTTAGAATCCATTCTTAACATGGGGAGAAGGGCTTCGATAACATTCAGAACAGTGTACTTGCTTTGTCTTTTTCGATTTTGTAGCATTCGTTGTACATACGTCACACCAGTAAAATCTATGGTTGACGTTTCCGAAACAGAACCAAAAGAACTCTGCGAATTCTCTTCGTTCTTTTATAGGGGTCATCATGTTTGCATCGGCTTATTACCTCAGCATCGACTTGTTAGTTTTTGATTGGTTGGGATCCTTCGTTAACACGTTTCTGTGAGAACTCCCTTGTTTTTGGTGAGTGAAAAGGAAAGCGTATTCCAATGAAGTAGAGGGTGAAAGAGTAGCAATTCGAGCCATTTGCTTTTTGGCGTTCGTTCTGATCGTGTCTCGTCCATCACATATCAACGGAACTCGATCGACACACAGATTCGGCAGTACATGTCAATATCCATTTCTATAGAATTTACCCCCTCCCCTATAAATACGATTTTTAATCATCTAGGCTAAAATTCCTATTATGGGGTCAGTTTTAAAAAATAATTAGGATGCATCTACAGAAGATTTCACAGAATTTTGTCGAGTAGTTTTCACGTGATATATAAGTAAACAGACTTTTGGCAGATTATTGTAAATACACTTCAGCTTATTGAGAATTTGAAAAGGTTTTGTTGTTTGATGTGTATTCGTTGGTTTTGGAAAGGTTTTCTTTGGTTACGTTAATATCATGTTGTTGTCATAGTAGTAGGTGAGAAGAAGAAGAAGAAGAAGAAGAAGAAGAAGAAGAAGAAGAATGAGTTAATCAAAAGTTCAATTCTTCAGAATTCCTTACATAATTTTTTAATAATATTTTTTCTTTTACCGTTTTTGTAATCCATTCGTTTCTGTGCATCCAATTTTTTACAGTCGACAGTGTGTTGCAGTACACTTAACGTTGACAATATTTTGCTTTGGTATTAAATAACCCACAAAGACTAAAGTGGTGATCGGGGGTTGTAGTGTTTGAAAGTACCTAGAAAGAGGAAAGTCCCCTGCTCAGTTTGTGAAAGGGAGTCGGGTGAAACTCAAGCATTGGGTAACACAAGACAGCAGTGAAATTACAGGTAGGGTGAGAGATGATAACCAGTTTGTGTGCAAGAAGTGTAAGACAATGTAGACGGATGAGAACTCAGATGTGGAGAAAGTATATTTCAATTATGAAGCTATTTAGGCTGTTCAGAAGTTTTGTTACTTTGGTGATATCACTGCAACACAGGGAGGAGCAGGTGTTAGTGTGATCGCAAGAATTAGGAGTGGATGAAGTAAGTTGAGGGAACTTCTGCCATTATTAACCAGCAAAGTGTTACCACTGTTGACAAAAGGAAGAGTTTATCAGGTATGTGTGCACAGTATGATGATGTATAGAAGTGAAACTTGGTCAGTGAGGGTTGAGGACATGCATAATCTATCTCTGGCCAGGTCTTTATCAATCGCTCTTCCTCTCAAGTCCATTTTTATCACTTCCTCCTATGTTTTCCTTGGCTTCCCTCTGTGAACTGACCCTGCTACCTCAACTCTTCTACATCTACTAACCCAAGAACTCTCATCCATTTTGAAACATGGCCATACTACTGTATCTAATATCTCTTAAATTCTGTAATGTTCACCTTCATAAATAAGTAGACTGTAATCATTTATGAACTTTGAATGGTTGGGAACAGTGATTGATTAAAAACTGTGCAAATGGATTGAATTTTGCCACAATGACTAGACATATGTGTATAAGCAGGTAACTATTTTAAAGAAATAGAAAGAAAGTCAATCTACATACCTAGATAGAATCCTGAGTCACCCTTTGACCGTTTTGATAAGGCCAAGATGATCGGGCCAGAAAATACGACAACTCAATCAATGAAAACTGGTAAAACAGAGCTTAGTTATGAGCTGCACAAATGGTTGAGTTTTATGGAGTTCAGCCGTCATTTATGGAAATCCGCCTGATTTGAATTGGCTAAAGTTTTTAGAAGTTGTACGATTTTAGAGGATTTGCCTGTAATGCAAAGGGGAATCTTTTCAAGATGAAGGTTTAGTACTTCCTACAGACCCCCTTATAAGAGAATCTGTCTCTCTCTCTCTCTCTCTCTCTCTATATATATATATATATATATATATATATATATATATTGATTCGCTTGCTCGAATATCTCACCAATTATACCATTCGCTTTTTCTATGGCCCAAGAAGTTATCAATAATGGCCAGCTTTTCTCACATCAATTCCATTTAAGTGCGCTTGTATTTACTTCATTTTGAGCACTTTCTCCATACTGCCCATACGAAAAAAAAAGTTTGTGAAGAGGTTTAGCTCAATATACGAGATAGAGCAATTGTAGAGATAGAAGAAAAAAGAGTGATAAATATGCGACGATTGTCCAAATTTATTTCAAATTTCAATTGTTCAATGCAAGGTGTATTCAGTAATAAACTAGTGTTTATTATTCTTTCCTTAAGCCAAGGCTTTTCAAAGATCGAGATCTTATCATCAGAGGAGAAATACAGATGGATAAGTTGGCTTTCGAAAAAACCAAAGTTCAAATATTTGAAAAATATGAAAAATATTATTAAAAAACGCAGTGAAAAAAAGAAAAGTTTCGTAAAAAAGATATGCGGTTTGTCCGGGTGGTAAATTTCCGTTGAAAGGAAGTCTGATGAATTGTAGAACGCGGAAAAATATTTGCGTAGGAGCAGTGTGGAGAAAAGTGTTCAGAATTATAAGTAAATCCAAACGCACTTAAAAGGAATTGAAAGGAGAAAAGTTGGCCATTATTGAAATACTTCCTGGACCAAAAAAGGCAAATGACATCTCGTTCAAAGAGGGTCTAAATCCAAATGAAACAAAAAAGGTTAAAATTTGGAGTTAGGGGGAGGGGGGGATTTAAAGCGCGAGGGGTCGTGACGTTCGGATTTGTTTAAATAGCCGCTGCAAGGGTTGGGAAGAAGGAGAAAGAAAGAAAAAAGAAAAAAGGGTTGGATAGGGGGAGGAGGTTAAAGTGAAAGGGGGATTGAGGGTATGGGCGGGCGATATAGTCAAGGTTAAGAGATAGGTTTTTGAGGGTAGGATTAATCTGAAGCGGGGAGGAATTGTATAGAAAAGTCGTATAAAAATGAATTTAGGGATTGGCGGTGTAAACTCAAAAGAATAGAGTTTGCCGATTCTAAAAATAGAATTCTGTAGGGAAACGCGGGACTTACCTAACTAGCATGTGTGCATAGTTCAATGGGTCGGTCGTGGAAGTAAATGAATGAAGAAGAAAGAAACAAAAATGGCTGCCTTGTCTCTTTATATGCCTGCAATGTGACCACCTGATATGTAAATGAGATGCTCCTGGTTGGAGATAAAAGAGGGTTGATTTGTTGTTTTGGAAAAAAAACGTTCACTTTGAAGTTGGATTTCAAAGAGATAAGTGAGATATACAGAGGTTGGAAGTTATAAGCTATCTCGGCTCTTGGTGTGCAGTGACTCGAAAGGCAGAAAATGGACAAATTCGATTTTCGCTTGATACCTGAGTTTGATGGATCTACCACTGGACCGTCTGTTGTTGAATGGGTTGAAAAGGCTGAGAAGATCTGTACACTGTGCAGAATTAAAGAACCGGCCACAGTCATTCCTCTGAGGTTAATCGGAGGGGCCTATGCAGTCTACCAGCAACTCGGGGATGAACCAGACTGGGATACAATCAAACATGGCCTGTATACAGCATTTGGTACAGATCCGTTTGTTGCATGGCAACAGTTTACGAGCCGGCGACTTCAGGCCAAGGAAACGGTTGACGTGTACCTGGCTGACCTACGAAAGTTGTCGGTACCATTTGGTGGAGTCAGCGATAAGATATTAAGATGTGCATTTTTAGTAGGCTTACCTGAGAAGGTCAGCAGACTGTTGCGGACATCGTCACGAATTGATGAATTGACAACGGACGAGTTATTAGCCCGAGCTCGAAACATCTGCAAGGAACATGAGCCAATTGCAGCAGCAACTAGTATTCAACATGCAGCAGTCGAACCACATGGAGGCAAGGTAGATTCTCTCCCAGATAGTAATAAGCGTGTAGGCCCAGTGTGCTATAAATGTGGGGAAATCAATCATTTTGCTAAGGAGTGCCGAAGTGATAGGAGGTGTGTATATCCACGAGCACAGAGAACGGTACAGTGCTATCGCTGCAATAAGTTTGGGCACATATCTCGCAACTGTTCGGGAAATAAGGTTGGGGGCAAGGTACTATCGCCACCCTTGCCCCTTGCCAACCAATAAACACAGGATTACCGGTCATTGGCGTTAAAATCGACGATGTGAAGTGTTCAGCACTCATAGACACGGGGTGTTCCCGGTCTATAGTTAGTGCACATTACTGTCGGATGTGGCGGGAGAAACCAGTCGGTATTATGACAATCAATGGTTTATCCCGAGCATGTTGTGGTGAAGGGACAGTCATGATTTGTACTGAGAAGGGTGACACAGCCAAAGTTGATGTTCTGGTGATGCAAGAAAAACCCCTTGGCTATGACATGTTGCTTAGAATTGATGCGATACAAGCACTAGGAGGCGTCATAATCACAGCGACTGGAGGTGTAATGCTTGGAGAAGGGAAAGAAGTCTGTGCAGCCGTGTCTATTGAAGAAAAGGACTTCTGTGCTACGTTTGACGACAACGAAAAGGCGTGGACTGCAAAGTGGAAATGGACTATGAGCCAGGCACCAGATCGACTGTGCAACACCATTCCAGAGTATGAAGTTTCCACAAAGAATAGGGCCGCATATGAAGAAGAACTTCAGATATGGATTGAAAACGGGTGGTTAATACTGTACCCACAGGAACGTCTGGGACCACCCAAAGGATTAATTCCGCTCATGGCTGTTGAACAACCTACTAAAGACAAAATTCGACCCGTAATGGATTACCGAGAATTGAATCACCACGTTGATGCTTTCACTGGAAATGCAGATGTGTGCGCTGCTAGACTACGAGAGTGGCGTCAGAAAGGGAGTAATGTAGCACTGTTGGATTTGAAGAGAGCCTACCTGCAGATACGTGTCCATGAGTCATTATGGCCATTTCAGACGGTGATAATCAAGGGAAAACGATATTGTTTGACACGTTTAGGTTTTGGCCTGAATGTAGCACCCTTAATAATGACAGCTATTATTAAAACTGTTTTGATGCAGGATGAGACCACAGCAAAAGCTGCTTCAGCTTATATTGATGACATTTACATTGATGAGGATATAATGTCTGCCAATGTGGTTCGAACAAAACTGGAATCGTTTGGGTTAATAAGCAAAGACCCTAAGTGCCTAAAGGATGGGGCGCCCGTGTTAGGGCTAGAGGTCTATGAGAAGGGCAATACTTTGCGATGGAAGTGAGGGAGCGCAATTCCAGAGTTACCCAGTGTATTGACAAGACGCATTGTGTTTTCTATTTGCGGTAAATTAGTAGGACATCTACCTGTTTGTGGATGGCTCCGATCGGCAACAGGAGTGTTAAAACGACGAGTAACTGCAGTAACCACAGGATGGGATGACATGGTGGATGATAATGCTCTCCGGCAAATGATGGCTGAAACGTTGTCCAGAGTACATAGGAACGATCCTGCCCAGGGTGAGTGGCAAGTATCTGGAAACGAAGTGAATGCATGGGTTGACGCAAGTTCACTGGCTACAGGTGTCGTGTTGGAACAATTAGGAGCTGTCGTGGAAGATGCGTGCTGGCTTCGTCCGAAAAATGATGCCCAGCATATAAATTTGGCAGAACTCGATGCCACGTTAAAAGGGCTTAATCTTGCATTGCAATGGCAGGCCAAGGTTGTGCATCTTCACACTGACTCATTGTGTGTTTACCACTGGTTGACCGACACCTTAACTGGGAAGGCCCGGGTTAAGACTAGAGCGGCAAGTGAGATGTTAGTACGTAGGAGACTGGAAATAATAAAGCGTCTAGTTGACGAATACAGCTTGCAGGTGGACATCACTTTAGTTTTGTCAATGCAGAATTTGGCTGATAGCCTGACGAGAGTACCAAAGAGGTGGATTGATGTAATGAGGCAGGGATCTGATCCTCCACAACAGACATGCGCGACCGTAACAGATCAATTGACACCTGACCAGATCCGTACGATACATCAGCAGAGTGGACATCCCGGAATTCGGAGGACAACATATTTTGTCCGAAGAGTGTGTCCTTCAACTACAAGAGCATCAATCAAGGCAGCTATACGCTCGTGTGAAGAGTGTCAGCGAATTGATCCGGCACCATCCCAATGGCAAAAAGGAAAGCTTGAGGTGGAGGACAACTGGTATCGAGTAGGAATGGACATAACGCATTATGAGGGCAAGCACTTTTTGACCATGACAGATTGTGGACCAACACGTTTCACAATATGGCGCCTGTTGACACGACAGGATGCATTTAGCATTATACGACAGTTGAGAGCTGTCTTTTTTGAACGTGGTGCCCCGCTTGAAATTCTGACTGATAACGCCACTACATTTCGATGTCAAGAATTTCAGAAATTCACGCAGGAATGGGGGATTAGAATGCGTTACCGATGCGCATATTTTCCCGAAGGTAACGGTATAGCGGAGCGGTGTCACCGCACCATTAAAAGAATTGCGGCCAGGACACAGTGTTCTATTCCAGAAGCGGTGTACTGGTATAATATGACACCAAAGGACGATGCAACACCAGAAACTGCCCCAGCTAATGGGATTTACCGCTATGAACAGCGTATAAAAGGTATTGATGTCACGCCATCAGAGGTTGGCGTTGTCAATACACCATATCAAGTGGGAGACAGTGTTTGGGTGAAACCCCCAAATGCTAGGTGCACTGAAAAATTTTGCAGAGGAAAAATAGATAAAATCATAAGTCCTCAGACCATGTTGATTGATGGTATACCACGGCATGTAAAAGATATCCGCCCCTGTTATACCTCTCCTGATTCTGAGGATAACGAGGAAGATCACATACAGTTCAGGGATGATCCTGACTGCCTACTACCCCTACCGGTGAGCGTAGAAACACTACCTACAGAACCAGATGAGGGAATGATGGAACATACTGAGGAAGATGGGACCGAGGAAGTGATGCCTCCGGTTCTTCGAAGGAGTACCCGACAAAGACGGATACTGCCCCCATGCCCTGATTGTGAAACACCGCATAGGGAACCACGAGAGGAGATAATGGAACAGATTGGTGGCAATAACGGTGGTAATGAGGAAGATGGCAATGAGGAAGTGCTGCCCCCGATTCTTCGAAGGACCGAGGAAGTGATGCCTCCGGTTCTTCGAAGGAGTACCCGACAAAGACGGATACTGCCCCCATGCCCTGATTGTGAAACACCGCATAGGGAACCACGAGAGGAGATAATGGAACAGATTGGTGGCAATAACGGTGGTAATGAGGAAGTGCTGCCCCCGATTCTTCGAAGAAGTACTCGACAACGACGGCCACCCCCCTGCCCTGTGTGTGATCATGAGATCAGGGGGGAGTGTAGGGAAACGTGGGACTTACCTAACTAGCATGTGTGCATAGTTCAATGGGTCGGTCGTGGAAGTAAATGAATGAAGAAGAAAGAAACAAAAATGGCTGCCTTGTCTCTTTATATGCCTGCAATGTGACCACCTGATATGTAAATGAGATGCTCCTGGTTGGAGATAAAAGAGGGTCGATTTGTTGTTTTGCGTTGACGTTCACTTTGAAGTTGGATTTCAAAGAGATAAGTGAGATATACAGAGGTTGAAAGTTATGAGTGAACTTCTAACATTTCAAAGGTAACAAGTAAGGCGACTAAAGGCAAAGTAATTGCAGTTACTAGCTAGGGTTTCTAGGGATTTAAAAAGGGTTAAACGGATTAGTTAAAAACATGGTAAAATAAGTAGAGGTAAGTGGGAGTGAATGATTAAAAAATTTAAATTTAAAAGGAACTAGAGAATAGTTAATTAAAAAAATGTATTTTAAAACCAAATTAAGGGTTAGATGAATAATTAGAAGAGAAATTAAATGACAAAAGAGAAAAAAGGAGAAAAGAGAAAAGAAATTAAGGGATAAGTTTAGTAATATTAAAGATCAAGCCTGTCCTACTCAGTTATATTAAAAATTTAGGAGAGGAGAACAGTTTAAGCGATAAGAATAAATTGTTTGAAACATTTTGTTTTGATTATAAGTAATAAGGGGTGGAATTGGGTTAGTTCAATTAAAACTTAAGTGCAGTGTCAGTTCAATTAAAACTCCTCTGATGATAAGATCTCGATCTTTGAAAAGCCTTGACTTAAGGAAAGAATAATAAACACTAGTTTATTACTGAATACACCTTGCATTGAACAATTGAAATTTGAAATAAATTTGGACAATCGTCGCATATTTATCACTCTTTTCTCTTCTCTCTCTCTCTCTCTCTCTCTCTATATATATATATATATATATATATATAGTAATCCAGGTAGGGTAAAAATCCACAGAGTAGAAATCCAAAGGGAATCAAACCGGGCTTATAAAAGAGTGCTCAATAAAAATACAGAGCTGTATTGTGAATGCTTTTATTCAAACATGTACAAGGTCTGCTACACTGGCATGTCGATGTTATCGATCTACAGCTATCAAGAGCTGAAGTCTCATCAAGCAGAAAGTTTTTTATGATCCAACCCGGTCGCTGAATTCCAGGAAGAATGGAGTCAAGCAAAGAAGAAGAGGAAAAAGAAATAAAAGTCATGTGACCGATTTTTAAATATATTTGCCGTTAGAAATTCATATTTTCATTTTTTTTATCCAACGCTGAGCTGGGGTAGAGGGGGGGGAGCGAGGAAAAGAAAAAGAAAGAAAAATATATTGGCCGTTAGAAAAGTTTAATTTACAGCTATTTGTATTTTTATTTTTATCCAACGCTGAGCTAGGGTAGGGGGGTGTTCGAAGGAAGAGAAAAAGAAAGGGGAAGGGAAGAGGGGTAGGGAGGGTTAGGGGGTGAGTGTCTATAGCCATTTAGGATTTGTCGCGGGCTGAGAAGGGTTAATGTAGGACTTAATTTAAATTAAATTCATATCAAAATTGTCGTCTGGTACAAATCGGCTCGTCATCTTTCGGGCGTTTGCGTAGGATAGCCGAACGCTTCCGACAAGAAACTCGCGAAAACTGGGTCAAGATCGATATAAGTACCAAAAAATAGAATAGGTTTAACGTTTTATATACGTAATGGCTCGTTTAAAACGATTGCTGGTTGGGATTAAAAAAAAAAAAAAGAAAAAAAGAACTTGAACAGTTAACATGTGTCACAGCTAGCATCCCCCGAGTTGAATTGGCAGAGAGACAGAAGACCTGTCAATGACCTCATCCAGAAAGAACATTGTCGTAGACAGGATTATCGAAGTAATATTCTTCTTCGGGTTCCGGTCGCGACCTTTTGTCCCTGAAAATAAATAATTGAAAATGTAGTTAATGTTAGGCCACTCGTACATGGGAAACAGAGTAGGATGTATTGGTACGTGCAAAAATGTCCGTCTCTTGTACGGACTATGCTTATTAAAAAGCGTTTATCATTAATTATTTAATTAGTTTCCGTGTAAACTTTGATTGTGTTTGGAAGATAAAAGCCTAAACTTAATCTCTAAATGAAAAAAACTGCATATTTAAGTGTGAAAATAAAATTATAATGAAATATGTAATCACGGCGGCCCAAAAAACCTAAAAATTCAGTGAATTTTGAACTTTAAAAAAATTACTTGTAAAAAACCATTGAAAGATAAATATATGTTTTTGGGAACTATTTCAAAGCTAATTATTAAATTAAAGTCATAATATACTGAATTTAAAAAAAAAATCCCACGTTTTACTAAAAATTAGCAAAATTATGCCCCCCAAAGTCATAAATTAGTAAAAAAAATCCGGCATCAGTTAATCGTAAACGACTTAGTTTATCAATTGACTATCGCTATGCAAAATATATGGAAGACAAAAATGTCATAATTTATCATTTTTAACTTTATATATAAAAATGGTTTTGTAATAGTTTATAGAAGTTGAAAAATTATTATCCATTAATTTCTTTATTCTTTTTAAGGTTATAAACAAATCTAAGTACCCTTATTTTGTTGTAATAAAAAAGAAAATGCTAATTTAATTAAAATATTTGTGAATGTACGCATTTTATTTTTAACTAAAAAGGTTCATATTTAACTTGGTATTAGTTTTTAATTTAATAATACTCTGAAATTATTGATGACGTCTGTTTATCAATGTTTTTCCTTAGAATTTGAAATAAAACTTTTTTAAAATTATTTTTACGTTACGAACTGCGTCAATTTTATCAATTTTTTTTACAAGATTTAAAATTTTAGTTACTCGATTTATTATTAACGTGTCGTAACGATAAATTACATTGATTCTTTTTAAAATAAAGTGTATTTTTAAACATTTTAAGTGTGAAAAAGTAAATTAAAGTCAATGACTACACTGACAATTTATTCATTGAAAAAAAAAAGTTAAAACAGTTATTTATTGATAAACAGAATTCAATTTTGAAAGAAAATGTCATGTTTGAATTCTCTTTATTTATTCATAAATAATTGTTTTTAACTTGTTAAGATCGAGGGTCGTGTCCCCCCCGATTATAAACGTGTTCAGTTGAGTCAAGCAATGTTGCATGCAAAGACAGAGTAATAATTAATAAACAAAATGAAGTAGTTCAAATAACGTTTATTGAACGTGTGTGTACGTGGAATGATGAAGTGTGTGATGTATGCATGTGTGTCGATGGAAAAACAGTTCTTGAAAAGGTATAAGAAGAAATGAATCCGGCGTGTAGAAAGTCTTTAAAAGCCGTACACAAAGAAAACGAGTTGAGAACTCTTACCGTTGTTTGCCCACGTGTTGACGGAAGAAAAGTGTGTTGGTTGTTGTTTTGCCGAGACTAGGTGAAGAGAAAAGCGTGAGACGAAACGCTAGTGTATTAGCGTCGTTCTGTCGAGCAGAGAAGAGTGAAAGACGGAGCGCAGGTGCCAGCATACTTCTGAAGAGCGCTGGTGCCCGCGTTGTTCTCCGATGCTGGTCGGTAAAAAAGAGAGAGAATTTCCGTTTTGCACCGGCTCTTATAGTCCGAAGGGCAGATAACTCTGGTGTCGCTTTACGGCGCCACCTGTCGGTGAAAAAGCGCCACCTACCGGCAAACCGGTGTAGTTATGTTTTGAAAGGAGGAGGTAACTGCTACAAGGACTCCCCCCCAGATTGAAAAATATTGAAAATATTATTCAATATGAACAGTTGTAGATGAGACGCTAGTGTATTAGCGTCGTTCTGTCGAGCAGAGAAGAGTGAAAGACGGAGCGCAGGTGCCAGCATACTTCTGTCGAGGCTGGGTAAGAAGAGCGCTGGTGCCCGCGTTGTTCTCCGATGCTGGTCGGTAAAAAAGAGAGAGAATTTCCGTTTTGCACCGGCTCTTATAGTCCGAAGGGCAGATAACTCTGGTGTCGCTTTACGGCGCCACCTGTCGGTGAAAAAGCGCCACCTACCGGCAAACCGGTGTAGTTATGTTTTGAAAGGAGGAGGTAACTGCTACAAGGACTCCCCCCCAGATTGAAAAATATTGAAAATATTATTCAATATGAACAGTTGTAGATGAGACGCTAGTGTATTAGCGTCGTTCTGTCGAGCAGAGAAGAGTGAAAGACGGAGCGCAGGTGCCAGCATACTTCTGTCGAGGCTGGGTAAGAAGAGCGCTGGTGCCCGCGTTGTTCTCCGATGCTGGTCGGTAAAAAAGAGAGAGAATTTCCGTTTTGCACCGGCTCTTATAGTCCGAAGGGCAGATAACTCTGGTGTCGCTTTACGGCGCCACCTGTCGGTGAAAAAGCGCCACCTACCGGCAAACCGGTGTAGTTATGTTTTGAAAGGAGGAGGTAACTGCTACAAACTTCTTAAATATTTATTAATGAAAAAAAGACAAAACAAATACAAATCTATCCAAATAATTGACGATGAATTGTGAAATTAACGAAATTGTTGAATCTCTAAAAAATAAAAATTTGAGGGCGGTGTAAAAGTGAGTGGTTGTTGGAATGCTAATCCCAGCTGGTTATTACAGAACGGGGCTACTATACCAATCAAAGTTCATCGTTAGTAGAAATTATCCAATTTTTTAAATTATTTTTTTAGTTAAGTTCCTGGGTCTTAAATTTGTCAATATTTGGTTTATTTTCAAGATTATAAAAAAAATTTCTTGCGCTGATGATGCCACGTTCATGTATGAAAGGGAAATATAATTATGTCGCATTTTTTATTTTTCCAGAAACTCTAATCATTAAAATCACATGAAATATTTTTTGCAATTATATTATTTTTTTGGTGAAAATATTGATTAAACAATGCTTTATTCAATAATAATATCGCTAATTCAAAAAATTAATTTTTCTTCGAGTTATAGTAATTTTGTTAACACGGTATTTAGAGGCTTTTTTCGTAATATATAAAAAGTATTCAAAAAATTTTCTTTTTAATTGTTAACATCTACAATGCTTTATTTTCATAAAAAAAAAAATTAATGTATTTTTAAAAATTAATATATACAAATATAACTTTAGTAAAGGTGTAGGACCAAGACTACAATAAGGACTCCAGTTCATTAACACAATACGCGGAACATGTTCCGGAAGTCACCGGTGTATTTTGTTTTAAAAAAATAATACATTTTCACTAAGATTTA
Organism: Sepiola atlantica; assembly: GCA_963556195.1. Classification (NCBI taxonomy): domain Eukaryota; kingdom Metazoa; phylum Mollusca; class Cephalopoda; order Sepiida; family Sepiolidae; genus Sepiola; species Sepiola atlantica. The sequence goes on along the minus strand of OY744527.1, from coordinate 140,995,333 downwards.
AAAAAAAAATAATGCTTTCATTATATTCCGTGATAGTTGATTAATAAATATTGAAAATTTCATTAAAATTGGTTGATTTCCTGAATTTTAGTGAATTTTTAAGTGACGGGGGGAGGGCAAAATGTTTTAACATTTTGGGAATCGGCCATTGAATTTGCACGTACCTATGTATTGTGCACTGATTAAGTAAGTATGGCCAACGCCCCGAGTTCAAGTTTATGGCTCACAATATGATTTTTATCTTTACAGATTTAGTTGGTTTTTTTTCAAAAGCAAATATAAATAATATGGCAGATGGGAAGGACATGGAGGACCGTTGGCTTCCGGTGGAAAAAGCTTGAAGAAAGTGTGTACGGATGCCTGAAAGTGATACAACATTTTAAAAAAATTTTTTATTAATATTAATTTCAGACTTTTCTTTTTTTCATATTAATTTCAGACTTTTCTTTCATCATATTCTAATAATTAACATAATATAGACTATTTGAAAAATAATTTATTTGATTGTTTTCAAAACTTTAAAAAAATTTTCATTGAAAAAAATAAACAAAATAGAATAATCTTTTTTTTTTTTAAGAAATAATGTTTTTGAGCAACGGAATGTGTTTTTTTTATTTAATGTTTTTTGGGAAATATTTAGTGAAAATAATGTTTTTTAGGAGGGTTAGGGTTTAGGGTTAAGGTTTAGGGTTAGGGTTTAGGGTTTAGGGTCAGGGTTTAGGGTTAGGGTTTAGGGTTAGGGTTAGGGCATTTCCATTTCTAAGAAAAAAGTTTGATTCCGGAAGTTACTCCATTTCCAAGAAAAAAGGTTTTCACTATTATTAAAAAGAATGTTTTGAAAACAATCAAATAAAAACAAATAAATTATTTTTAAAATAGTCTGTATTATGTTAATTATTAGATTATGATGAAAGAAAAGTCTGAAATTAATATGACAAAAAGGAAATATGAATAAAAAAAATTGTTGTATCACTTTCAGGCATCCGTACACACTTTCTTCAAGCTTTTTTCACCGGAAGCCAGCGGTCTTCCACGTCCTTCCCATCTGCCAATGATATATATATATATATATTAGCGATGGGACAATTCTAAAATATTTCCAGATTCCGATACAATTACCGATTGCGATTCTTTAAAAGTTTTTAAGTATTTAAGTAGAAATTTGTTGCTTTTTTAAAATTTTCAAATTACTGTAAAAACCCCATCTCCGCATATATTTTTGAAAAACGTAAAAAATACACGGGGGGGGGGGGGGGGCGTATATTACACGAGTAGATCTTTCCAAATATTTTTTCTTAAATTGTGAGACAACTAAAGATTTAATGTTCTTTTAAAACAAAGCCGATTTGTATTAGTTCGTCGATAGTGTACAAAATGCTATTTGATTCTTTTTGTGTATGGACAATTAGACAGCGGAAAATTAAGCAACGGAAAATTAGGCAATTTTGGCAAGGTAGTAAAATTAGGCAACTATGGAATAAATATAAATCGAAAATAGATTTTAGGAACGTTCTTGAGAGGAATATAGTTTTAAATAGAGGCTACCCCCCACCGCCTCAAATAATATTAAAAAATATTTCAGGAAACAAAAGAGAGAATTCCAAAGGCTAGTGGTTCAAGGAAAGAAACTATTAGAGTAGAACATCTTCCGGAATCTTGGAACCTTTTTACAGTGAATGGGTTTGGCTGCTAGTCAGGTGTGTCGGGGGTATTTTCGTTGAGAGGGTACAATAAGTTCATCGGAGCACATTAAAACAAGTACAGGGATGTGACAGTGTGGTGATGTGACAGGAGTTGGTGCTTGGCAGCCAGTGCGGGACCTTTTTGTTGCACTCTGTCTCCTAAGAGAGAGGCTAGTGGTTGATGCCCCAGCCCAGATGTAGCAACAGTACTCCATGCATGAGCGAATGGTGACTTTATAGAGATATAGGATATGGGATGATATGAGAGGTTTTCTAGCCCGGTAGAGGGAGTCCACAATCGATCAGTGTAAAAAAATGGCAACCCTTGTAGTGTGTGATGTCCATGCCTAGCCGATTCCATACGTCCTGCACACTGAGCCTTCTATTTTTCCATTGCACTGAAGCTGGGTCTATTGTCTGGCATTCCTCACAATTCCGAATAACTGCCTTTACTGCCGCTTTAGACACAGACCGGTCGATTCTACGCACAAAATATAATGTTCGCCTGATTCCAGGATGTCCACTATGTCGATGAATTTTGTTCAGCTGTGTTGGGTTCAGGTTTCCTGTGGCAAAAGCGCACACTGGCTGTGTTCGTTCAACCTCTCTCTTCACATCATTGAGCCACCGCTGTAAAACTCTCGTCAGTGAGTCTGCTCGGTTCTGGCCAGATCTTACTAGTGCTAGATCAACCGAAATGTCGTACTCTTTCACAAGTGAGATTATCGTGTCCAGTCTCCGCCTATGAGCATCTCATTTGCGGCCTTTGTGCTAAATCGAGACATTCCCGTGACACATTGGTCACCCAGTGGTACACACACGCAGAGTCTGTTTTTATGTGTGACACATTGGTCTTCCATTTGAGTGCAAGGTTTAGTCCTTTTAGTACGGCATCCAGCTCTGCCACGTTTATATGTTGGGTATCCTTTGTTGGTCGCAACCAGCATGCATCCTCAATGATGGCTCCACTGGCGTCAAGAGTTACGCCCACAGCAAACAGGCTTGCATCCACCCACACATCCAGTTCCTTTGTGGCCACGCACCATTTTCCTCGGAGGGGATCTGATTGCTGTACACAGACAAGTGTATATGCTATCATACACTCCAGCGGAGTATCGCTAACCTTGTCATCCCAGTTCTGTGTAACAGTTGTAGCGTAACATTTAATAAAGCCTGTTGCCACTCGAAGCCATCCACACACTGGAAAGTGCCCCACCAGTTTGCCACACATGGAGAAGATACATCTTCATGTCATAGTTCTCGGCGCATCCACAGTACTGCTTCCTCGCTGCTATCGCAATTTGCCATGCTCTGCCCAAATTTCCAATCCCAGTACTCGTGCACCATTTTTCAGTTTTTCTGGGTCCTTACTAGTAAGTCCGTACAGGTCCAGATGCTTCCTTACGGATTCTGCCGACGCCACATCCTCATTAATATATATGTCATCAATGTATGTCGACGTTGCTCTCCTTATCTTCGCATCCTGGGCTAACACAGCCTCGAGCACAGCCCTCATTACAAGAGGCTCCACATTTAAGCCAAATCCTAACCTAGTTAGACAATATCTTTGTCCTTTAAATATAATTGTCTGGTACGGCCAGAGAGATCTCTCAACATGCATCTGTAGGTATGTCTTCCTGAGGTCCAGAATGGATGCATTCATTCCTTGCTGTCTCCATTCTCGCATTTTCTCTGCACAAACATCTGCATCGTCAGTGAATGCATCAACATAGGTGTTTAATTCAAGATAGTCCATCACGGGACGCACCTTATTTTTATTGGCTTGTAGCACAGCCATCAGTGTATTAGTCCCTTGGGTGGGCCAAACTCCTCCTGATTATATGGCAACAACTAACTATTGTTTATCTAGGTCTTCAATTCACATTCATAATCTTCCCTTAATTCATTAGACAATGGATATTCAGAAATTCGAGTTTCCAGTTTCTCTGGTGCTTAACCCGCTGACCATTTCCATGCTGAAACCCACACTCTCTTCTGTTCGTCAAATTTGGCAATAAAATCAGCTTCGTTAATACAAAGCGCTGCACAGATGGGTTGTGCCTCCCCAAACTTCACACTTCCAGATTGTGTGATGCTAACGCCACCGAGTGCCTTAATGGTGTCAATGCCAAGTAACATATCAAAATCAAGAGGTTTACCTTGCATAATCAGCACGTTCATTGTGGCAATGTTACCAGTCTCTGTATGAATCCTAATAGTGCCGATACCCGGGATTGGACCAGGGACCTTTAGTTTCAACAAACTTATTATTTTTCAGCAAAAGCTAAGAAATGAAAAAAATTATCTTCCAGTGGGAAAAATTATCTTCCACACTTTATAAAAAAAAAGAAGTCGATAGCCAATTTGAAGGGACAAAAATGGATGAATTGAAAAGTGCCATGTTGGACAACATTAAACACCAACAAGAACAACCACTTCGACTAGAAGAGAAATTCCGAGAAAAACAAATAGAACAAATGGAATATAAGAAGAAAATGGAAATAGAAAAGCTTTATCTCTAAGAGAAATTTCAAGAAAAAATATATATAGATAAACAGATTGATTGATATATTGACTCTTTCAAAACAAAGGCCACTTACTTTGTGCAGAAATAATCTTTGAGCGGTCGATCAAAATCACAGAGGTTAATATCTTTCCAACAACAAACGCAAGCAAGAACGATGACAGCAATGATGAGAAGGATCGAACCCCACAGACGGAGTTGATTCTTGCTGGAATGAAAAACAAAATTAATCAAGCTTAGAAGCACCGTTTTTTAAGAACTTTCTAAGGATTGAATTTGAAGTTAAAAGTAGAATATTTTACTTATCTTATAAATAAAAAAAAAGCCGTCTAAAGGTCGAATTTTCGTCTAGCTCTCTTCTTCATTTTATTATATCCGGATTTCAAAGGTTCTTTTTGACAAATTTGATGTATTTCTAGTCAATAGTTTGGGGCCCTATAAGTGTTTATAATAATAATAATAATTATTAGCAGTAGTATATTTTAGTGCAATTCTAAGCAATACTTTTGAAGACTTTAAGTGTTTAATCTCTCTTTCCCCCCTCTCCCTCTCCCCTCTCCCTCTTTCTCTCTCTCTCTTTCTCTCTCTCTACATTTAACGTCACTTTTCACTTGACTTTTTGTTATTGCAACTACAAGTTTCACGGAAATATATATTCGTTTTTTTTTAATAAGAATATTTGTTCGAGTTAGCGATATTTTGCTTGTCTGTTTTTTTTAAAATATACTTCTCATCCCTTAGTTGACGATCAATTCTCTGATTGCCCCTGGTCCGGATTTCTTAATCAATTAACACAACATGGGACAGATACAGCCAGGTTAACAAAGACGATTCGACACCAACAGTCTTCTTCCGGGAAGCGGAAACTTTGTCAACATTTACATCCCGAGAATACGGCCAAAAGTTGGCAACGCCACATCAACCAACGCTAAAGGTATTAACCCGGGACACAAGTGGAAGTGAACAAGCATGAGAGCTGCATTATTGGTGAGCAGAGTACACAGGGAGTCAGACGTGTTTTGATATTTCGTAAGCTCACTCCCCAGCCATCACAGTCCAGCGGATCAACTGTCTCCAAATTTCACTGTACGATCTTGTCTAATCAGTTGCTTCCAAGTTTGTCTTGGCTACTATTAGTAGCATTATTATATATAGTAGTAAGACGTAATAGCTATAGTAGAATTATTATTATTAGTAACAATATATTACCCCCACCCTCCATGTCATACCTGACTTGTCAAGAATGCTTCATTGAGTATTGTTGGATTAAACGACAGACAGACATATTAACGTAGATGGTATTAAAATTGTGTTTGTCTGTAATGAAAATAATGTCACATTACTCGTAGATTTAACAAGTGTTCTTTTTTAATTTTGATTATATCACTGTTACTATCTACATATACTCTGAGATACACCCCATTCAGTCTGCTTAGAGCAGCTTCTGTTGCTCAGAGACTCTGTACTGGAAGATAATCCGTTCTTGATAACCAGTCCGGTAGAAACTCGACCATTTCGATGGCCTTTTATCTGATGGGCTGCGGTATTGGTCTTGGGTTAGGGTTAGGGCGTTCACCTTCCCAGGCCTTACCTTCCGACTTTGGGGAGGAGTTAGTTTATTGCTAACTGCCTGAGGCTCCACAATCAGGGAATGCACTCAGGCAATTTTAATAGGCCAGAGTGCCCCTTCTTTAGGGACGCTGGCTTGATTCTCCCCACCTTCCGGCCTTGTACCACATCTTCCTGTGGTGGGAAGGAATTAAATACTCAGTACGCATTATTTATGTGCAATATTTAAAAAAATATATTTAAAAAAATATTTTTAAAAAAATATTTAAAAAAAAACTTAATGGAAATCACTGCAGACAATGCATTAAATCACTTGATGTAAGGAGCTAAGAAAATGCCTATTAACCTTAGTCTTGAAAAGACTAAGGCTATAGGTAGAAGGAAAACAGTCAACAGGAAGAAAGTTCCACAAGCCTGCAATTCTTGGACAGAAGTTACTGGAATATTATATATATGAACGCGCCTCTATCGTATCAAAGAACCGCCAAGTGTGATAAAATGACGCCGAATTGTTCCTTCATTCCTTGAAAATACCGTTCTTTTTTCTTTCCTCTCTATTGACGCGCATGTGAACAACACGACGTTCACCACAAAACTAACACCGTCGATCAAAAAACCCTCCTTTTATTTACCCTTCTGCGCTGCTAACTGCACCTAATTTGCATAATGAAACCCTCTCGTGATGCGGATATCGCTTCCTGTAATTTAATGGCCGCGGGTTCGCGCCTGAGTGTGACGACTGGTTCCTTCCGCACCGTCATTACACTCCCCTGATCTCATGATCACAAAGATAGCACCCCAGCGGTCGTCTTTGCCGGTTGCTCCTTTGCAAAAGTAGGGCTTCCTCAGAGGCGTGGGCTTCTTTGGGGGCACAAGCTTCTACTTCCGTCTTGGGTGAATCATCCGACTCTATGTCGTCGTCAGTTATCAGACTCTCTGAAGATGCTGCGCTGTCAGAATCTTCCTCCGGAGAGAGGACACTGTAGCAGGGGCGCAGGTCCTTCACATGTCTGGGCATTCCATTCACCACGACAGACTGTGGACTGATTAGTTCTGTTACTTGACCATGGTCAAATCCTGTGGTGCAGCGATTCTATGGTGACTTCACCCACACGCAGTCTCCAACATGGTAAGGCCCGTGTTCAGGACCTGCTGATGGTGGCACCACATCAACCCCTTTTACCCTCACTTCGTAATGGTAGATCGCATCGGCTGGTGCGGTCAAATGTGAGTCATCGTCTTTTGGGGTCACGTTGTGCCAGTAGACAGCCTCTTGTATTGTTCGCGATAATCCATCACTGGGCGCACCTTTGCCTTATTCAGCTGTAACACGGCCATCAACGGAATCAACCCCTTGGGAGGTCCTAGCCTTTCTTCCGGGTATGGCACAAGCCAACCTTGTCCATCCACGTGCGGAGCTCCTGATCATTTTCTGGTCGAAATTCCGCAGCCACCCAATATTCGAGCACTCCATTACGCAGCTCTTCAGGTTCGCGGTTATCTTCCCACTTCCACGCTGCGGTCCATGATTGTCTCCGACTGTCAAAAGTAGCAGTAAAGTCAGGTTCATTGATGGAGATAGCTGCACACATAGCGACTTTTCCGTCGCCGATCCGAACCGCTCCCGTAGGCCCCTACATTGATACCTTCCAACGCCTTAATCGCATCGATCCCCAATAACAGATCAAACCCCAGTGGTCTACCATGCACCACCAGAACATCGATCCTGACAGAATTGCTTTCATCTGTGGCAATGGTGACCACTCCACTGCCGCAGCATGCACGGGACGCACCTCCAATAGTCACGATGTCCACCTTTGCCGTCTTCCAGGATCGGCATCGGCTGGCATCTATTATTGTCCGTGATGTTATGTGCAGATTGGCTATAAGACAGTCTCGCCTGACAAAGTTGTTCTACAACGAAAGCTTGTAAAAAAAAATTAAATAGATGATTTTTTCATTTATATTGCACGATGTGTTGATTTTCAAAAAATATTTCACTTCAATACATTTTCATGCGTGCCTCAAAGATGTTGTCAATTTCCTTATTCCAAAAGCGCCAATCTGCGCATAACATCGACCGGACTAGAATTATCCTAACGTCTTCTAGAACTTGACGTGCTCTTCTGCTTTTACCATGATTCGACCCTTCGAGGTTAATACCATTAAAAGGAGAAAGAAGAAGAAGAAAAAGAAACTATAAGACAGTCCCGCCTGACAAAGTTGTTCTACAACGAAAGTTTGCAAAAAGAAAAAAGAAATTAAATAAATGATTTTTTCATTTAAATTGCACGATGTGTTGATTTTCAAAAATATTTCACTTAAATACATATTCATGCGAGTCTCAAAGATGTTGTCAATTTCCTTAAATAGAGCTATATTTTAGTATGGATTTATAAGCATTCTTGCTACATATGTGCATAGATGTTTCAGCTACGACCTTATTTAAGGTCGCTGACAGAAAAGACCCTGGAAATCTTGGAAAGAATGGCATTTCAATCTACATCGTGGCAAATTTTAGTAGAAAGGAAGTTGAGAAAATATATAAAGAGAGAAAAAAAGATATTAGAAGGAAATCAAAATGTTTGTATAAATACAAATTTATACTCTTATGATTACATTTTCAGATTATCATTCTTTTCCGGCAATTAATCAACTTTTTTTCTATTGGGTCACCACTTACCATGACCAGGAGCCACTCGAGGACAAGGTTAATGAAATGGAATGATTGTCAGCCGAAAGATGAAGAACACTATGGAAGTATTAAAATTGATCAATGGTATGAACTAAGTTTGATTACTTATGACTCGATTTTGTTTGCATTCGATTTTAATGTAATTTTAATAAGATTTCAATGATGGTTCGGAATAGAGGTCACACATCGTTAGGAAATTAATTATGAAGTGTCTCAACATTATGAACCTTTTCTTGGAGTGATATTTCAGCGAATAAACACATAAAGAATAAGAATAAAAAGGGCGAGGACGACTGATGACTTATGGATGAAGTCTCCGAATGTGAGAAAGAAAATACTGAAATCTAAGAACAACGCAAACTTACATTTCTTTTGTTACCTGAGGCACACAACATCCGTATGAAGTACCGCCCAGATGACAACATTGGCTTTTCTCGGGGTCTTTGCAGTAATAAACATTGGCCGGACGTTCGCCAAGGTTAGGGTTGCGATGACATTTAACGCCTTCGCCAGCTGTGAACGATAGAGCAAAACAGAAAGAAAAAAGGGATGAAATAATTATGACGATAAAAAAAAGCACGCATATGTCACGTCAGAAATAATTGGAAGCTGCTGCATTGTTGAAGGTGGCGAGAACAATTACAAAGATGAAGATGAAAAGGTCTGCCCATCCTTAAACACACACACATACATCAATCTTATATACACGCACGTGCGTGTGTGCGCGTGCAGCATTTAATATTGGAAATGTATTTCCAACAGTATAGAGTATGTTCTGCAATAAGCTGCATCTTTTGTGAATGCGATCGTTTGTTTGTGCAGGTAATAATATTACTAAACAGGAGATTGTTTAGTCTGCTGGGCATCAAAATGAGGTCTTAACTAATTAACTCTCTCTCCCCCCTCTCTCTCTCCCCCCCCTCTCTCTCTCTCCCCCTCTCTCTCTCCCCCTCTCTCTCCCCCTCTCACCCCGTCTCTCTCTCCCCCTCTCTCTCTCCCCCCTCTCACCCCGTCTCTCTCTCCCCCTCTCTCTCTCCCCCTCTCTCCCCCCTCTCACCCCGTCTCTCTCTCTAATAATAATAATATAGCATGTATCCAAGAAAACACATGGCATAGAAACGCATTTTAGTGCAATCAGGTATTAAACAGCAAACCAACAGTGTCACTCGCAAAACATTTTTTTCCTAAAACTTCTTCAGTTACGATTAAGGCCCAAAATTTCCGATTATAATTTTTTCCTGTAAATAATCAACGTTGTTTTTACTGTTGGGTCACCACTTATCAAGGCCGAGTTTCGTAATTTTGTGGTCGTTAGCAAAATCCGAATTTGGTGGCAACAAAACACAGCTTAAAAGAAAACATGGCAAGGGCAAAAGATAAAATAAGAGGTTCGGTTGTGTTAAAATAGAGTTTTATAAACATTAAAATGGGGCTGGCTGCTTTTAATCTCCAAAGCAACGTTAACTACGTTAACCTTGGTAACCAAGATAAAAAGAAAACTTATGACCTGAAAGATCACTTAGGGGTAAAGTTCGTTGGCACAACGAACTGGAAACATATTAATTCCTTTTTTTTCATATAAAAACATATTATAAAGACTAAAGAAGTCTTCTTATAAATTTAACAAAGGGGTCTCAAAGGGGCATAAAACAATAAAATAAAACTCAAAATATACAGGACCGTAGCAGTTGGTTGGCGAAACGTCTCCGGTATAGTTTGGACTAGTTTTTTCTTTTCTATTGAAATGTCCATTTCAAATGTCCCTCTTTATTTTTCTTTCGACACTTTTCATTCCAAGGATCTTCAAGTTCTTGAAATTACTTTTCAAATGAAATTCTCCTGAAACGTCCTTCCTCCAAAGGGCAGTATTTGGGATTTTTCTTTAAATTTAAAGACGCTTGTCTTTACACAGCAAAAAAAACCTTTTGTATAAGGTTGATTCCTTCAAGGGAAAATATATTTCTTTAAAAATAGGGTCTCTCAGATACCCTGAATTTCCAAATAAAACGTTCTTACTCTAAGAACGAGTAGAAAACATCCAAATATTTTACGTCCATTTTGATAACAGACGGAGTTCGTTGGAACTGAACTGTTCTCTTCTGCTCCCAGGTCGGCACGGAATAAAAAAGGCGGCAATTAGCAGAGTGTCGTCGCATATCAAGACCGAGGCCACGCCGGTATGACGTCACCTCTAGACTTCATTACAACGATGATGCTGTTGAAAAAAAAAAGACAGGGAAAACAACTCGCAACCAGACGGCTAACCGTGACACACATTTGTACAGTGGCAACATGTTGACCTCCCCCACCCCTCATGCCCAAAATAGAAATAATTTCCGAAACTCTCCGGACAAGAAAAAAAATTTTGTTTTTATTTACATGCTTCTTGTTCATCTCAATACCACAAATAGTCCTCATTCTGATCATTAACCCTCCTACGGCTCCAACAACAGCATCAGCCGGAATTTCTCCAGGATCTCCTGAATTGAAACATTCTTCGGAGGAATCTGAGGTTTGATGCGAATGAGTAATCGATAACTCTAAAGGAAAAAGGTGCCTCAATGAATGCTCCGTAGTGGTGCCATCAGCTTTCCTAATCAGGGCAGATCTTATATGGGAGTCATCACCAGGAGTAACTTTAATCACTCTGCCCAAGGACCAATATGGGCGAGATTTGGCAGGGTTCTTGACGAGTATCACATCATCCTCTGCTATGACATCATCAAAATCAGTCTGATACAAATCTCGATTCAGCTCCCTCAATCCGAGCAGGTATTCTTCATACCACAAACTCTTAAATCTTTGTAAGAGGAGATCCCTGTGGGCCAACTTCTCCAAAAGGTCACTCCTGGAAGGGGGAGGGTCTTCAAGAAAACACTTGCCAGAGTTTATAAAAAATGCGCTGTTATAGTTAGGGCGGATAAACGCATTGGGGGAAATGATATCCAAGCCAGCATCCCTAGAACACCAGTAAGTGAGGGGCGAGAGTTAACCTCATTTTGTATATCTGACAACACTGAGAGAAGTTCGAAATAACTCAGCTTCTGTCGTCCCAAACACTTCCGAACCAGGCAGAATACAAGGGTATAGTTAAGTGTTTGATATCAAAGGTGCTGAATCTTTCTTCAAATTCATCTGCCACAAGCACCCGCTTGATCAAATTGCACCCAGCAATGAATGACCTCGCATTATCGGAATATATATGGAAAAACCTAACCAGCGCCAGTATCACAGAATGAGTGGACATATCACTCACCAACTCCAAGTGGACCGCCCTCACATTGAAGCAGGTAAAAAGCAAGATATACCTCTTCTTCAGCTCCTTACCCTCCCCAACCCACAGGTGACCCGTGAAGTCCATGCCTGTATGGTGGAAAGGCTTCACAAAGTTAACCCTGTGCTTAGGTAAGTTTGTAACCTTGGGGTACTTGAAAGATATAGCATTGTACCTCTTGCACAGAGCACAGGAAGAAATAATAGTTTTCACCGCCTGCCTGGACTTGTGTATCCAGAAGCCAGACAAACGGAGCCGCAATGCCTAAATGCTTACACTTGAAGTGGCAGTCCATAATAATTAAATCTGTGACATGGCTATATCGCGGTAACAAAATAGGGTACAAAATCTCCTGTAGGTAGAGGCTGGACTTACCAATCCTTCCCCCGACCTAATCAAACCTCTATCATCTAGGTATAGATCTAACTTCGAAACCAACGGAGGAATCTCATGGTTGGAGGGATTCAACAGAAAGGATTTTTCTTTGGAAAGGAGCAACGACTGCTCCAACCTAATCAAATAAACTCTGGCCACCAGGCCAGGCTCCTCCACAGACTTCTGTAACTTCAGCACAAATCTGAACACATAGGACAAAACTCTCATGAGTTTTCCTAAAGACGAAAATGTTTCGAAATTCATCACTGGAATCAGATCCCGAATCACTGGAGAGCCAGTACCACCCTCTGACTGTCAGAACTCAGACAGTTCAGATCACTCAAGGGCCAGGAATAATCTTCACCGACCAACAACTCCGACCCAGACAACCAAAATTGTAATTGGGACTTAAACTTCTCCAAAGTGATTCTCCTCGTGATCAGATCAGCTGGATTGTCAGTAGTATTTACGTATTTAAACACCACTTCGAATCCCTATTCACTTAATTTGTCAACTCTTTCTGAAATGTCCCTCAAACGATTTCGAGTGAACATGCACTTTGTCTTAATAGTTTCCGACAAAATCCATGACAATACCAACAAAATCCATGACAGCCACCACAATTTTCTTCACCACATCCCGCGGAAACACCTTCAAAATATTAGGGATGCACTTTATCACCAGAAAGACGGACAACAACTCAAGAGAAGGCAAGGTCCTCCTTGCCAAGGGAGCCACTTTAGTCTTAGAAAATATCAGTTTAGCCGCCCCATTCTGAAAGATGTAGGCCGCAAAACCAAAGGCCTGCTGAGAAGCATCGCAAAAGGTTAACAACGATGCAGGTGCAGAGGAGTCCACAACACATCTGGGAACCCTCACACTGTGCAGTCGCACTAGATCTGGAAACAGCTTGTTCCAAACGAGCTGCAACTCCACTGGTATCTTTTGATCCCAAGCTACTTGGGTCCTCCAAATCTCACTGAAGAGTATTCTCCCCTTAATAGTCACAGATAAACAAAGCCCCAATGGGTCAAAAAATGGAAGAATTCTGAGAAAGTACGCCCCTCTTGGTATCAGCTGCAACCTCCAAGGAATTGACTGCCACATGCAAATCATCCTGTGCAGGATCATATAAATATTCCATCACCTTTTCCAAGGGAGAATCATGGGTGACAAAACTGCCGTCAGCCCTCATTCGAGCCGTCAAAACTTCACTATTTGAGTTACAGGACCTCAGAGAAAAATTACCTTCCTGCATGATGCTCATAGCATTCTGGTACAGGTCCAACAAAATATCAGGGGAATTGTGGGTCATTATAAGGTTATCTACATAAAAATTTCCTAGGAGCATATCTTTACACAAACTAGGGGGGTACGTCTCAACATGGTGTTTAATAACAAAGTTGAGGATAAATGGGCTGGCAACAAACCCAAAAATTAGTGTTTTATAACGATAACACACAAGCTTATCGTCAAATTTCACAAAAAAGCAAAACCGATTCTTGTCCCTGTCGGTTTCTAACCGAATCATGAGAAAGGCCTTACGGACGTCTGTGAAAAGGACATAACGATCCATCCTGAACTTTAATAATACCTCTAGCATATCCGTAGAGAGGTTAATTCCTGGATAAACGCAGTCGTTCAGAGAGGGGTGCCCACCTGTTCGCAAAGAACAGTTGAACACCGGCCTTATCTTGGTGGTACTCAGGCTATCGGCTTTAACAACCGGTCGGTGAGGAATCCAAGTGTAATGGGTAAAATCCTCCGGATTCACCTTCACCTTTTCAATGATATCCTCCCTTTCTTGATCCAAGAAAACTTGACAGCAGTCCTCATACAGACCCTGTCTTTTCAAGCATGTGACAACTCGATTAAGCACGTTCAACGCTACTTGATGGTTGGAGGGGACAGAAGGTAATTCGTCCTCGTCCCAGGGCAAATTAACATAATAACAATTGTCTCGGTACGAGATCGAATCGCGGAATGAAGCTATCTTATCTCTGTCGTAATCACTAACAGAGTCCTCCGTAACACCTAACGTCTCCAAACTAAAGAGCTTATCTACAGCTTTCTCTACAGAGGAATCAGAAAAGCTATCTAAAGGATCGAAGTATTCAGACTTCGGGTCGAGGACAAAATAAACATGTGTCATAGGACACTGAGAATATTCGGAAACAACCTGCCTATAATTAACGCCACCAATGATGGCATCCGTCTCTTCCACAACCGGGCACACAAAATCCGACATATCATCAAAAGGCACTATACCTTGAGGGAACTCAAAGGCAGACCCATTCATGAAGGGAGACAGTTTCATGGGTCCCATGTACTTCAGTAGGTCCATGCCTACCAATCCATGTACTGTAATGCAATCATTATGAATACCTGAAAAGTCAGCAGCCAACTTCCCACCACCAGCAAGAATACCTTCGATAGCGGTAGAAAGACCCTTGACATGAAACTGAAGATCCAAGCCTTTGTCCACCAGAAAGGGAATCGCACACTCGGAGTTCGGCAATTTGACGTGTAACTCGAGCTCATTCAGACTCCTCCAGGCAGAACCGAGGAAGGTTTTGATAATGAAGTCCCTCCTCTTCATCGGAGCAGAATGACAATTCAAAATATCCAGCACTCCATCCGATAAATAAGAGTGCTGGCTACCCGAATCTAATAGACAATTAAATGTCTTTTCCACCTCACCACTGACTATGCTAATTTCTATTATCGGCAATAGAAGATTCACGTCCCCCATCTGCAGGCAAGGATTAGTATCCAGCCGAGACTTGTCTAAGTCTGGGCACAAGGCATCTGCATGCTCACAACTTTTACACCTCCAACACTGGCGGAGGCGACCATTTCTACCCGGGCAAGACTCAGTGGTATGAAAAGGGCTAATGCAACGGGCACACAATTTAGCCACTTTGCATCGTTGCAAACGATCCTCAAGTGTGGGGTACTTCTTACAGTAGTAAGCGATGTGACTGTTACCACTGCAGAGGAAGCACTTATGTCGAGCAAACTCATGCTCCACAAAAAAATTCTCCAATGTGGAGGGCTTCCTGCCAACATTAGTGGGCTTGAATCTATAAGAACCAGAGGTTCTCTGTTTGGCGACAGGCTTTACTAAATCAACCACCCCAGGTCTTGTGATTTCCAATGTACGCATCACATCGGAATAATGGTCCAGGATCTCTCCCAGAGAGGGGTAGTTATTACCAACTACATGAATAAGCTCACGCCTCAACGACGTAGGGAGTTTTCCAAAAATGATGCAACTCAACAACTGGTTGCCGGGGGCATCCTCTTCTAGGAAATCCAATCCAAATGAATTCTTAAGCTCGTATACGTGAGCTTTTACTTTAGTTAAAAACATCTTCATGGAGTCAACTTCAGACTCCCTAAGAGGTTTAGCGGCATTAAGGTCCTTAAAAATGGAGTTCACTATGAATTTCCTATCTAAGAACTCCCGGTCCAGGATTTCCACAGCTGCCTCAAAATTGGCATCTGAAATAGAGAGATACCCTACTATTCTGTGAGCATAGCCCCTGAGGTGATTATTTAAAATTATCAGCCTCGTGGACTTACTCTGAACGCTCGACAAACAATTCTCAAATTCCCTCAAGAAGTTGAGGTATGCCAGTTTGTCGCCATCCAACTTGCAGGGTCAAAAACCGGACATGTAAGCTTGGGGGTCACATTATAGTGTGACATTTTAAACTCCTCCACCACCGCAGTACGAGGAGGGGAGCTCTCATCCTTCCATACGTTCTCAAATTCACTAAAACATCGATCCACATGAATACGATACAATGCCTCGCTCCGACAGTTATTCGACATTTCTTCACGAGCCTCACTTTCTATGTAGGCCCTGGTAATTTGCTCATTGAATGTATCAATAGAAGCAAAAAGCTCCTTCACTCTAGCCCTTTGGGATGAAACAAAATTACGGTTCACCCCTTCGTCAGCCCCAAGGACTTCAAGAATAGTGTCCACTTTCATCTTTTCGCAATCTCGCCTCTCCAAAAGGAGACTAACCGTGGGGGTAGACAACATTGGGGCGAAAATACAAGATGGCGTCCAAGGCAGAGGCTAAAGAATGGAAGGAAGCGAAAATGTCGGGAAATGGCGGGAAAAAGGGAAGCCGGGGAAAATATCAAAGGTCCACAAAGTACATGCCTTAAAAAAAAGGGGGGGAAATCCTGATTTACAGTTTACCAAATTAATTCGAAATGTAAATCATCAAACAACAAATTTATTTGCCATTTAATGCAAATATTTAGGGGGAAAAAATACGCAAAAATATTCAATTTTTAAGCGTTCACCAAAAATTCAAAATGGCATCTTCAAAAGGGCGGGAAAATACAAAATGGCCATGCGGGTTGGACAGAAATGGGGGGTCAACTCACAAAAAATGCCACAAAATTCACATAAAATAAAATACATAAAAATAAAAAAGCAGCCAGCAAAAAAACGTATTAAAACTCAAAACTTAAACAAATGGGAAACTTATAGAATCATGTGGGGAACATGAAGGGTTAGGGTTACCTGTGAAACGTCCTCGTGTTTGTCTATCCTGTGCGCTGCGGATGAAAGAAAAGAATTCAACATGGCGTCCATGAACCTTTATTACGTACGGTTCACGCAGAGTCTCGCGAAGTCACGTTGCATGCAGTATAATAAAAGCGGGTCTCTTACCGTCTTAAAACGAGTCGGTGCAAAGTAAGTGCACGTGTGACGAACGATGAGATCTGCTTTGGAAGTTGATGATCTACGGACAGAGTGATTTGCGTTTCTTTGGACCTTCGTTATTACTACAAGCTATCTCGGCGATGGACAAATTCGACTTGAGATTAATACCCGAGTTCGACGGCTCCCCCTCCGGACCCTCTGTAGTCGAGTGGTGGGAGAAAGCCGAGCGCGTCTGCAGACTTTGCAAGATAAAGGATCCTGCACTGGTCATCCCGCTGAGGCTGACCAAAGAAGCATATTCGGTGTATCAGCAGCTCGGAGACGAACCAGGCCTGGGGGAAGTTAGGCAGGTGCTATACGCAGCCTTTGCTTTGAACCCTTTCGTCGCCTGGAGGCAGTTCACCGAACGGCGGCTTGGGCTAGATGAGACTGTGGACGTCTACCTGGCTGATTTGAGGAGGCTAGCCGCGCCATTCGAGCATCGTCCAGACTCAGTGAGATTGGGCTTGACGAGTTGTTGGCCAGAGCCCGAAACATTTTGAAAGAGGACACAGAGCCGGTTTCGGCAGCTGCGGAAGCGTCTTCACCACCAACAGAAGACGTGAGATGCTACAAATGTGGCGGGGCGAACCATTTTTCAAAAGACTGCCGAAGCCAAAGCGGTGCTAAGGACACGCCCGATCGAGGAACGTTAAAACGCGTGCGTTGCTACCAGTGCAACAAGCTGGCTCACGTGGCAAGAGGTTGTCCAGGAAAGGGCAAGGGGAGTAAGCTATAGCACCAGTCTTCTCTCCAGATTGTTGCCAAATAAGGCGCTATCCGCAGTGAGCGTGCGCATAAACGGGCATGAACGCTTCTCGCTTGTAGACACCGGGTGCATGCAGACCCTTGTGCGCAAGGCATGCTGTGATGCATCGGATGAGGAAAGGATCCCGGTATTGACGGTTGGCGGTGGCTCGATTGCCTCTTGTGGCGTTAGCATCATTCGCGCAGGTGTCGGCGATGGGCCCACAGTAACCGTACGAGCCTTGGTTGTAAACGGTGACCTGCTCGGTTACGACCTGCTCCTGGGAATGGACGTCATCAAGGAATTGGGTGGTGTACGCATTGATGGTGAGGGTAGGGCACATTTCGCAAAAGCGGGCCTTGCTCTGAGTGCAGCTATTAAGCTGGAACAGCCTGATTTTTGTGTGGAATTCGACCAGCGCACGAAGTCCTGGACAGCCTCCTGTAAGTGGTCGGAGGAGCAGCCACCCGAGAAATTATGCAATAAGGTGCCAGAATACAAAATTCCCCCCGGAGCTCGTGCAGAATACGACAAGGAACTACAAACTTGGATTAGTAATGGATGGTTAGTTCCTTATTCAGAGAAGGAATTGGGTCCCCCAAAGTGTCTGATCCCGTTAATGGCGGTTATCTAACAGAATAAGCAGAAGGTGAGGCCGGTGCTCGACCATCGAGAATTAAATGAGCACGTGGACCCTTTTACAGCTCGCGCGGACGTATGCACTGAAAAGTTGAGGGAATGGCAGCAAGCGGGATCTAATGTATCTGTACTAGATCTTCACAAAGCATACCTTCAAGTGCGTGTACACAGATCACTATGGCCCTATCAAACGGTGCTCATCAGGGGGAAAAGGTATTGCCTAACCCGCATGGAATTTGGACTTAATGTGGCGCCATCAATTATGCAAATGATTGTTGACGCCATTCTGACTAAGGATGAGCGCATATATTGATGACATGTACGTGGACGAGGAAATTGTATCTGCGGCGCACGTGAGGGAGCATCTCTACAACTTTGGCCTTCTCAGCAAGGAACTGGAAAGGCTACAGGATGGCGCACGGGTACTTGGTTTGCAGGTCTGGGAGGAAGATGACGTTCTGTATTGGAAACGAGGAAATGAAACCCCGGACATGCCTTGTGTTGTTACACGACGAAACGTATTTTCCTTGTGCGGAAAGTTAGTTGGACACCTTCCTGTGGGCGGCTGGCTTCGTGTTGCGGTGGCGTTTATTAAGCGGAGAGCCTCCGACGTCACCACTGGATGGAATGACAAAACTCATGACGTCCCTCTCAATACAATGCTCAAAGAGGTCCTCACCAGAGTGCATAAGGAAGACCATGCGCGGGGCAGATGGTGCGTCAACAGCCAGAACCTTAGTGTGTGGGTTGATGCAAGCTCTCTCGCCATTGGCGTATCAGTGGTCCATGATGGAACGGTGGTGGAAGACGCTTGCTGGTTACGCCCAGAAAAGGACTCTCAGCACATAAACCTGGCAGAACTTGATGCAGTTATCAAGGGGATAAACTTGGCAATCCTTTGGAAGACGACCACCCTGCGACTATTCACAGATTCTGCTTGCGTCCATAAGTGGATTTCAGATACTCTCACCGGGAGGGCCAGAGTACGAACCAAAGCCACGAGCGAGATGCTCATCTGACGGCGGCTCGACACGATCATGAAGCTGGTGAACGAATACGCGCTGTCAATAGAGGTGTCCCTGGTCAAATCCAGCCTGAACAAAGCAGATTGTTTGACGAGAGTACCTAAAAATGGCTTGATGCCATAAGAAAGACTATTGAACCCATGCAGCCCGCCTGCGCCGCTTCCGTGAGCCCGTTCGATCTAATCACATCAAAGAAGTCCACCAACAAACCGGGCACCCTGGGGTCAAGCGAACCCTATATTTCGCTAAGTTGGTTGAACCAGGAGTACAGAAGGCAGACGTCAGGAAAGTGGTCAAAGATTGTGTAGCATGCCAATCCATTGATCCAGCACCCGTTCACTGGGAGAAAGGAAAGCTGGGAGTGAAAAGCCATTGGAGCCAGCTGGCGATGGATATTACTCACCACAACGGCGAGGATTTCCTGACTCTCATTGATTGCGATCCATCCAGGTTTGCGATATGGCGCATGCTGCGCCGGCCAGATGCAGCCATCATCGTCCGTCAGTTAAACAGTATTTTTCTTGAACGTGGCCCCCCAACGGAGATATTAACCGACAATGGCGCTGCATTCACTAGTGAGCAGTTCAGAAAGTTTGCTGATGGCTGGGGAGTACACCTGAGGTTTCGATGCGCCCACGTACCGAGTGGAAATGGGGTCATCGAGCGGAATCACAGAACCGTCAAGACCATCACGGCCAGGACGGGCTGTACGATATTTGAGGCAGTCTACCTGTATAATGTAACCCCAAAGGATAATGTTTCACCCTCTACAGCGCCGGCTGACACCTTGCACAGGTATCACGTCAGGGTGAAAGGCATAGAGCCTAACCCGCTGCCCGAACTGGAAGTAACCAGAGAGAAACTGACAAAAGGGGATGTCGTCTGGATTAAGAACCCGCGCGGCAAGTGTACGACGAAATACAGAGTTGGACGCGTCACTGAGGTAATCAGCCCATAAGCAGTGCGAGTCGACGGTATGCCCCGTCACGTTAGAGACCTACGGTTAGCAACGTAACCATCACTGGACGACAAGAGCGAGTCGGAGTTAGAGAGCAGTGAGGCACCGCTCTGGCTTGCAGCAGCCCCATCGGACAGTGACTCGGATATCAGCAGTATCCCAGCGGACGCGATGTTTCTCGACCCTCAGACCGCGGACGAGAGCACAAGCGAAGATGAGGCTTGCGTTGCCCCCTCCGAAGAAGCAACCGGCGAAGGCGATCGATGCCTCCCTGCCATCTCTGTGATCATGAGATCAGGGGGAGTGTGGGGAACATGAAGGGGGCTTACCTGCGAAACGTCCTCATGTTTGTCTGTCCTCATGTTCGTTATTACTACATGTCATCGTAGCCACACACGAAGAAGAGAATATTAAGAGGGGAATCTCGAAGTACCCGTTCGCACATGCGAGAATCGGTAACAATAAAGGCAGAATGCTTGAAAGATCACTTCATAAAAGCAGAGTGCAGTTTTAATTGAAGAAAACAGAATATCGTGTACTCAGTTCAGCACACGAGTTTTGGAAAGTTAAAAGCAGAAAAAGCTTGAAATATCGTTTGAAGCAAGTCTACTCAAACGAATTGAAACATTAAAAGCAGAGAGCTTGAAATATCGTTTGAAGCAAGTCTACTCAAACGAATTGAAACATTAAAAGCAGAAAAAGCTTGAAATATCGTTTGAAGCAAGTCTACTCAAACGAATTGAAACATTAAAATCAGAGAGCTTGAAATATCGTTTGAAGCAAGTCTACTCAAACGAATTGAAACATTAAAAGCAGAGAGCTTGAAATATCGTTTGAAGCAAGTCTACTCAAACGAATTGAAACATAAAAAGCAGAGAGCTTGAAATATCGTTTGAAGCAAGTCTACTCAAACGAATTGAAACATTAAAAGCAGAGTGCTTGAAATGTCGTTTGAAGCAAGTCTACTCAAACGAATTGAAACATTAAAAGCAGAGTGCTTGAAATATCGTTTGAAGCAAGTCTACTCAAACGAATTGAAACATTAAAAGCAGAGTGCTTGAAATATCGTTTGAAGCAAGTCTACTCAAACGAATTGAAACATTAAAAGCAGAGTGCTTGAAATATCGTTTGAAGCAAGTCTACTCAAACGAATTGAAACATTAAAAGCAGAGTGCTTGAAATGTCGTTTGAAGCAAGTCTACTCAAACGAATTGAAACATTAAAAGCAGAGTGCTTGAAATGTCGTTTGAAGCAAGTCTACTCAAACAGATTGAAACATTAAAAGCAGAGAGCTTGAAATATCATTTGAAGCAAGTCTACTCAAACGAATTGAAACATTAAAAGCAGAGAGCTTGAAATATCGTTTGAAGCAAGTCTACTCAAACGAATTGAAACATTAAAAGCAGAGAGCTTGAAATATCGTTTGAAGCAAGTCTACTCAAACAGATTGAAACATTAAAAGCAGAGAGCTTGAAATGTCGTTTGAAGCAAGTCTACTCAAACGAATTGAAACATTAAAAGCAGAAAAAGCTTGAAATATCGTTTGAAGCAAGTCTACTCAAACGAATTGAAACATTAAAAGCAGAGAGCTTGAAATATCATTTGAAGCAAGTCTACTCAAACGAATTGAAACATTAAAAGCAGAGTGCTTGAAATGTCGTTTGAAGCAAGTCTACTCAAACGAATTGTAACATTAAAAGCAGAAAAAGCTTGAAATATCGTTTGAAGCAAGTCTACTCAAACGAATTGAAACATTAAAAGCAGAGAGCTTGAAATATCATTTGAAGCAAGTCTACTCAAACGAATTGAAACATTAAAAGCAGAGTGCTTGAAATGTCGTTTGAAGCAAGTCTACTCAAACGAATTGTAACATTAAAAGCAGAAAAAGCTTGAAATATCGTTTGAAGCAAGTCTACTCAAACGAATTGAAACATTAAAAGCAGAGAGCTTGAAATATCATTTGAAGCAAGTCTACTCAAACGAATTGAAACATTAAAAGCAGAGAGCTTGAAATGTCGTTTGAAGCAAGTCTACTCAAACGAATTGAAACATTAAAAGCAGAGAGCTTGAAATATCGTTTGAAGCAAGTCTACTCAAACAGATTGAAACATTAAAAGCAGAGAGCTTGAAATGTAGTTTGAAGCAAGTCTACTCAAACGAATTGAAACATTAAAAGCAGAGAGCTTGAAATGTAGTTTGAAGCAAGTCTACTCAAACGAATTGAAACATTAAAAGCAGAGAGCTTGAAATATCATTTGAAGCAAGTCTACTCAAACGAATTGAAACATTAAAAGCAGAAAAAGCTTGAAATATCGTTTGAAGCAAGTCTACTCAAACAGATTGAAACATTAAAAGCAGAGAGCTTGAAATGTCGTTTGAAGCAAGTCTACTCAAACGAATTGAAACATTAAAAGCAGAGTGCTTGAAATATCATTTGAAGCAAGTCTACTCAAACGAATTGAAACATTAAAAGCAGAAAAAGCTTGAAATGTCATTTGAAGCAAGTCTACTCAAACGAATTGAAACATTAAAAGCAGAAAAAGCTTGAAATATCGTTTGAAGCAAGTCTACTCAAACGAATTGAAACATTAAAAGCAGAGTGCTTGAAATATCATTTGAAGCAAGTCTACTCAAACGAATTGAAACATTAAAAGCAGAGAGCTTGAAATATCATTTGAAGCAAGTCTACTCAAACGAATTGAAACATTAAAAGCAGAGTGCTTGAAATGTCGTTTGAAGCAAGTCTACTCAAACGAATTGAAACATTAAAAGCAGAAAAAGCTTGAAATATCGTTTGAAGCAAGTCTACTCAAACGAATTGAAACATTAAAAGAAGAGAGCTTGAAATATCATTTGAAGCAAGTCTACTCAAACGAATTGAAACATTAAAAGCAGAGTGCTTGAAATGTCGTTTGAAGCAAGTCTACTCAAACGAATTGTAACATTAAAAGCAGAAAAAGCTTGAAATATCGTTTGAAGCAAGTCTACTCAAACGAATTGAAACATTAAAAGCAGAGAGCTTGAAATATCATTTGAAGCAAGTCTACTCAAACGAATTGAAACATTAAAAGCAGAGTGCTTGAAATGTCGTTTGAAGCAAGTCTACTCAAACGAATTGAAACATTAAAAGCAGAGTGCTTGAAATGTCGTTTGAAGCAAGTCTACTCAAACGAATTGAAACATTAAAAGCAGAGTGCTTGAAATGTCGTTTGAAGCAAGTCTACTCAAACGAATTGAAACATTAAAAGCAGAGTGCTTGAAATGTCGTTTGAAGCAAGTCTACTCAAACGAATTGAAACATTAAAAGCAGAGAGCTTGAAATATCGTTTGAAGCAAGTCTACTCAAACGAATTGAAACATTAAAAGCAGAGTGCTTGAAATGTCGTTTGAAGCAAGTCTACTCAAACGAATTGAAACATTAAAAGCAGAGTGCTTGAAATGTCGTTTGAAGCAAGTCTACTCAAACGAATTGAAACATTAAAAGCAGAGTGCTTGAAATGTCGTTTGAAGCAAGTCTACTCAAACGAATTGAAACATTAAAAGCAGAGTGCTTGAAATGTCGTTTGAAGCAAGTCTACTCAAACGAATTGAAACATTAAAAGCAGAGTGCTTGAAATGTCGTTTGAAGCAAGTCTACTCAAACGAATTGAAACATTAAAAGCAGAGTGCTTGAAATGTCGTTTGAAGCAAATCTACTCAAACGAATTGAAACATTAAAAGCAGAGTGCTTGAAATGTCGTTTGAAGCAAGTCTACTCAAACGAATTGAAACATTAAAAGCAGAGTGCTTGAAATGTCGTTTGAAGCAAGTCTACTCAAACGAATTGAAACATTAAAAGCAGAGTGCTTGAAATGTCGTTTGAAGCAAGTCTACTCAAACGAATTGAAACATTAAAAGCAGAGAGCTTGAAATATCGTTTGAAGCAAGTCTACTCAAACGAATTGAAACATTAAAAGCAGAGTGCTTGAAATGTCGTTTGAAGCAAGTCTACTCAAACGAATTGAAACATTAAAAGCAGAGTGCTTGAAATGTCGTTTGAAGCAAGTCTACTCAAACGAATTGAAACATTAAAAGCAGAGTTTCGTAATTTTGTGGTCGTTAGCAAAATCCGAATTTGGTGGTAAAAAAAAGGGTTAAAAACACAGCTTAAAAGAAAACATGGCAAGGGCAAAAGATAAAATAAGAGGTTCGGTTGTGTTAAAATAGAGTTTTATTAACGTTAAAATGGGGCTGGCTGCTTTTAATTCCCAAGTAATTGGTAACCAAGATAAAAAAAACTTATGACCTGAAAGATCCCATAGGGGTAAAGTTCGTTGGCACAACGAACTGGAAACATATTAATTCCTTTTTTTTTCATATAAAAACATATTATAAAGACTAAAGAAGTCTTCTTATAAATTTAACAAAGGGGTCTCAAAGGGGCATAAAACAATAAAATAAAACTCAAAATATACAGGACCGTAGTAGTTGGTTGGCGAATCGTCTCCGGTATAGTTTGGACTAGTTTTTTCTTTTCTATTGAAATGTCCGTTTCAAATGTCCCTCTTTATTTTTCTTTTGACACTTTTCATTCCAAGGATCTTCAAGTTCTTGAAATAACTTTTCAATTGAAATTCTCCGGAAACGTCCTTCCTCCAAAGGGCAGTATTTGGGAATTTTCTTTAAATTTAAAGACGCTTGTCTTTACACAGCAAAAAAAAACTTTTGTATAAGGTTGATCCCTTCAATTAGCAGAGTGTCGTCACATATCCAGACCGAGGCCACACCGGTATGACGTCACCTCTAGACTTCATTACAACGATGATGCTGCTGAAAAAAAAAAAAGACCGGGAAAACAACTCGCAACCAGACGGCTAACCTTGACACACATTTGTACAGTGGCAACATGTTGACCTCCCCCCCCCCCTCACGCCCAAAATAGAAATAAATTTCCGAAACAAGAGCCACTCGAGAATAAGAGTTAATGAGATGGAATGATTGTCAGCCGAAAGATGAAGACCATTATGGGAGTACTGATATTGGTATGAAGATAAAAATGCCGCCCATCATTAAACATGTTCATACATCAATGTTCTATATGGTGCTCAGTAAAAATGGCACGATAAAAATGGCACGATAAAAATGGCACAAGTGAATAAATAGGAAAAAAATGGCACAAAGCAAGTACAATTCAATAACGGAAAATTAGGATAATTCAGGAGGGACGAGTTGTGGGAGGGGGCGGACTAGGCTCCTCCCATAGTTTTACATACGGGTTAAGCCCCCCCTCCCAATTTTAAAATAAGTATTTACTCTTCTATGTTTTTTTAGGTGGGTAGGGGTTAGGTTCTCTCACTACTACTCACTACTGGAAAGTTTTTTTAAAATGACTTATCCTACCATTAACCCTAAGTCCGAGTTGCAATCCTTCCCCCGCCCTGAACTTAGTTTTTATTTTACAATTTTTCAGGAATGAAGCCCACAATAGTTAAGCGACAAGCAATAATTTATTTTTCGTGGATCGTAAAGATAGCTTAAACAAAGTGAAATAAAAAAAACAACTTTAAAACAGTGTAAGCACGTTAAAAGTATACAGGTCGGCAGATAACTAAATTCTACTGCGTTTGGTATAAGGCATTTGTTGATTTTTAGTTTACGATTTCTCGACTGTTAACTATTCTGCACTCTCACCATTTGATCTTTTGTTCCTAATTACTTGCCTCCCAATGAGGGCAGAATTAGACACAAGGTCGGTTTTTAATGTGGGAAAAATCGAGCTCTCCAAAAAGGGGCACTCTGGATTGGAAACAAAATTCAAATTGCCTCAGTCTTATCTACCCCGAACCGGAACAATATCTCTTTTCATGTCACTATCTTTTCATGTCACTATTTTTTCATGTCACTATTTTTTCATGTCACTATTTTTTCATGTCACTATTTTTTCATGTCACTATTATCACTGCTTTTTTTTTTTTCATGTCACTATTTTTTCATGTCACTATTTTTTCATGTCACTATTTTTTCATGTCACTATTTTTTCATGTCACTATTTTTTCATGTCACTATTTTTTCATGTCACTATTTTTTCATGTCACTATTTTTTCATGTCACTATTTTTTCATGTCACTATTTTTTCATGTCACTATTTTTTCATGTCACTATTTTTTCATGTCACTATTTTTTCATGTCACTATTTTTTCATGTCACTATTTTTTCATGTCACTATTTTTTCATGTCACTATTTTTTCATGTCACTATTTTTTCATGTCACTATCTTTTCATGTCACTATCTTTTCATGTCACTATTTTTTCATGTCACTATTTTTTCATGTCACTATTTTTTCATGTCACTATTTTTTCATGTCACTATTTTTTCATGTCACTATTTTTTCATGTCACTATTTTTTCATGTCACTATCTTTTCATGTCACTATCTTTTCATGTCACTATTTTTTCATGTCACTATTTTTTCATGTCACTATTTTTTCATGTCACTATTTTTTCATGTCACTATTTTTTCATGTCACTATTTTTTCATGTCACTATTTTTTCATGTCACTATTTTTTTATGTCACTATTTTTTCATGTCACTATCTTTTCATGTCACTATCTTTTCATGTCACTATTTTTTCATGTCACTATTTTTTCATGTCACTATTTTTTCATGTCACTATTTTTTCATGTCACTATTTTTTCATGTCACTATTTTTTCATGTCACTATTTTTTCATGTCACTATTTTTTCATGTCACTATTTTTTCATGTCACTATTTTCACTGCTTATGATTCTGCCGTTTTTGTTGTGCTTGTTTTATTAATAGTCTCATTAATAAATATTCTCATTAATAAATATTCTCATTAATAAATATTCTCATTAATAAATATTCTCATTAATAAATATTCTCATTAATAAATGATATATTTTAGAAAACCTCGACGGCACTGTTTTTTCTTCAGTGTTTATTAATATCTTCTCTGAGACCTAAAGCGAGGTTCAAGAACGGATAACCATTTTTGTTATTTTTCATTTCCATTTAAATCAGGAAAATTATTTGCTCGTGTTTGGCGATAATGTGTCTCCGTGTGTGACACATCGTAGCTGGTCCGTAACAATATATATATATGTATGCATGTATGTGTGTGTGTGTGTAATTATTTTGGTCTGGTCCAATGGTAAAGATGCTGGACTATAGACATCAATATCGAAGGTTCGATCCTTGTCTATGTTAGCCATGCTGATGACGGCTGTGAGCCAGAAACACGTGTCCATGGATTACTTTTATGTATGTATAAAATTAATAAAACATATATATTAACGATAAATACGTCCTATAAAGTTAAGGACGACTAATAATGCAATTTTCTGAATCTTAATCACTTAGGAAGTGAAACAATCGAAATAATAGTAAGCAAAAAAAAAAAACATTAAAAAAACGAACGCTGCAATCACCAATAAAAAATAATTACATAAAAATACATTGAATATTTAGGTGATAAAAATCGTACATATTTCTAGACAGGGCGTCTTGGTCCAATGGTATAGATGCTGGACTATATACATCAATATCGAAGGTTTAATCCTTGTCTAAGTTAGCCATGCTGATGACGGCTGTGAGCCAGAAACACGTGTCCATGGATTACTTTTATTTACGTATAAAATTAATTATATATATATATATATATATATATATATATATATATATATATACATATATATATATACATATATATATATATACTTAAAACCATATCAGTAAAATAAATAACTTAAATTATCAAATCAATAATATTAGAATTCCCTAACTGCAGCACTAACTAAAGGGGACCTCAACCGTTTGACTAGCGAGCGGTACGAAGAATGAACATAGAGGTTGTGAGTTCAATCGCTGGGTTCAGCTTCAGTGGCAAACATCAAAATAATGACATTTAGTCATATGTAGATATACTAGAAGCAATACACTTCCCTGGACGGGTTAATGCTTTAAATGCTTATTTGCTGTGTTTCTTTATTTACATTTCCCCAAACAGGCGATAACTGAAAAATTATGGTATTAATGAAGTTTTTTTTTCACACATATTTTTTTTTTAAGAAAAATATCCCTGAACAAGTGTTAAAACGGTGTTAGGGTTAGGATTAGGGTTAGGGTTATAAAATGTTATTTTTGCATGAAAAAGTTTGTTTTTTAACTGAACAAGTGTTAAAACGGCATGAAGGTCAGGGTTAGGGGTTAGGGTTAGGGTTCGTTAAAATCCATTATCGCTTTGATCAATTCTTATTTCAACTAGTGCTGTTGGATTGGCAACTGAATATAGTTCCACTCAACCAAGTGGTGATGAGGCCATCGACCTGATCACCGCACTACATGATAATTACTGCGCTGCAGAGGTATCACGTGACATGAAAATTAGGCGCCAAATTTGTTCTTTCAAAATTGTGTCTTCAGTCCGAGAATAAAACAGTTGTGCAATACGCACGTATTATTGTTACCCCATTCTATTCTTGTCTTTTCTTCTATGTCTCCGTGACTCATAGTCTACCACGATGTTACGCTCTATCCCTCAAAGCTTAACAAATGCATTTCGCAATTCGAGCAATAAAAATGTTAGCTTGTAGTTTTCTTATTTTCTTGCATTCTGATTTGATAAACGTTTCGGCAATTTCTAGCCGTCTACGTAAACATCCGTAAACTACCGACACCAAGTCGATTTTAGCTTGGGTCCTAATCTGAAAAAGTACCAAAAAGGCTATTAATAACAAAGATAAAAGGAAACAAACTTTATATTATAAACTAGCAGGGCCCCATAGAAATTCCGCACTTGCTTACTGTCTTCTCTTTCCTCTTGCCGTAAAATATTTGTCGCCTAAATATTTTTTTTAATAATTAAAACCAACCATTTTAACCATTGAATTATTTTTTTATTGTACATTTTAACCATTGAATTATTTTTTTATTGTACATTTTAACCATTTAATTATTTTTTTATTGTACATTTTAACCATTTAATTATTTTTTTATTGTACATTTTAACCATTTAATTATTTTTTATTGTACATTTTAACCATTGAATTATTTTTTTATTGTACATTTTAACCATTGAATTATTTTTTTATTGTACATTTTAACCATTGAATTATTTTTTTATTGTACATTTTAACCATTGAATTATTTTTTTATTGTACATTTTAACCATTTAATTATTTTTTTATTGTACATTTTAACCATTTAATTATTTTTTTATTGTACATTTTAACCATTGAATTATTTTTTTATTGTACATTTTAACCATTTAATTATTTTTTTATTGTACATTTTAACCATTTAATTATTTTTTTATTGTACATTTTAACCATTTAATTATTGTTTTATTGTACATTTTAACCATTGAATTATTTTTTTATTGTACATTTTAACCATTGAATTATTTTTTTATTGTACATTTTAACCATTGAATTATTTTTTTATTGTACATTTTAACCATTTAATTATTTTTTTATTGTACATTTTAACCATTGAATTATTTTTTTATTGTACATTTTAACCATTGAATTATTTTTTTATTGTACATTTTAACCATTTAATTATTTTTTTATTGTACATTTTAACCATTGAATTATTTTTTATTGTACATTTTAACCATTGAATTATTTTTTTATTGTACATTTTAACCATTTAATTATTTTATTATTGTTCATTTTAACCATTTAATTATTTTTTTATTGTACATTTTAACCATTGAATTATTGTTTTATTGTACATTTTAACCATTTAATTATTTTTTTTATTGTACATTTTAACCATTGAATTATTTTTTATTGTACATTTTAACCATTGAATTATTTTTTTATTGTACATTTTAACCATTTCATTATTGTTTTATTGTACATTTTAACCATTTAATTATTTTTTTATTGTACATTTTAACCATTTAATTATTGTTTTATTGTACATTTTAACCATTGAATTATTTTTTTATTGTACATTTTAACCATTTAATTATTTTTTTATTGTACATTTTAACCATTTAATTATTTTTTATTGTACATTTTAACCATTGAATTATTGTTTTATTGTACATTTTAACCATTGAATTATTTTTTTATTGTACATTTTAACCATTTAATTATTTTTTTATTGTACATTTTAACCATTGAATTATTTTTTTTATTGTACATTTTAACCATTGAATTATTTTTTATTGTACATTTTAACCATTGAATTATTTTTTTATTGTACATTTTAACCATTTAATTATTGTTTTATTGTACATTTTAACCATTTAATTATTTTTTTATTGTACATTTTAACCATTTAATTATTTTTTTTATTGTACATTTTAACCATTGAATTATTTTTTATTGTACATTTTAACCATTGAATTATTTTTTTATTGTACATTTTAACCATTTAATTATTTTTTTATTGTACATTTTAACCATTTAATTATTTTTTATTGTACATTTTAACCATTGAATTATTTTTTTATTGTACATTTTAACCATTTAATTATTTTTTTTATTGTACATTTTAACCATTGAATTATTTTTTATTGTACATTTTAACCATTGAATTATTTTTTTATTGTACATTTTAACCATTGAATTATTTTTTTATTGTACATTTTAACCATTTAATTATTTTTTTATTGTACATTTTAACCATTTAATTATTGTTTTATTGTACATTTTAACCATTTAATTATTGTTTTATTGTACATTTTAACCATTGAATTATTTTTTTATTGTACATTTTAACCATTTAATTATTTTTTTATTGTACATTTTAACCATTTAATTATTTTTTTATTGTACATTTTAACCATTTAATTATTTTTTTATTGTACATTTTAACCATTTAATTATTTTTTTATTGTACATTTTAACCATTTAATTATTTTTTTATTGTACATTTTAACCATTTAATTATTTTTTTATTGTACATTTTAACCATTGAATTATTTTTTTATTGTACATTTTAACCATTTAATTATTGTTTTATTGTACATTTTAACCATTTAATTATTGTTTTATTGTACATTTTAACCATTGAATTATTTTTTTATTGTACATTTTAACCATTTAATTATTTTTTTATTGTACATTTTAACCATTTAATTATTTTTTTATTGTACATTTTAACCATTTAATTATTTTTTTATTGTACATTTTAACCATTTAATTATTGTTTTATTGTACATTTTAACCATTGAATTATTTTTTTATTGTACATTTTAACCATTTAATTATTGTTTTATTGTACATTTTAACCATTTAATTATTTTTTTATTGTACATTTTAACCATTGAATTATTTTTTTATTGTACATTTTAACCATTTAATTATTGTTTTATTGTACATTTTAACCATTTAATTATTGTTTTATTGTACATTTTAACCATTTAATTATTTTTTTATTGTACATTTTAACCATTTAATTATTTTTTTATTGTACATTTTAACCATTTAATTATTTTTTTATTGTACATTTTAACCATTTAATTATTTTTTTATTGTACATTTTAACCATTTAATTATTGTTTTATTGTACATTTTAACCATTTAATTATTTTTTTATTGTACATTTTAACCATTTAATTATTTTTTTATTGTACATTTTAACCATTTAATTATTGTTTTATTGTACATTTTAACCATTTAATTATTGTTTTATTGTACATTTTAACCATTTAATTATTTTTTTATTGTACATTTTAACCATTTAATTATTGTTTTATTGTACATTTTAACCATTGAATTATTTTTTTATTGTACATTTTAACCATTTAATTATTTTTTTATTGTACATTTTAACCATTGAATTATTTTTTTATTGTACATTTTAACCATTTAATTATTTTTTTATTGTACATTTTAACCATTTAATTATTGTTTTATTGTACATTTTAACCATTTAATTATTGTTTTATTGTACATTTTAACCATTTAATTATTTTTTTATTGTACATTTTAACCATTTAATTATTGTTTTATTGTACATTTTAACCATTGAATTATTTTTTTATTGTACATTTTAACCATTTAATTATTTTTTTATTGTACATTTTAACCATTTAATTATTGTTTTATTGTACATTTTAACCATTTAATTATTGTTTTATTGTACATTTTAACCATTGAATTATTTTTTTATTGTACATTTTAACCATTTAATTATTTTTTTATTGTACATTTTAACCATTTAATTATTTTTTTATTGTACATTTTAACCATTTAATTATTTTTTTATTGTACATTTTAACCATTTAATTATTTTTTTATTGTACATTTTAACCATTTAATTATTTTTTTATTGTACATTTTAACCATTTAATTATTTTTTTATTGTACATTTTAACCATTGAATTATTTTTTTATTGTACATTTTAACCATTTAATTATTGTTTTATTGTACATTTTAACCATTTAATTATTGTTTTATTGTACATTTTAACCATTGAATTATTTTTTTATTGTACATTTTAACCATTTAATTATTTTTTTATTGTACATTTTAACCATTTAATTATTTTTTTATTGTACATTTTAACCATTTAATTATTTTTTTATTGTACATTTTAACCATTTAATTATTTTTTTATTGTACATTTTAACCATTTAATTATTTTTTATTGTACATTTTAACCATTTAATTATTTTTTTATTGTACATTTTAACCATTGAATTATTTTTTTATTGTACATTTTAACCATTTAATTATTGTTTTATTGTACATTTTAACCATTTAATTATTGTTTTATTGTACATTTTAACCATTGAATTATTTTTTTATTGTACATTTTAACCATTTAATTATTTTTTTATTGTACATTTTAACCATTTAATTATTTTTTTATTGTACATTTTAACCATTTAATTATTTTTTTTTTGTACATTTTAACCATTTAATTATTTTTTATTGTACATTTTAACCATTTAATTATTTTTTTATTGTACATTTTAACCATTTAATTATTTTTTTATTGTACATTTTAACCATTTAATTATTTTTTTATTGTACATTTTAACCATTTAATTATTTTTTTATTGTACAACTTAAATCTTAAAAAATAAACTAATTATCAGTTAAATGTTCTTCAAATAAATAAAGCGAATGTCACTTTAAAGTTGACGATGAAAACAGAATTTTATTTATGGCGTCATGTGTACACAGTGTGATAATGTCTGGAAATGAAACATACGCAGAGAGAAATGATATGAGAATGATATGAGAATGATACGGTGGATGTGTAATGTTAGTCTTAAAGACACGCTTAGTTTTAATGAACTCAGAAGAAAATCACATCTGGACAGTATAGGGAGATGTGTGCAGAACAGGAGACTTTGATGGTTTGGTCACATTGAAAGAATGGATTGAGAGTTCTTGGGTTTGTAGATGTAGAACAGTTGAGGTAGCATATTCAGTTCACAGAGGAAGGCCAAAGAAAACATGGGAGGAAGAGATAAAGATGGACTTGAGAGAAAGAGGGATATATAAAGATCTGGCCAGAAATAGGTTAGGTTTGAAGTCAATTTCTAAAAGCCGTCCAACTTATGCCAGCATGTAAAACGGATGTTAAATCGAATATAATAATAATAATAATAATAATAATAATAATAATAATAATAATAATAATGATGATGATGATGATGATGATGATGATGATGATGATATTCAATTTATGAAAAATTTATTTTGAAATGAGTAAAATATTATTTTTGACACACAATGGCGTCAGATAACCGCTGCAAATCATTTTGCATTATTGCAACAGCCACTTACAACGGCCATTGGTCTTCTCTGGAATTTGAGTGCATGATTCTAGTGGAGGTTTTATTGGTGCTTTCCCTCCTTGCTTTCTATCCTCCTTGACCCTTCACAACCATTTTGCGCATGCTTTTTTTTTAGGTGGAGATTATTTTATGGGATTTCTGGCAGATTATTATTATTGTTATTATTGTTATTATTATTATTGTTATTTGTAATCGTCAGTGATTGCTCACCGATAGCAACCGATGGTGTTCACTGGAGTCTGAGTGACAACAAGCCTCCCCAGATTTCCAGTACTCTCCACCTCTTTTCGATAACCACTGTAAATGATCTTGTGGTATCGCAACAACCGTTTACCATTGATTTCTCGCTGGTAAGAACCATTGCTCTTCTCTGGGATTTGGGTGGCAATAAGCCCTCCCAAGGTCTCAGCACTCTCCGCACTCTTCCAGTGGAGGTCTGGTTTGTGCTGTTCCTCCTTGGTCTTCTCATCCTCCTTGACTCTCCATGACTATTTTGTGTGGTGTCAGCCGAGGCCACCACCATCTTTTTTTTGGGGGGTGGGAGGTGGGGGCAGCTTATGATGTTTCTTGCCGTTTCTGTTCCTTGGTTCATGTGGTAGTGTTCTAACCGTGGTTTTGTTTTCTTCCTGTTGCAACTTCCATGTAACTGGTTACCATTCGTAGCTTATGCGGGTTGGTTTCTGCATTCAAGGATTTTCAGCTGTTTTGATCATTGCCGTCCTTTGTATGATCTCAGTGATCCCTTTAGTTCCAAATTCTTTTCTCCAGGTTTTTTGGGACTGTTTCTAGTGCTGCTACAATTATTGGTATTATATTGACTTTCTTCATGTTTCATATTCCTTTCAGTTCTCTGGCAAGTTCTGTGTATTTGCTTCATTTTCCGTCTCCTTTACGTCTCTGTGGTCTGCTGGAATGGCCAAGTCTACAATATGGCAAGATTTTTCCTTCTTGTCG
>OY744527.1:140860395-140957895 GCA_963556195.1 Sepiola atlantica | reverse complement strand
AGTATATTTGCTTCTCTTTTCCGTCTCTTTGATCTTCACTCTGTGGTCTACTGGAACGGCAAAGTCCACGATTTTGCAGGATTTTTCTTTCTTGTTGATTATTATCATATCCGGTCTCCTTGCTGTTATGGGTTTGTCGGTTTGTACATTCATATCCCATATGATTTTGTGTTTTTCGTTTTCTAGTACAGTTTCTGGTTTGTGTTTGTACCGTTTTTTTGCATATTCGAAATTCAGTTGTTTGCACATTTCCCGGTGTACTTCTTTCCCCATGCTGTCATGTCTGTTCTTGTATTCCCTTTGTGCTAGCTTGCTGCATTCACTTATATGATTTATCGTTTCGTCTCTTTGTCCACACAGTCGGCATTTGCTGTTTTCCTGGGTTTTATCTATCTTTGCTTTAATAAAGTTTGTCCTAATCGCATTGTTCTGTGCGGCCGTCAGCAGAGATTCCGTTTCTCTGTTCAGGTGTCCTTTTCTTAGCCATGCCCAGCTGTTTTCATTGGCTTCATCGCTTGTGAGTCTTATAAAGCGTCCATGTAGTTGTTTTTCTTCCCTACTTTTCCTTTCTTGTCTTTTTCTTTCTGGGTTCAGTACTTCCGGGGTTGTTTGTTGGGCTGGTGTCTCTTGCTGTGGTGATCAGTCTTTCCGTGTTCTGGGTTACATATTTCTCCAGCTCTTTTTTGGTGTCTTCCACACAGTCTTCTATACTTACCAGTCCTCTACCTCCTTCATCTCTTTTCACGCAGAGTCTGTCCATGTCGTCTTTTGGGTGCAATGCATTGTGCATAGTCATTAGTTTTCTAGTTCTTTGGTCAAGGTGCCTGAGTTCTTCTTTGGTCCAGCCTATGAATGGTCCAGAGTATCTTATTAGTGATACAGCCCATGTGTTTATCCCTTTTACTAGGTTTCTGCTATATAGTTTAGTTTCTAAGAGTTTCCTTGTTCTTCGTAGATATTCTTTTCCAATCTTCTCTTTCATTTCTGTATATTTGATTGTGTCTGCTTCCAGAACTCCCAGGTATTTGTAACTATCTTGTTCTCCTAGCGCCCTCATCTCCTCTTGGTTGGGGAGTTCTATACCTTCTGTCGTCTCCAGTTTTCCTTTTTTTAATCTCTAGCAGTGCACATTTTTCTATTCCAAACTCCATTTGGATATCTTGGCTGAATATCCTGGTTGTGTTTATCAGCTTTTCCAGTTCTTTTTTGTTTTTTGCAAACAGTTTAAGGTCATCCATGTACATCAGGTGGTTTATTCTTTGTTCTGTATCCGTAAACCTGTATCCGGCATCACACTTTCTGAGTATGTAGTTGAGTGGCATCATGGCTATTATAAACAGTAGTTGTGATAGAGAGTCTCCTTGAAAAATGCCTCTCTGTATTTTTATCTCAGACAGGTATTGTCCTCCGGCTGTCAGTTTTAGTCTCCATGTTTCCATCGCTTTCTGGATGAGATTAATAATCCTGTCTGGTATCTTGTATATCTTTAAGCATTCAATTATCCATGTTTGGGGGATTCTGTCGTAGGCTTTCTTGTAGTCAATCCATGCCATGGTTATGTTCTTTTGTTTGCTCTTCACCTCCTTCAGGGTCTTTTGATCAATGTATAGTAGATCATATGCCCCTCTTTGTCCTTTCCGGCATCCTTTTTGTTCCTCGGGGAGCAGTCCACGATTGTCCAGGGATTGGTAGATTTGTTCTCTCAGTTGTGCTGTGAGAATTTTCCACATTATTGGTAGACATGTTATCGGTCTGTAGTTGCTGGGGGTCGTTCCCTTTTTGGGGTCTTTTTGTATTAGTGTTGTTCTTCCTTCCGTCATCCATTCTGGTACGTCTGTTTTGTGGATACATCCGCTCAGTTTCTGCGCTATTCTTTCATGCAGGGTCGTGAATTTTTTAAACCAGTATGCATGTATTCCATCGTGGCCTGGTGCTCTCCAGTTTGCCATTTTTTTAGGGTTTTCTTGATCGTTTAAATTATTATTATTATTATTATTATTATTGTTATTATTAGTATTATTGTTGTTATTATTATTGTTATTATTGTTATTATTATTATTATTGTTATTATTATTATTATCGTTATTATTATTATTGTTATTATTGTTATTATTATTATTGTTATTATTATTATTGTTATTATTGTTATTATTATTATTATTGTTATTATTATTGTTATTATTATTATTATTATTGTTGTTATTATTGTTATTATTATTATTATTGTTATTATTATTATTATTATTGTTATTATTATTATTATTGTTATTATTAGTATTATTGTTGTTATTATTATTATTATTATTATTATTATTATTATTGTTATTATTATTATTATTGTTATTATTATTATTATTATTGTTATTATTATTATTATTGTTATTATTAGTATTATTATTATTATTATTATTATTATTGTTATTATTATTATTATTGTTATTATTATTATTATTATTATTATTATTGTTATTATTATTGTTATTATTATTATTATTATTGTTATTATTATTATTATTATTATTGTTGTTATTATTATTATTATTGTTATTATTATTATTATTATTGTTATTATTGTTGTTATTATTATTATTATTATTATTATTATTATTGTTATTGTTATTATTATTATTATTGTTATTATTATTATTATTGTTATTATTATTATTGTTGTTATTATTATTATTATTATTATTATTATTGTTATTATTATTATTATTATTATTATTATTGTTATTATTATTATTATTTTTGTTATTGTTATTATTATTGCTCTATTTAAAAACTATTGAGAACACTATATTGGATCTTTGGTGTTGATGGAGAACAGATCGCTAAAGAAATCTTAGTTGGCATGTGGACAGCAAAATCGCAGCAGACCTACATTCAGATACAAAGATATAGATCTTTTCAATTAGAGAGTAGAGGGGTAGCCCAGTAGGGGGCCCTGAAATGGATGGTATCAGATGAGCTATGCAGGCCGTCTCAGTTTTATTTTTGTCCTCTTATGTTGTCAGAAAAAATATATAGAGTCGCTTTTAACAGTAATAACATATAAAATAAAATGTAAAAATGTGCATTAATCTGGCGCAAACTTAGATTCCCTCAAACACTATTCTTTTGAAAATGGCTGCTAAATTTGAAAATTAATAAAATACATAATCGGCCACTCTATTTGCATACTTCTATATAAATAAATATATTTCTCTCGTCACACAAAAGTTAACGAATAAAAAAAGTGCCCTTTTCTAGCCTCCTGGCGAAACTATTTCAAGTAGTGAGGGGTAAAGAGAAAGAAAGTAGCAAGTCAGACACCCCCTGCTGTCTGAAATGAATTTGTGAAGAAATCCTCTACTCTAAATAAAAAGTCAGCCGTAGGTGTTCTTTTTCTTTAGGTCATCAGAAATGATAATAATAATTTATATCTGAAAAATTAAATTATTGACGTAATTCTATGATTTTACATGAATATTAGTGCAGAGACTGGCAAAGCATACTTTATTCGCCCAAGGGTGTACACTAGTTTATTTAATAAATGTTGAAAATGTTATTAAATTAGATCTTTGGTGATTAAAACGATAACACATTGGATTATTTACAAAGAGTAATCTAGTGGGGCCCTGTTTGCTAGTAGTGCCGGAACTGCAGGTAGTACAATCATAAGAATCAAGAAACTTACCGTTAACTAAAAAAGCCATGTTGAGGAACGTGGTGAGCATACAGGTACAGAAAATGTCCGATTTGAAAATGGTCATTTTGTTGGTCAGAATATATCTACTATACTCTGACCCTGACCCGCGTGTCTGTCAGTAAAGTCAGCTCGATGAGTTCACCATCACTTTTTAAGTCAGATTCTTGCGTAATCCCAATATGGCGTCCACTTTAACATCCGCCCCACAGGTTTCCTAACAGGATAATAATAACAATAATAAGGAAAATCCCAAAGCTGGATAATTTCACTCCGAATTGACCACCCAGATCGTTAAAATGACCAACCAGTTGCTGATTATTTGATTAACACCTGATGCATATTGATTAAAAAAAAAGATGATGAACGTAGTTATTCTGTGAAGGAGTGAGTGTCAATCAACTGCTTATTTTGCCGAAGTGTTGATAAATGAAAGTTGGAATATTATTAAGAGGCCCTTGTCTCTGATGAAGTGTCCGGTTGTGTGTTGTATGACAGTTTCCAGGCAGTTGCAGTCAGATTTATTGCCTCTAGCTGGAGACGACATCGAGATCAATATAAACGAAGAGAGAAGGGGTTAGGGGATGTATGTTGATGAAGTACATCTACATACGTCTATCTACCTACCTCAATCTCTACACACACTTCATTCTATCTCGGTCCCTTCATGTGCCATTTTTCTATCTCAACATCCCAGCCCCAATCCACCAGCTCCACTCTCTCCAATCTGTTAGTCTTTCTCTTTTTATATAAACTTAAGTATATGTTTATATATTTCTCTCTATATATATAAGATTCACTCCTAAACTAATCACCCGATCATTATGAATTTTGGAATCACAGCTGCTTGGTATAAGGGTGGGTAATGTGGGCTATATTTAGTTTAATTTAGTTTTATGAAAAGGGGGCAAAATGTAGGTGGAAGCCCTTCGTAAAAATTTAGATGCGTACGATTTTTGTGAAATTTTAATAATATGTATCAATAAATAAATATTCCCCAAATTTCAGTTTCTTCGGAGTATTTTTAAGGGTTTATAGGGGGCATAATATAAGCACAATCTGAAACATTTGAAAATCCAAATATTTCAGATTTGCATTAAATTTGATCCATAATCATTAGGCACCAATTAAACAAGATTGCCTGAATTTCAATTTATTCTTAAGATTTCTTAATTTTAGATATTTTCTAGAATCAAAATCGTATAAATGATTTTGATCAAAATTGGAAAACGTATTCTAGACATAAGGTTTAGTAGAATTATATCTTGATTTTAATGTTCGTAAAGGGGACAATAAAAGTGGTGCAAAACTGTTCTGTTTGAGAAATTCATTTTACCCATCCTGGGACGGATATTCTTCAAATATATATATATATATATATATATATATATAGATATATATATATTAAATTCCCGAAACAGTTTTTCATGGTAAACAACTGATGATCCCTTAAAATAGTGTTAGAAACTAACTAATATAATAACTGTAAAAAATAAATTGACTTACATGAGTGATTTTCCACTGGAAGACTTGAGACTATAAGTTTTTTTTTTTTTTTTTTTTTTTTATATAGTTCTAATGGTTGAGAAACTTCCGAGACTATATATATATATATAGTGCAAAACTCTGACTCCGCCGTTGAATTCTATCGAATGTCTTGATATTTATACTCGCCGCTTTCAGTATAAATATAACTTAATTTCTCCGTTATCACGTGACAATCGCCAGTGACCTATGGGACTAAAGCGAACGCTTACAGATTCAAAATGTCTCTGTGAACTTCTGAGATTTTTATTTCTCTGCGCTGATGTGAGCTGTAAGCTTGAAACGATGTCGTACGTCGGTAAAATATTAAAAATATAATTTAATATCATATATCATATATACATGACAGTATTTTCATTAAGAAATTCATTAATATCTCCACTTATCTCACTTTTTCATCGTATGTATCGATCGAAGCCAGTTTATATCTAGTTACTTATCTGTCTGTTTATCTATTCATCCATCGAACCCTAACCCCTATTTACCTGCCTCCTCACACAAGGTCGACTTTTGATGAGTGGGGAGTGACCCAACTCGCCCCAAAAGGGGCACACTCGATTGAGACAAAAAATACAAAATTGACTCAGTTTAAAAAGATCTCTCCTCCTTTGACCGAGGGCAGAATAGATCTATCTATCAGATCGGGCTGGTTGCCCGGACCATATTGACTCAACTCCTCCATACTTCCCTGTTCGTCATGGCTCTGTGAAGATCTTCGAGTTGAGAACCAGTATCTTCGGTCAACTGTTTTGTGTACGTCTTATAGGGTCAACCAACTTTAACTGTTCCGTGTGTTAGTGTCTATGAAATCAAATCACTGATAACCTCTTCTTTGTTTCTATAACAATGTCCAACGAATCGCATTCTTTTTTCTTTCATTACTGATGATATTTCAGACAAGTTGCCATACAGCCGTTTATTAGATGGGTACGTTTTCCAGTGCATGTTTAATACAGCACGGAGCATCCGTGTTTAAGTTCCATCTAGTTTCTTTTCCAGTTTTTTTGTTAGCGTCCAACTTGGTGATCCATAAATCAATATGGATTCCAATACGGCTCTGAAAAAGTTTTTTTTTTTATTTGTTCAGATAGTGCTGATTTCCAAATAACTCTTAGCCGATTACGTGCACACCAAGTCTTGGCTATTCTAACTAGCACGTCTTTTTCTGTCGAGGTGATGTGGCTACCCAGATATTCAAAGTCATTTATTTGCTTGAGAAGTGTTCTGTTCAGTGTTTCTATTGGACCCGTTTGATGATAGCAGATATATTCTGTTTTCGTTGCATTCGTATGCAGTCCAATCATAGCAGCTGACTCTTCCAAAAGATGAAGTAGCCTTGATGCATAAGCATTGTTATCTGTTAACAGTGCAATATCATCGGCGTAATCGGCATCGGTGATCTTTTTTACTGGATGTCGTCTGCTTCTTGCTGGCGTTTATGTTAGGCCATATTCGCTATGTTGATCAATAGAGTGTTTCAGCACGTAGTCGAGACAGATCACAAACAAGAACGGAGCCAGAGTATCACCCTGTAGTACACCAGATTGAATTTCAAAGAAATTGGTGTCTCTGTCGGGAGAGCGTACCATGGCTTTAGAATTCTTGTACATAATAATTACGGCTGCAACGATCTCTTCAGGGATTCCATATGCCAATAAAATATTTTCCATATTTTCTCTGTGGACCGAATCAAAAGCTTTGGAGAAGTCCACAAACAGTAATCTTGCCAGAAGTTACCTTGCTTTTACACCCTCGATGATTCTTCTTACCGTTAAGATTTGACTAACTGTTGAGCGATTTCTTCTAAATCCATTCTGATTTCTTCTCAGGATCTTTTCCATTTCTGGTTGGATTCGGTTGAACAGCGTCGCATTGTAAACTTTTGCTGCTATCGATGTTAGTGAGATGCCTCTATAATTATTGGTTTGACTGAGATCTTCTTTCTTTGGGAAGGGTAGTATGCAGCGTTCAGTCCATGTCTGAATCGAATTCCCATTATACACCCCATTACAGTAATAAAGCAGGATATCATTGAACTTGCCGGTTTTCCAAACTTTAGGTGGAATTTGGTCAAGACCGGTAGCTTTCTTCTGTTTTAGTTTCTTCAAAACTGGTTCCAATTCATTTTCATTAAATGGTCCGGTTTTTATTGTTAACTCTTACTCGGAATCCATCAGCTACCATTCCAGATTTTGGAAATGGTACTTGCACTTCTGCAGTCGTTCGTCTTAGCTGTTTCCTTTGATCTTGGCCTTCGTAGTTATTTTCCTGCCTGTCATTAACTGTTTGCCATGCAAGCGCTGATTGTTTATGTTTGGAAGCGTTTGTGATTTTAGCGATTTGTGACTGTAATACCTATTGTTGTTCCTCGAGATATTTAGCCTCAAGTTCTTTCTGTGCCTTTTTATTTTTTGATGTTGATTCT
Organism: Sepiola atlantica; assembly: GCA_963556195.1. Taxonomy (NCBI): domain Eukaryota; kingdom Metazoa; phylum Mollusca; class Cephalopoda; order Sepiida; family Sepiolidae; genus Sepiola; species Sepiola atlantica. The sequence goes on along the minus strand of OY744527.1, from coordinate 140,950,240 downwards.
GCTAGTGCTCATGTTTTTTGATGTTGATTCTGCTAGTGCTCATGTTTTTTGATGTTGATTCTGCTAGTGCTCATGTTTTTTGATGTTGATTCTGCTAGTGCTCATGTTTTTTCTTTCTGCCGATTTGCTTAACTCTCTTCTTTTATCCTGAATTAGTTAATTTCCTCCAAGGAAGATTTTATTTCACTTTCTCTTTTTTGGGGATCACTGATTCAGCAGCTTCATTATGAGCTTTCACAAAATTTTTATAAGCACCTTCAACATCGTTATTTTCATTGACAAAGTTTTCATACGCGCCTTCAACATCGTTATTTTCATTGACATCATCCATTTGTAGTACAGCATAGCGATTTCTCACTGCAAGGCTGAATTGGTTTTGAAGTTGCACATTTTGAAGTAGTATCTCCCAGTTGTATTTGGTATTTGGATCTGATCTTTTCTTATTCGCACGCAGACTGAGTTTAATATTCGATTTGACCATGCGATGATCAGTATAAATGGAGTGATAAGCTTCACAGTTCTTGACACTGTTTATTCATTTCTTATTTATGATCCATTTCTAGTCCAGTTGAGCATTGTGTCCATTGGGATATGTGCACGTCCACAGTTTTCCTCTCTTTTTTTGGAAACGAGTGTTGACACTTATCACTCCATTTTCAATTAAGAAGGGTCTCAGGTGTTCTCCATTTCTATTTGATGTTTGATAGTATGTGAATCTGTGCTATTGGTTCACAATGGTTTCAATGTATATATATATATATATATATATATATATATATATATATATATATATATATATATATACAGAGAGAGAGAGAGAGAGAGAGAGAGAGAGAAAGAGATGGTATGTGAATCTGTGCTATTGGTTTGTGCCTAACCGTTCATTGAAATCACCACCGACAATAATTATGTTATGTTTTGCTATGGATCTGATGAGTGATGAGAGATCGTCGTAATAATCTATTATCTCTTGCTCTTCAGCAATGTTGGTTGGACTGTAGCATGATATGATGCTTAGAACAGGATTCCCATTGAAGGTCGCCACTATAACTCGTGATGTTATTTTTTCGATATTGTTCACTGATTTCATGGCACGTGGGCTTAACAATATTCCCACTCCACCGATTGTTGAGTTTCCTGCATTCTTTATAGCTGAATCAGAAACAAATGTCGATCCTTTTCCGAAATCATGGTATTTTAAATTCATATCATCATGGTTCAATCGATGTTCTTGCACATTTATCACATCTATATGATATTTGATTGCGGTTGCGATGAGTTCTGGTGTCTGATGAGCCGGCTGTAATGTTCTTATATTGTATGTCAGCAGATTAAGCCATTGTTTAGTTGAAAGTAGACGACGGTTTTTGTTGTTGTTGCTGTGGTGCTCTGTAGCATATTTTTCAAAATCTGGAGCCAGAGCAGAAACTCCAGTACGTGACCCTTGTTGACCCGCTCGACGATCAATGCGATATGAATTTATGGTTTGAGTTTGAGTCATTTTTTTGGTCTATCGTTAGCTTGGCGCCATCTGTGTGCGCTACTACTACAGTGAGTTACGGTAGTTCTCTGTCAGAACAGATATTATATCTTTATCATAGCCCAAAGGCTACGGTCCAGTTTTTCATTAACGAATACATTTATATCTATCTCAGTTTCTTCACAACAAAACCTTCATTATATTAATATCTATCTTAATTCCTCTCCTCTCTTTCCTTCTTTCTTTCATCATCACATCCGGTTTAACATTGGTTTTACATGCTGGCATGTGTTTGACGGCTTTTAGAAATTGTCTTTCAAACTAATCTATCTCTTTATTTATCTCTTTTTCTCCCCTGTTTTCCTTGGTGACCAGAGGTTTTAGTGTTCGAAATCCTTCAGAAATAGGAAAGTCCCCCCCCCCCCTGCTCTGTTTGTGAAAAGGGAGTCGGGTGTAACTCAATTTTTTGTAAGCATTCGGTACACAAGAAATGCAGTGGAATTACTAGTAGGTTAAGAGAGGATAATAACCAGTTTGTGTGCAAGAAGTGTAAGATAATGGAGACGGGTGAGAACTCAGATGTTCAGAAAGTATATTTCAATGATGAAGCTATTTAGGCTGTTCAGAAGTATCTTGGTGATACCATTGTAGCACAGAGGGGAGCAAGGGTTGACATACTTGCAAGAGTTAGAAACAAGTGGAGTATGTTCAGAGAACTTTTGCCATTATTAACCAGCAGAGCATTACCATTGTCGACCAAGAGAAGAGTCTATCAGGCATGTGTACAGAGTGTGATGATGTATGGAAGTGAAACCTGACCAGTGAGGGTTGAGGACATACGTTGCATGAAGAGAAATGATATGAGAATCATACAATGGATATTTGATGTGAGTGTGACAAAGTATCCGGGGCCCCATGGGGATCGGGTACCCTGGTTACGCGCTAGAATGCATCTTGGTGGTGATGCTAGGCCCTGCGTAGAGACAAAGTGGAGATATAAAACTAGTATATATTTGACGTAGAAACGAACTTATTCAGACGACAGGAAAGAGTCGCCGGTTTGTCTGGTTGGGTCGTGTTTTTCAGTAAAAATCGATCGTCACCATAAAGAGACAGTTGCCAGATGGGAAGTAAAGATTAGGAAAATCCATGATCTTAGCTTTAATTCCAATAATATCAACAAAGATATATTATTGTTGTTTGAGTAGGTGATACGCTTTGGATTTGCGATTCTGGAGGTCTTCTTTGACTTAGCAGATAGGCAGTTGGTCCTGTCATCGTTAATCACGAAACTCGGTGAGAGATCATCACCAGCTGTGTGGTAGAATGAAAAAGCAATTGTTTTAGCGATAACACCAGGCCAGAAAGAAAATTCCATTTATTTTAGGGAAGGGGAAGCGAGGCCCGTGCTCCCATCCCCCTTGAGAGAGGAGGACACGTAGAGAAGAAAGATGGTGGAGAAGGGGGTGTATGACGATAGACACCTTCAATAATAGGAATAGAGACGAGAAGAGTAGAGACGAGTACAGAGACAGTCGGAGTCGAATTGTCGAGAGTGTTGGACGTTCGTCCGACGCGCGCCAAGATGGCGTGCATGGTGAACGAATAGAAAACCGGACGAAATCTTCACCGTTTTCTTAGCCAGTTAATTTGTGACTAAACAACTACTTGTGAAATGAATTCACACACGCACAGAGAGAACCAGCGAAATAACTTAGGGACAACACACCCTTTTGCTAAAGACATTTACGAATACGATAGACATTAATCCAGTGTAAAATCAATTTTTTTATTTTATTAATCAATTACTCTTCGATACAAAAAAACCCCGACTGAGTTGTTGAACATTGTTCTTTTCCTTTTGTTCTGCTTTGAGCCAACCGATTGCTGTTCGCTCAGTGATCGCTCGCTGATATAAACAGTTAAAACGTGGGAGTTAGACAAGACGACAAGATCGGCGACGTCATCATCATCACCGTCGCCATCCCGGCCTAGAGGAATTTCGATCTACATATTTTTTTATTGCCACTACGACGATCGTGTGCACGTGTGAGGTCGACGAGACAACCGTGCAGACGCGTGTGGGGTTCATATGAGTCTTAACACACACTAATGACTTCAGTGGAAAATTAAATCTGAACAGTATAGGGATATCCCTATACTGTCCAGAATATAAGACTTTCTTGGTACGGTCACATTGAAAGAATAGATGAGAACAGTTGAGGTAGCAGGGTCAGTTGGCAGGAGGAAAGTCAAGGAAATAGTGTGATGAACAATGGATAATCGACAATTCCCCCGCTATCAAATCACAACGATGTTTTTTGCACCGCAACTGATAAGGCTGGACTACTTGCCTAGTGTTTCGCCTTAAACTCCACTTTGAACTCAGCAAATCACCCCCTCCCTAAATTTCTATTGCGTACTGAAGCCACACTTGAGAACCTGGTCATCACCCCATCTCAAGTCAGAGACATCATAAAATACTTTGACACCTCCAAAGTCTGTGGGCCTGATCTTATACCAGTAATAGTAATAAAGAAATGCTCTGCTGAGCTGGCCCCTGTCCTCTCCAAACTATACAACAATGTCTGGCTGAATCTTGTTTCCCTGATAGCTGGAAAATTGCCTCTGTGGTACCAGTCTTCAAGAATTCTGGAGATAGAAATGATCCTCTAAATAATCGCCCAATCAGTTACCCCCGATCTTTGCTAAAATCTTTGAATCATTAATCAATCTAGCGATAGTCTGGCACCTAGTTAATGCTAAACTTCTTTCTGATCATCAATACGGATTTAGACAAGCATAATCTACTGCAGATATCCTAACGGTCATCTCTGAATGCATATACCATACACTGGACAAGGCAGGTGAAGCTAGGACAGTAGCGCTCGATATATCCAAGGCCTTTGACAAGGTTTGGCATGAAGGGCTTCTCCTAAAACTGCACTCATATGGTATTACTGGACAAATATTTAATATAATTAAATCCTTTCTAACAAAAAGAAAAATCCAGATTGTCCTCGATGGCCGTTCATCTAAGCAACATGACATAAATGCTGGTGTATCCTAGGGATTCATCCTTGGACCTCTACTGTTCCTAATTTTCATAAATGACCTCCCTGATGTCATTGAGACTGAGATAGGAATATTTGCTGACGACACTACGCTCTACTCTCGTCATGTGGGCAAAACCGATGCGCACATATCTGAGGCAATAGCTGAATCCTTAGAAAATGACCTCCAGTCTGTAGTGGATTGGGGTCAAAGATGGATGGTAACTTTTAATGCCGCAAAGACAAAGCTACTTTCCTTCAATAACTACAAGAAACCTCTTCAACCACCGATTGTCATGGAAAATAGCACCTTGCCTGAGAGTTCATCATTCAAACTCCTCGACCTAACTTTCACAGATAACATGAATTGGAATAAATACATTGCAGACATTGCCAGGGCTGCTGCAACGAAGGTGGGCTCCCTCTACCGTGCTAGTAAACTTCTCACACCTGACATTATCCTATATCTCTACAAAGCCACCATCTGCCCATGCATGGAGTATTGTTGCCACATCTGGGCTGGGGCATCATCCACTAGTCTTTCCCTCTTAGACAAGGTCCAAAAAAGAGTCGCCAACTTGATGAGTCCCTCACTATACACCAAGCTCCAGCCCCTGCCCCATCACCGCAATATTGCTTCCTTGTGCCTGTTTTACAAGTACTTCAATGGATTGTACTCTGATGAGCTTGCTGCTCTGGTACCCCCACAACGTAAATTCACTAGACCAACTTGACAATCTACCAAATCCCATCCATTCACTGTGGAGGTTATCAGATGCCGAAGAGCTTTCTACTCCAAAAGCTTCTTTTTTCATGCTGCTGGACTCTGGAACTCACTCCCTGCTCCCTGTTTTCCTGACACTACTGACATGCAGACATTTAAAACTAATGTAAACAGACATCTTGCTGCACAGCTCCCAATTTAGGTTGACCCCCCCCCCCACACCAACTTTCACCCTTTTTCTCAGTAGCCCCTTACATCTAGTTGTGGCCTGCCTTGTTTGGGGTGAACTATGTTAAAAAATAGAGAAAGAGGGATAAATAAAGACCTGGCTAGAGATAGGTTAGTTTTGAAGCCATCCAGCATGTAAAATGGACATTAAACTGAATATGATGATGATGATGATTAAGTAGAAACTGGCTAAAGAAAAAGTAAAACACTGTCATTCTTTGTTACCAGAGCTGTAAAATTCCCGAGGCAGCTTGTGTGAGAATGATGCAGCAAGCTATAAATACCATGAAATAGCACATTAGCAGTCTATTCGGCTTAAGTAATGCATTCATTTTGAAATCACAAGCTATAAATACCATGAAATAGCACATTAGCAGTCTATTCAGCTTAAGTAATGCATTCATTTTGAAATCACAAGCTATAAATACCATGAAATAGCACATTAGCAGTCTATTCGGCTTAAGTAATGCATTCATTTTGAAATCACAAGCTATAAATACCATGAAATAGCACATTAGCAGTCTATTCAGCTTAAGTAATGCATTCATTTTGAAATCACAAGCTATGACAAAATGTCTCTGAAGAAGAACTGAGTACAACGGCTGAAATGGTGCGAATGATCAAGAGGAAGACAATGTAAATAAGTGATTACTAATGGAGATTTTGTCTGTCTGAAGCCGAAACTATACTGTTACTTCTATTAATTGTACTATCTTTTAATGCTAAATTCAGTTTATTATACTATTTCAGACAAATGTACTATCAATCAGTGCTCAATTCAGGGGGGGGGGGTAATGTAGTATCTGCTCTGCTGTCATTATACCATCCTCTCAGGCATTAATTGCTCCTTTGGGGTTAGTGTAGTATCTGTTCTGTGGTCATAATATTATTCTCCCAGGGATTACCTCCTCCTTGGTGGAGGGGGTAGCATATGTCAACAAGAAATTGTTAAATTGCCTGTCCATTAGCAAACTCAACACTTACATTATATATACTAGCCGAAATAGGGGAGCATATTTTCTTTAGTATAAATGCTTCATTTGTGAAATATTGTAATAAAAAAAGAATGAACAAAAAATGTTTTTCATTATTTTTATTCTTATAAAAATCTCAGGTGAAAGTAACAATAGAATCTTTGATAAAAACTGATGAAAAACCAAATTGAAATCAAAGATTTGATTTTGTGAAACCACAACAAATTCTCATTCACACAAATTTTTGTCTTTTTTTCGACAAATACACAATCACCAATGAAATTCAAGAACTACATCTGCTTTTTTTTCAGCTTCCCCATCACCGGGGGGATTCAACTTTCTAAAAAAAAAAAAATGGACATGAGAAATTTCTCACAAAGAATTCAAATTTTGTAATACATTTCTTTTTATTTTAATTTATTTATTTACAAAAAGGAAAAAGTTTTTAAAATTAAAAAAAAAAAGTTCTGTTGGGCAATGGAAAAATTTTCCACTCGTTTTCCAATCGTTTTCAATATAATGACTAAATTAATTCCATTCAGACTAAATTGTAAAAACCATAACTTTGCCAACAAGGGTCAGGGTCAGAGTTAGGGTCAGGGTCAGAGTTAGGGTCAGAGTCAGGGTTAGGGTCAGGGTCAGAGTTAGGGTTCTGAGCGAGACAATAACAGGGAGAGGGGAAGGGGTAGTTTTCTGGCACAACAAGTTAATGAAAAGACTATAATGTATGTAAGGTTGGGTACTTTTTCTTGTCTACATAGGATAAAAGAAATTCACTTTTTTTTTTATTCTTCCTGGTGATCTACAACTTTACAAGAGAGGTTATGACAGAGGTAAAGGGTGTATGTATGTGTGTGTGTGTGTATATATATATATATATATATATATATATATATATAAGAGAGAGAGAGAGAGAGAGAGAGAGAGAGAGAGAGAGAGAGAGAGAGAGAGAGAGTGTTAGAATAAAGATAAAGAAAAGAAGGTATGGGGAGAAAAAAAAGAAAAGGTGAGAGATACTGAAGAAAACGTATTGAACGAGTTGAGAGAGAGGAAGGAGCAAAATGAGAGAGAGGGAGGAGCAAAATGAGAGAGAGAGAGAAAGGGAGTAAAAGATAAAGACAAAGTAGAATTATTTTGCAAACAAAACTTCTGATTTTTTTCCTTTATTAAAAGAAATTAAGCACAAGAGACAGAAAGATACAAAAGAAAGCATATACATCTGGTGAGAAACAGAACAGAAAGATACAAAAGAAAGCATATACATCTGGTGAGAAACAGAAAGATACAAAAGAAAGCATATACATCTGGTGAGAAACAGAAAAATACAAAAGAAAGCATATACATCTGGTGAGAAACAGAAAAATACAAAAGAAAGCATATACATCTGGTGAGAAACAGAAAGATACAAAAGAAAGCATATACATCTGGTGAGAAACAGAAAGATACAAAAGAAAGCATATACATCTGGTGAGAAACAGAAAGGTGGAGACACTGACAGAGAGAGAGGCACAGTGAGTGTGCAACTGACAGAGACAAAACTATTTCCGTCACACTTATCAGATTCATAGAGGAAGCTGTAGTTACTTCTAGTAAAATATGTAGATGGAAACATCAGATTGATTGAATTTGACTCTGCCTTCAACTGTGCCAATGGATAAATGAACCATAAATGCTAAAATCCTTTTTGGCAACATCCATGATAAATGGTTGAAAGCGAAAGACAATTCAATAATGAAAGACATTCGAGCAATGAATTTGCTGACAGATGATTCCCGGTTTTTTGTTTATGACTCTTTGTACATCTTCTCAACCTTAAAAAAATGCAGTGCACAGAACATGTACATTATTAATACAATATAAATATACATATAGAATTATGTTAAATATTTCATCCGATAATTTCCAATAGTTCCATCTTAAGAGAGAGAGAGAAGTTATTTTATTATACTTTTTTATAAGTGGTTCAGAGGTTTCAACTAAGACTGTTACGACCTGCGTTAGTCAAACATTTTACCAACTCAATTATGCCCTACTATTATGATTTGGAAAAGTTTTTTTGAAGAAATGCATATTTGATAAATATCAATTCTTTTATTGTTCCTCTGATTGAACAACTTTGCATAAATCATGAAAGTAATACACCACCCGGCAGAGAGGAAGGCATAATCTTGTCAGCACCCATGACTGGTTAGGCTGAACTATGGCCAGAAAAAGAAAACAAGAGACTCCGAGTCATGTGAGAACTTAAATCTCCTGCTCCCTCCCCTCAATATACAACATCTAGATATGTCAGATAATTTGTGAAATTTCAAGCATATTTTCCTCACTTTAAGTTGTAATGTTTATTTTATATTAGATCTTCCTGGTGTATTAATGAGTTCGGTGTAAACAATGTTTATTGGAACTTTTTTCAAGTGATGTTAAATTAGATACCAAATTTATAAGCTGTAATTTTCAATGTAATTTTTCGATTTTATTTGTTTGTTTGCTTATTTTGTATGTAAGAATATATATTCGAAGTGCTATGTCGAATGTTTTTGTGAGGGAAGAATACACATATATCGGCCTTTTTTTACCATTATTTCTATGAATAACCACATGGATCAAGTTTGGTCTCATAATCCACCAGACAGCTCATCGATGAAGAAGATACTGATTCCATACACTGTTTTTCTTTTAACTGTTACTACTAATACTACCAGGACCTGCGTCCCGACGTTGCCTAGGAAAATTTAGGAAACCAAGAATTGCTTCACCCAAAATGCTAACCCTTTATCCATTAACAAAACTCTTAGATACGTTTGTTCATTAACAGGCAAAAATAAAAGGTGCAGTGATCACAGGTAATTGTAAGGGGGAGGGGGTTCCAAATGGTTCTTTACACCAAACTAGACCTACAATGACAATCTATCCATACTTGTCAGACCATTTGGATTTTAAATAACTAAATGACTTCTTATATCGTACATCTACAGTTCAATGTTTATTAATCAGGATTAGAACTGAATATTAGATCTGAAATAATACATATTTATTCCATTTTGATTATATATATATATATACATATATATATATATACACTCACATACATTTACATATAAACTAGCAGGAAGATCCAGTGTTGCCTGGATTGAATGAAGTTCAATATGTTTATGTGAAATCAATTTTATTTAATTCATTTGATCTTTTCAGAAAATTTTACATTCTTGAGATTTATGTAAAATTAAATAAACATATCCTCTTATTCACATATGTTTGAAGACTGTAAACATACAATCACCACCACATGGCGGCTATCTGCTTGTCACCTTACTATTGTCTGATGACATACAAGGCAAGAAACTAAAAGTCACATTCAGCATGTGATGTCGATGCTATATCTGCAACTTTCAAACTTAGATCTACATGTATTCTATTCCTGGTATTGCGGATTTGCGTCTTTTTAATTTGCTTTGCAAAAAATAGGAAAGGGGGTGTAAATATTTGGTATAAATAATGATGGAAGAATATTTTTATGTGAAATAAACTTTCCAGTTCAGATGACGTTTCGGTAAAATTTATTATTTCTTTCAGATTTAGAATTTGTTTGTGTTAACTCTGATGTTAAATAACATAGAAATGTTTTTCAAATCATATATTGTTTAGTTATCGATCTGATTGCAGATATATCCACTGGGATTTGAATTGAAATTTTATATGCTGATTAGGAAAATCATAAAAGTTTTTTCAAGCTTTACTCTGATGTAATAGTGATAAAATAATTTTTTGAAATTGTTTACATATGGGCAGTGTTAAATGTTGATTTTATGAGCTTGATTATATTTAAAATTTTACTTAATCATATCATATATGTTTTAATTTACCGAATTATATATATATATATATATATATATATATAATTTTGACCTTGGTTGTCTGATGATCTATTTTCAGCTTTTTCCTTCCTTATATCCTCCCACCTCCAAGCTGGTTTCTCAATCGCCAGACGGATAACTTTAATTTCCGGCTTTCAGAGACGATTTGAGGGAGCTTGGGGTTGGGTGGTTGGAGGAGAACCTAGACAGACTGACCCCATTTAGGATACCTCAAATTCCTTCTCAACTCCCTACATACCGTCTGTTATAAATCATACAACCCCCCCCCCCTCTCTCTCTCTCTCTATATATATATATATATATATTGCTCTCTTTCCCCCCTCACTGTATTGCCTTCCATTATGAATCGTGCAATCTCCTCCTCTCTATAGATATATATTAAATATGTTGTCACTCTCCTCCACCTCGATTTACGTCTTAAATAGTTAATTTCTCCCTCTCTCAAGATATGTATCGAATATGTTGTCGCTCTCTCTAAATGTATATTGAATTGGTGAGTGTGAATTTTTCTTTTTTCATTTTCAAAAATGTAATCACCTTGCTTGACAAGACCACAGGGTCGAAATAAATTATTGCATCAGTGATTATGTGATTCTGTGTTATTTTATTTTTATTTTATTCTTGCTCTGTTTATTACATTGAGCTCTCATACCCGGATTTTCTTCTGGAATTTATTTCACTCTAACACACACTATATATATATATATATATATATATATATATATATATATATATATATATATATATATATATCTTGTATGTGTGTGTTTGTCACCTATAACTTTGATGATTACAAATTGAATTATTTGTTTTATTTACTATTGATCGTATATTTATTGAATTAAAAATAAAAGCAGGGAAAACTAAAAAGAATATTCCCAAATAATTTAAAATAAAAAAATTGCAAACATGATTATATTTTAAATTCATTTTCTCGGAAATATATCTCCACCCGAGCAACATCAGGTAAATACAGTTAGTTACAATTGATTTTATGTTAAAACACACATGAGGGGGCTTAAAACATGAAATCAAATATTTAGGTTGTGTCAAACGACCGTAATCTTTGGTGTAGAAGATTACGCTTTAGCTCTCGAGATGTGTCTGTTATTATTTCTACTATTCTCTTTCATGCTTATCCACTATTCCATATACTAAACATAATGAATGATAGGAAAAGGATGAAAATATGCTTAGAGGTTAGGGTTAGGCTTATTTTGGGCATTGTACTTATTAACAACACTCTTAGATATGTTTTTATTAAAAAACAAACAGATGCAGTGATCACAGCAAATTGCATTTGAGTCGGGGGAGGGGGAGCTCCAAACATATATGTATGTATATATGTTTGGAGCTCCCCCTCCCCCAGTAAAAAAGTGACATTTTGTTATGTATAATTTCAAGTGAACCAGACAAGTGTCAACAAATGAACGGTAAAAGAAAGTTAAAGATACATCTAAAATATGCATATGTGTTGGATTTAGTCAATCTGTAATATACAAATACTTAAAAGAAAGTTTTCTACTTCTATAAGATAAAAGTTTGCTAAGCGGCAGAAGAATGTTGGAAATATTAAAATGATAATTTACATGCTTTTATGTTTGTCATCAAGTTTGAAATTTATTTTTCAAATGTGAAGAAATTCAACGTTTCTAGTCGTAAGACATATTTCAAATTGCAACAAAATCATATGTGGATTAATTATGAACCATCCACACACACATATATATATATATATATATATATATATATATATATATATATACACACACACACACACATATATATATTAGTCTAAAATATAATTGTGGCAAGCAAGCTACACAGAAACGTTCATGTTTCATTCCTGGGGAAATCAGGCTAAATGCATGGATTTTCACTCTAGGATCTTTTTCATAGTTAAGTAATGCTCACTCCTACTTCTAACCAATCAGAGTCCTTACTTTTTATTACCTTCTGGTGTGAACATATTGGTAGGATGAAATTTACCCAAATTAACTAAAACTAAAAAAGGGAAACTTGAAAAGAGGAAGAAAAAATAAGAAATTCAAAGATTCACTCACTCGAAAAGCCAAATGCAAAGTTGACTTGAATACGTGGGAGATGAATCCGACGGACAGAAAAGAAATGGCACCTTCACCATCAGAAAATGAATAATGTCCTTAGAATCGAAAAGAGTGGACAATATTCAAGAAAAAAAGAAAACAGAAAATGTAGCAGTGATAAAACCAAAGTCTGCATGAAACTGCACATTTTGAACTTCAAAGAACTTTTTGAACTTTAAACAATCTGAGAAGTCGCAATCACTGAATTTCTAAAGAATTTGGTTTGGCTTGTCTGTTTAGCATCAACTAAACCTTTTCGGCTATTTAATGCTCATACAAACAATAATACCTATTATAAATACTTCATTATCTATTACTAGCGGTGCTACCCGGAATTGCCTGGGATCATGGCTAAGAAAATAGAAAAGTTAACAAAACGTCTCTCTCTCTTCACATTCCAAGTCATGTTACTTTTTGAACACACCTTTTCCTGCGACTGCCTCTTTCTCTCTCTCTCTCTCTGCAAACTAAAATTAAAAAAAAAGAAAGAAAAAGATAAAGTCATCAACAGTTGACTGACTGTTTAACCTAGTGTCAGTGTTTTTTTCGAAACGCTAGAATAAAAAAGTCATTTTTTTTCTGAACTCTAATTTGGTCTTTGGTGACCCCAAACAACCGAATATTAGAATATTCTTTTTTACCATAACCAGATCGACGTCATACTGAATTGGAACATGTAAGGTTTTGTAAGCTGTAGTTTCGGAGTTTTAAGTGGACACACAGACAGACGGAATAAATTGAATACTATCAGTATTTACCGACAGCTGAGTTGTCGGGTGATTTCATGACTTTTTCCAGGAGTATCAACACATAAATCACCATAATAGAACTGATTGAATTCTGCTGGGTCATTCCATAGTCTGCAGAGGCATCCAATAGGTGGATCACATACACGCTTTTGTAATAAATGCTAAATGTAATTGTTTACATTGTTGTCATGGTAACAAAGAAGGCCTTGGTGGACATTGTTCAAAGAAATGTTCTTACAAGTTCTATTCTATGGTTTGTATTCGATTTTGTTGAAATATGTTGGTTAATGTTGTTCATATTCAACAACGACGAAAAAAAAAGGTTTAAACATTTTTTCAGTCGTCATTAAATAGCATTTATATTAACTTAATTAATGAGATTATTCTTAACAAAAATAGAACTTATAACACATTTTTATGCATGACAATATTTTTCAATTGTCCACTCGAAATGAGATTTTCTTAGCCGCTAAGATTAAACTAGTTTTCTATTGTCAGCAAATAGTTTATGTATTAAAGATTTTTGACATGCCATTTTTAACATCCAATTTTGGCAGATATATCATTGTGGTTATGGAACCACAATGATATATCTGCCAAAATTGGATGTTAAAAATGGCATGTCAAAAATCTTTGTGTAGATTTTTAATTTAGTTGAAAAAATAAAAAAGCAGCACAATAAAGTATTCAAAAGAAAATACTCAACATTTTTTAACGTCTTAAACCATTTTCTTTGATTAGCGTTGAGAAGGCTGAGGACATTTAAAAAATGTAAATCCTTAACTTTTAAAAAACAAAATACTTCACTGCACTCACTCTTGTAAATAAAAAATCTGAAAACTAATTTTTGATGATATTCTCAGAGTTTTTCAAAGGCGTCATTCCATAAGATTTTTTGTAATTTTAAACTTACATTGCAATTTAAGATGCCACAAAGTAAAAATATTCATAAAGATTTAACTTAATATCAGTTTTTTTTAAGAGAATTTAGTTTTTTGCATATATATTTTTACAAGTTTTAAATTTAGATTTATCATCCTGTGACTTAAGTATCCTTTTTTCTTCTCTCATTGAGTTTTCTTTTCTCATATTAAAGTTAATAAAACAAAATACTAAGTTCTTTTAAATACGAATGCATATTAAATTAAATCTTTAGGAATATTTTTAATGTATTACTATATCGTAAATTGCTATGTAATTTTAAAATTACAAATCGAATAATTGTATAGAACGACGTCTTTTGAAAAGAGAATTTGTGATGCTGAAAACATACACACGCCAATACACACACACATATTTACTTATGTGATTTACTATTTAGAAGCTCCTCTGTTAAGAGACATGTCTATAATGTGATCAATACTGCACCTTAGATGATATGCACCCCCTCCAGCTCACCTCCCAAATAAAAAATAAATAAATAAAAATAACAATAACAAAAAGAAAACATAACAATGGATGGATTGTTCCAGAATATTTCAGGTGGAAACTAAAATATTATAGAAGATAATTCTAACATAGATATAAGAATGAAATCAATTCTAATCAGGTTATACAAAGTGTTTTTTAAAATTTTGTTTGCTTTTTAAAATGATCTATTTCTGATATAATGTTAGACGAAAAATCTTGATGAGGTTTGAATATCTAATAAAAAAAATAGAAGAAAAATTAATAAATTCTATTGAAGTTGAGCAAAGTAAACAAGTCTGTGAAAAAAAGACTTTGAATATATATATATATATATATATATATAATTATATATATATATTCTCTAGTTTGACATCATCAGGTATTTTTTTTGTTGTTATTGTGATTTGTAGATGTTATAAAATCGTTGAAAAAAGATAAGATGAAGTGATTGTTCTTCTTCTGCGTAATACGTTGATGGCAGTAAATTGAACCAACAGCAAAATGTTGTTTTTTTTGTTTCCTAGAAATATTTGTCCAGCTCCGATCGATCTCAGTGTTGGACCAAAGTCATTATCATCGCCTGTTCTTATCAAAATCATCCACCATATTGACTAGACGTTGCCGTGCTTTGCGATTGATGTGATCAACCGTAGAAATCAAAGCCAACAGTTGCTTATTTGAATACTCCTGAAAAGAACAAAAGAAAAGGGCATTTATAAACAAACCAATCAGAATACTTATCACTTATTGCAAGCAAGACCCCATGGAATTTCTATGGTTGTTTTCTTCATTGAAATGACATTTTTTGAAAAGGTCCAAATTCGATTAAATGTCAGAATTTTGGATGATAATTTCATTTTATATAAAATTACAAATAAAGTTTTCACTTTTAGTTCTCTTCTACAAATTTCAATAACTTTTTTTTAAAAACTTTTGGAATTAAATTAGCTTTGAAAAAATCAGTTGTCATCTGTTTCTTGTTTACATATACAAAGAAGGCTGTATTAATACTACTACAACTACTGTATCGAGTTTGATTGAATTACATGGGGTATTTTTGCCACATCTGGCCTGGTGCATCAACCACTAATCTCTCTCTATTAGACAGGATCCCAAAAAAGAGTTTTTAATCTAATAGGTCCTGTACTGTCAACCAAGCTCCAACCCCTGCCCCATCGCTGCAATGTTGCATCCCTGTGCTTGTTCTATAAGTACTTTAATGGAATGTACAGACGAAATTGTAGTATTGATGCCCCCTTGACGTAAATAACCCTAACCTGACAAGCAGCAAAATCCCACCCCTTCACTGTAGAGGTCCCAAGATGCCGGAAAGCTTTCTACTGTAATAGTTTATTCCCTCAAACTGCTAGACTTAAGAATTCCCTCTCTATTTCCTGCTTCTCTGACTGTACTAACATGCAGAAATTTAAATGTAATGTGAACAAACTTCTCGCTGCTCAACTCCCTACTTAGAGTGTAGGCATGGTCCTTGATTCACAGTAGCCCCTTATGTCTCAGTGGCAATATGCCTTGTTTGGGGTGAATATGAATAAAATAATTTTTTTTTTTTAAATCCCTTGGATTTAGCACATTAGCAGCATTATGGTCGTTTGGTTTTATTGTTTTGTTTTACACCATATCAACCCTTTTCAGGTTATTTAATGTCAAATCCGGTCATTTTGGCAAAAGCTTTTTTATCATGGTGTTTGGTTGAGTGAAAGGGAGGAAGAGAGGGAAAGGGAGAGGGGGAAGGGGGCGAGCGAAATTGTTGTTTTTTTGGGGGGGTTTTGCAGAACATGATTGAGTTTTGCAAAGAGAAAAAAAGCAATAAAACATCAATGTTTGGTGCATTTTGGGGCAGGAAGCTGATATCTTCAGACAGATGGTCGTGCTAAGAGAGGGACGAGTAGAATTTATATATAAATTTAGAATATATATATATATATATATATATATATATATATATATATATATATATATTTTTAATAAATATTTTTTTATTTATCCACATACATATATGTTTCGTCTTAATAAGACTCATGAGTATGACTATACCACCTGTCGCTGAGTTTGAACACTGAACTAAAGCTACCTTTGACTTCCATCCAATGTCTTAGCTAAAACTTTTCTAATTAAATTAACTTTAAAAAAAATCAGTGATCATCAGATTCTTGTTTGTATAAACAACAAAAAAAACTGTAAAAAAAACTGTTATTTCTGCAACGAGTTTGAATGAATTACATATCTTTGATTTAGCATATATGTATTGGTAGTATTATGGCCATGATAACTAAGGGATTGACAAACATGAATATCTTTTTGTTCTGTCGGCTGAAATTATGGCCATGATAACTAAGGGATTGACAAATCTGAATATCTTTTTGTTCTGTCGGCTAAAATTATGGCCATGATAACTAAGGGATTGACAAACATGAATATCTTTTTGTTCTGTCGGCTAAAATTATGGCCATGATAACTAAGGGATTGACAAACATGAATATCTTTTTGTTCTGTCGGCTAAAATTATGGCCATGATAACTAAGGGATTGACAAACATGAATATCTTTTTGTTCTGTCGGCTAAAATTATGGCCATGATAACTAAGGGATTGACAAACATGAATATCTTTTTGTTCTGTCGGCTAAAATTATGGCCATGATAACTAAGGGATTGACAAACATGAATATCTTTTTGTTCTGTCGGCTGAAATTATGGCCATGATAACTAAGGGATTGACAAACATGAATATCTTTTTGTTCTGTCGGCTGAAATTATGGCCATGATAACTAAGGGATTGACAAACATGAACATCTTTTTGTTCTGTCGGCTGAAATTATGGCCATGATAACTAAGGGATTGACAAACATGAATATCTTTTTGTTCTGTCGGCTGAAATTATGGCCATGATAACTAAGGGATTGACAAACATGAACATCTTTTTGTTCTGTCGGCTGAAATTATGGCCATGATAACTAAGGGATTGACAAACATGAACATCTTTTTGTTCTGTCGGCTGAAATTATGGCCATGATAACTAAGGGATTGACAAACATGAATATCTTTTTGTTCTGTCGGCTGAAATTATGGCCATGATAACTAAGGGATTGACAAACATGAATATCTTTTTGTTCTGTCGGCTGAAATTATGGCCATGATAACTAAGGGATTGACAAACATGAACATCTTTTTGTTCTGTCGGCTAAAATTATGGCCATGATAACTAAGGGATTGACAAACATGAATATCTTTTTGTTCTGTCGGCTGAAATTATGGCCATGATAACTAAGGGATTGACAAACATGAATATCTTTTTGTTCTGTCGGCTGAAATTATGGCCATGATAACTAAGGGATTGACAAACATGAATATCTTTTTGTTCTGTCGGCTGAAATCAGTCCAAGTTTAGTAAAATATGTCGTGATTGAATGACACTTTACTAATTGTGTTTGTCTATTTTGTTGATGTGTTACAGAAAAGATGTCCAACATGTTCTGTCCAATTTTTTAACATGTTAATACAAAACTACAAAACACTTCAGTTTCATTGCACATTTAGTAAGAGAGAAATAACTGATAATACAGGGAGGGGGGGGGGCAATAAGCAAATCAAATTACGTTTATTTAGGTTGACCCCCCCCCCATTATTATGAAAATTCATAAACACACACACGCATGCAGTGTTGCCATTGATTTTTAAAAAAAAAGGCGCTGTAGTTCTTTTTAATGTCTAGTTGAGTCAAGTAAATTCGTTTAAAGTAAGCAAATTTTAATTTTTAAATTGTAAAAATCAGGTCTCGGTGTATATGTTTATTGCATTAAAACACTACAAAACGCTTCATTTTTTTCCACATCAAGACAGAAATAATTTTCATAATAAGGGGTGGTTAATGAGCAAAACATAAATGAACCTAAGTCGTACACGCTTTGGATAATTAAAATACTACAAAGCCCTCGTTTTCATTGACAAAGAAATGTCTACATTTCGTTACACATATTAAAGAAGAGCGAAATAGGAAAAGTAATTCATATTTACACACATATTCACAATTGTCTAATAATTATAAACAACACATTTCTACGTTGCCGCCAGTTTGCTTATAAAAACTGAACTGGTGAAAGCAAAATCTATTTTACCCTCTGAAAATATTGTATTTGCAAATCAAATATTTTACTGAGGTTTACTGGTAAATAATAATGTTCGATTGTTTTTCGTAATTCTGCCTTTACTAAACTGTTTCTAACAATAAAATGGAGAACAAATTCCGAAGTGAAGAATCGCACATCAAAAAGGGTGATTGTGTTTGTACATAGGGAGAGGGGAGACAATGAGCGAAACTAAAATTAAAGTAAAACTCCCAATCAATGCTGGGTAGGTACAACTAGTAATATTTAGTATACCTGTTCATTAGATGTATTTTTCTCAGATTAACGTTATAATCTGTCACCTCCCATAGACGGGTATTTCAGCTAATGAATAAGAAGAATAAGAAGGAT
Organism: Sepiola atlantica; assembly: GCA_963556195.1. Classification (NCBI taxonomy): domain Eukaryota; kingdom Metazoa; phylum Mollusca; class Cephalopoda; order Sepiida; family Sepiolidae; genus Sepiola; species Sepiola atlantica. The sequence goes on along the minus strand of OY744527.1, from coordinate 140,931,149 downwards.
AAGAAGGATAAAAAAAAGTTTACCTTGTGATCCTGCAGCCAAACCTCAAGCTGGATTTCTGGTAAATAATAGGCTTTTATGTAGGTCTCCACATATTCTCTCTCGGGAATCGGTCTGAAATGTGAAAGAAAAAAGAGTTTCAATCAAAAAATCAGTGACCAAGTAAGTGAATCAAATTATTGCAAATGATGGCCAAAAGAACAAAATAAATCACTGAGTTTGACTCATAAGAATGAAATATTAGTGTGACCTGTGAAAATTCCATGGTTGCTTTCTTCATTCAGATTAGTTTTTGAAAAGATTCAAATATGATGAAATATAAACATTTTAGATGAAAGTTTCATTTTGTAGCAAAAGTAAACTATTCATTTTTAGTTTCATCTTGAATTAACTAACTTAATTCAAGATGAAGTGCAATACTTTTTAACAAAAAATATTGCACTTCATGAAAAAAAAGTTCTTGAATTTCTACATTTGTGTTCTATTTTAGTTTTTCTATTTTAGTTTTTTTAATGTGGAGAAAATCCAGCTCCCCAAAAGGGATAGCCTAGATTTGAACAAAAATAAAAATTAGCTTAGTCTAAAAGGACTTCACTGACCAACCAAAGAACAGATATTACACCCTGATCCAACATAAAGGCCACAGTCATGAGTCAACATTTAATACATTATCCAAATTGTTTTTAAATACTGAGCACTGGCTGTTCTTCATTCCATCTCAAGAAAAATAAAATTATGCTGACAAAAAGACTTTCTTTTTTCTTTGAGATTATAGACTTTAATGTTCCAACACAAACCAACTTCATTTTCTTTTCTTTCTTCAAATGTTATCACCAATGACCCTTTGTACGTCAACTTTAAACTTTGATTTTTTTCCTCTTCTTTAATAAAAGTATTTAAAATTTGGATTTAATTGATTATTTGACATATTCTTCTCAATGACCAAAATTCTCACAAGATCATAATATCTAAACTATTTTGCCATTGTTTTATGTCATTTCAAAACTTGGTAAACATGAAATACTATTTTACTCGTTAAAAAAGTAAATTGGTCGACCATAGTTGAAGGCGACCCAAAGTTTCCCTCAGAGTCTTTCACTGTTCTTCCACACTTCCGGTATTGGATTTTTTAGTCGAACATTCAATCACTTGGTCTCTACACTTCATTCAACCTCCACACCTTCCTCTTTCTTCAGCATGAAATTGCAAATAACCGGTTTGTGCTGTGTCACGATTTCTTCACCAGGTATTACTTTCACATCAGTCCTTTTTCCTAACTAGCAGATAATCTAGATGGCTTTCCTTTTTCCTAAAAAGAATGTTTGTAACCAACATGTCCATGGCAAGGCCAAATTCTTTCTCTTTCTGTATTCCTATCACCCTATACATTTTCTCCATACACACTGTCAAAATCTGCAGGTGTCTTTCCCACATGACCATTCAAATCTTTTGCCACAGCAAGTACTTCCTTCTCATCAACCTTACTAGTGACTACAATAAGACTCATCTTTTGCACCTTCAGTTAAACAACATTGTGGTGTATAAACAGCTATAGCTGTAAAAACTTCTTTCTCATCAACCATCAACTTCATCAATATGATTCGCTTACACAATTAACTTCAATCATTTTTTCTACGATCTCTCTGCAATCAAAATACCATCTGTTCCCTTTTCAGTTGCAATCCAATGCAGCTTATATCTTGTATTCAATAATCACACTACACCTTTCACGCAAGCTTCTAACATTTAAACTACACAGACTGAAATGCAACCAATTTTCTTCGGAAGTTATTTCCTTATTTGAAGCGAGATTTTTATAAGCTTGATGTCCTTCTTGACGTCTACCCAGTGAGGTGATGGGAACCAGTGCTTTTTTCAAGACACCATCTCTAGGTGATTGCCTACAAGGCTAAAAAGTGCTTCATCTGATTTTTTGAGGTTTTAAAAAAATGTTTTTCCATTAAAAAAAAGTAGAATTGTTCACTAGTTCTGTACTTTACCACTCACCGCAGAGGTCAACTTTTGTTGAGAACATACCAAGAAAATGAAATTGATTTAAAAAAAATTGTACAAATTTCTTCTATTTAATGAGAGCTTAATCCACAAAATGAACACTTTTTTAAGTCTATAACTTCAGGTGTGTAATCTCTATTTTCTTACACATATACCATAAGAATATGATTTTTATTGCTTTGAAATATTTTATGGTTTGACCTCTTAGCATATTATGAGTCCTAAGTATGTATCCTTATTATGAACCTATTCTGAGATGAGTATTCCTGCTAGTATTCTATATATAAAAGACCAAAGTGTCCGTCTGTCCGCTTTTCGCATTATCCAATGCAGACATAACGTCTATGCTATTTAGAAATCGCCATAATCAAAGGATTATTTATAGTAACAAAAATAAACAACTGAGTATAACATGTTCCTCTATCGTAACATTCATCGATTTGCAATAAATGAGAGAATATACCCTTCCCCTTCCTACTGAATTGCTTGACCTCAGAATTTAATGCGATTTCAATCATAAATAACAAACAAAAAATTAGATTCTAAATAAAATGATTAAATTTTGATCATTAAAGAACACCAATGAGAGTTGAACTCCACAGGATTAAACGTTTCTAAGCCCATAACCTCAGGTGTGTAATGTCTATTTTCACACACTTTTTTTTAGCTTTAAATATTTTGGAGACTTTCATCACTTGCATTTCTTAAAGGTTCATTAGTTACTACACCGAGGGCGCCACTCCTTTCTCAGAATTATTCCAATTAGCCTTGACCTTCACCTTATAATGCTGAGTGTTTAACAAGTACCAATTTTTGAGTCTTTCGTATTACTCTCCTGAAGATTGCACTTGGGTCTCGTGGCCTATTAACAAACATTCTAACATTATGCCAAATGGGCCAGTGAAAATTTTACTTCGAGATGGAAAGAATTTTGGGGTTCATACTTTTCTAAATAGTATCAATGAAATAAGAGAACATGCCAGAACCATCTGGATTTGAACTTGTGTTGTTAATTCCATTGTTGATATAACGATTAAGTCAGTGCAATCCACTGATGTCTTCTTGAAGAAAATCCGATTTTAACTGACATTATTCATTTCTATTCAAAAATATTTTACAGTTGATTAATGACTTTATTTCACAGCATACCAATCCTCATATGGGCTATTTAAATTTCAGCTAAGAAAAAAAAGCATATTTTAACTCTTTTCGCAACACTTTCAACAAAAGTCAACATGCATAGACATCATATGATTGTCTGTGGTCACAATAAGGAAGGAATAAAACAAACATCTGTAATCGCATAGAATGCAACTTGTTGAGTTTAAAAAGGATGTGTGATACTGTTGTGTAACTATAGTAATTTCTTCTGAAAGCTGTCCCTTCACTCCAGTTCGACTGACTTCTCAATTAACGTTCGCTTTCCAACTTCATCTTCTTGCTCCATAGACCCCGGTCATCACTGGCTCTTTCCAGTCCCAATACTAAAAACCTGTTCACACATTTTGTCGAAAAAATCCTTTTCCTCTGAAGTTTTTCATACCTACATAGTTTACTTACAGGTACAGAGTGAATGTTCTCAAGACCAAAGTTATGATCAGGAAAGTTCCCCTGCTCAGTTTGTAGAAAGGAAGTCACATGCAATTCAATTTAGAAGAAAGTGGAATTACTGGTAGGTTGAGAGAGGATAACCAGTTTGTGTGCAAAAAGTGTAAGACAATGGAGATGGATGAGAACTCAGATGTGGACAAAGTATATCTGGATGGTGAAGCTATCGAGGTTGTCGAGAAGTTTTGTGACCTTGGTGATACAATTGGAGCACAGGAAACTGCCATGAGTAACCAGAAGAGTATTACCACTGTCAACCAAGGGAAGAGTCTATCAGGCATGTACAAGCAGTGTGATGATGTATGGAAGTGAAACCTGACCAGTGAGGGTTGAGAATATGCGTTGCATGGAGAAAAATGATATGAGAATGATACCATAGATGTGTAATGCAAGTCTTAAAGACAGACTTAGATCTGATGACCTCAGAGGAAGATTAAATCTGGACAGTATAGGGAGATGTGTGCAGCACAGGAGACTTTGATAGTATAGCCACGTCGAAAGAATGGATAAGAGTTCTTGGATGTAGATGAGTTGAGGTAGCAGGTTCAGTTGACGGGGGAAGACCAAGGAAAACATGGGAGGAAGTGATAAGAATGGACTTGAGAGAAAAAGGGATAAATAAAGATGTGGCCAGAGATAGGTTAGTTTGGAAGTCAATTTCTTAAAGCCGTCCACTGCATGCCAGCATATAAAACATACATTAAACCGAATATGATGAACCATGTTAACATTTCTTTACCTTATATCAATAAATTTTTCCAACTTGGTGAGAAATTGTTGAAAGTCTAGCTGCATCCATGCACGGCCTTCATTACTGCATTTCTTTGCATTTGCATATCTAATGGAAAGAGATGAAAAATAAACAGACATTACTATTTCAATCGAAAATTCAACAATTAAAATAAATTGGAAAACAAAAAACCTAACTAAAATCTATACTTATACAAGACGGGTTCATAATGAGACACGTTTTGAACGGTTAATAAAAGCAAGAGATGAAAATCGTCAAAATATTTTGAAACAATAAAAAAATTTGCTAAAAACTGTGTGAAAATAGAGATTACACACCTGAAGTTACAAGTTTAGACAATTTTTGAATTTTGTGGAGTTAAGCTCTCATTGGTGTTTTTTAATGATCAAACTCTTTATTGGGATAAAACGTTTGCATTGAATTGGCCTCTAGGGGTGTCCTCGACCAGTCTCCATGCATCTCAGCACTCTGTGATGTTCAAAATATCGCCTCTCCATAGTGAATAACTGTTCGTGCATGGTGAAGAGCCACATCCTTCTTGGATGGACGTAGAGAGAAGACAGCGGATTTCGAGGAGTAAACTTTGACCACAAATCCTGCTATTCGACGGGCAGCAGTTGTTCCAGTTGCACTCATCGATAAACTGATGATCTGCTTCTGAGAAGAGCACGGCTTCGCAGATGATCATATATAGTTGACAATGGGAAGGCAAAATTGCTCCAGTAAGTGTAGTACCATGGACTATGTGCAGGTTTGACATGCTGCATATACAATGAGCCTTAAGAAAAAATATAATGACCGTTTCACCATCAATTGATGGATGACTCAAGAAGAAAAAGAATGATCAAAATTTTCTCATTTTATTTAGAATCTATTTAATTCTAAGTTTGTTACTTATAATTGAAATCTCAGTAAAATCTTAGAAAGAACAATTCAATGGGAAGGGGAAAGGCATGTTATCTTAATTATTTATTGAAAATCGATGAATGCTAGGATAGAGGAACATATTAAACACAGTTCTTTCTTTTAGTTACTATAAATCATCCTTTGGTTTTAGCGATTTATCAAATGCATGGATGTTATGTCTGCATTGGAAAACATGAAGACAGACAGACACTTTGGTCTTTTATATATAGATTACTAGCAATAATACCTGTTTCAAAACAGATTCATAATAAGGAAACACACGTGGGACCCGTAATAAGTTTAAGCGGTCAGATTACCACATATTTCAAAGAAATAAAAAGATATTCTTATGGTAAAATGTGTAGGTAAGTAGAGATTACACACTTGAAGTTATGAAGTTAACTATTTTTAGGCTATGAGACATATCATCATCATGATGTTTTGGTATTTAAGGCGTTGCGAGTGTCCTGGACTTTAAGGTGGGCAACACCAGGCAACGTCTCACGCCTGCTCTCCATGCGGTCCAATCCAGAGGGTTGATACCAGTCATGTTGCGTGCAGTCAAGTCACTTTGTACGCACTTAAGCCAGCTCTTTCATACACCCTCGTGCCTGGGGTATCCATGCGTGTTATTTAACTTGAAATTTTGTAGGAATGATCAGATACCTCTGCAGATTGTTATAAGGGAGTTGTATTCGTCTTTTTCTTATAAAAAGGAGCCTGAATGAAGCATAAGGACATTTCTTATCTCTGATTTTAATGTGAATCAAACAATATGCCGCCCCTCAAAACGTCATCAAATTTTCATCTTTTCAAGACCCACTAACTCCACAACATTTTTTCTGAGCTCATAACTTCAAGCAGTAGTTTCAATTTTCACCACAGCAATATGATTTTTAAATATTTATGAGAAATATTTTAGGACCCCATACCTCTGATTTTATTAATTCAAACCATTGTTAAAAAATACAAAATTATGGTGATTTTCAAAATTTTAGCAATTTTGATCATTTTAAAATACCTAATTTTTTAATTTTGTTTTTATTTTTATTCATCGCAAACAAGGCATATTACCACCGAAACATAAGGGGTTACTGATAGGGACTAGATTTATATAGAAAGGGAGCAACCTAAGAGGGGAGTTGGGTAGCAAGATGTTTGTTCACATTACATTTAAATTTTTGCATGTTGGCACGGTCGGGGGAAACTGGGAACATAGAGGGAATTCCAAAGGCAACAGTCCGAGTAAAGAAAAATTAGAGTAGAAAGTTCTCCAGCATCAGGTTATGAAGTTCGCTGAAGAATGCTGGCGAGTACAATGGGCGAAACGTTGTGATCATAGCAATAACCACGATGAGAGGTATGAGTGACCATAGCAAGAATAAAAACAAGCAGACTTACCCTTCAACAAACATGTGGTTGGCCAACCGTACACAATGTTCCCACAATGTATCGTGGACAACTTTGGAGATAGGAACATGTCGGCTAACCTCATGTAGTCGAAATTTGAAATTTTCAAAACTCTGGAAAGAAAAAAAAATGAAATAATAAAAAACTGCAACTTTGAATTAATGTTTTTTTCTTCTCATTTAATGCTGAAACACGACCATTTATTGTACAAGATCGATCGATAATTGTTTTTGATTTTATGGCATATCAATCCTTTTTGCATTATTTAATACTGAATCCACTCATTTTAGACAAGGTTTTTATGCTTCATGCTCTTAATATCGTCAAATATTTAATAGATTCTATTTTGTCTACAAATTGTTTGTAGATTAATTGGTTTTATGGGCTAAACAGGGTTGGAGAGTCGGAAGTTTTGGAAGGAGGTAGAGTCAGAGGTAGAGTCGGATTTTTTAATCCAAAGAATCAACAGGCAGTCTGAATATTGGAAGACTTTAAAATAAGGAGTCAGAGTCAAATATTTTGGAACTGTCACAGTTGGAATTTTTGGAATTCTAGGAATCAGACGTTATACCTTCAGACTCTGCAACTCTTCTATAAATGATTCCATTTAACCGAGAGATGAGAACTGGCAGGTACAACCACTTTGGGTCAGTCCACACTGGTTGCAGTTGCGTGTCTTAGCCTGGAGCAAATCTATTTCACACATAAATGGTTAATTGGGTGTTAGGTTTTGGCTCATTTTCTCCTAAAACCGCACATATGTTTTGTATATACGATTGGTTTGTTGATTAATTTGTTTTGTAAATAAATAGTCGGTAAATGATATTTTCCATTTAACCTATGGATGGGACTCCGACAGGTATTACCACTTTGGGTGAGAGTGAACCTGACGAGTAGCGGTAACTAAGGAGCGACTATACACTTCTCGAAGCTTCCAAATTGGGACCTCATCACTAGCTGAAGCTTTGTGTTTTACCAAGGTCGGTCGGTAGGTGTTAGAGAGCTTAGAGTTGATAGGATTGGGAAATGGAAAAGGCTGGGAAAGATGAATTTTGGAACGGTGAGATTTTTTTGATTTTTTTAACATAGTTCACCCCAAACAAGGCAAGCCGCCACTGTAGATGTAAGGGGATACTGAGAAGAAGGGTGACCGATTTTTTTTATTTGGGGGGGGGGGGGACCTAAATTGGGAGCTGTGCAGCGAGATGTCTGTTTACATTAGTTTTACATTTCTGCATGTCAGTAGCGTCAGGAAAACAGGTAGCAGGGAGGGAGTTCCAGAGTCCAGCAGCACAAGGAAAGAAGCTTTTGGAGTAGAAAACTCTTCAGCATCTGGGGACCTCCTCAGTGAATAGATAGGATTTGGCAGACTGTCGGGTTGGTCTAGTGAATTTACGTCATGGGGGCACCAGAGCAGCAAGTTCATCAGAGCACAATCCATTGAAGTACTTGTAAAACAGGCACAGATGGAGATGAACATCTTGTCTAAAGGTGTCGGGTTAGGGTTTAGTGCTGTGCCACGGACAGACACATAGATGGGCTCCTGACAGATGCTATCACTCCAAGTCAGTGGACCTCAGAATAATAGCAACTAACACATTACTCAATAAGTCCCGGGCCTAACTAATAAAACAATGTTTTAGGCAAATAGTTTCCTTCTACGGTGGTACACTGATTCCAACGTTTTTTACACATCCCATTTGAAGCTTGAGTAGACAGAGATTGAGTAGTTGATAGGGTTGGGAAGAAGGGTAGACAGAATAAAAAAAGAAAAAAGGTAGAAAGGGATGGGAAGCATTGATTTTAGCATAGTGGAGATAGAGAGTGTGATGCGAACACTTTGCCCAAGGATGTTTACAGCAGTTTAGTGTCATGATAGGAACCGCAACATCCATTAGACTCAGATCGCTATTTTACAGTGATAGTTGGAAGGAATATAAAGGTTCATACCTTTTTAAAGGACATCAGCGTTTGGGAGAACTTCACGGAGTTGACTGGGCTTGAACTCAGTTTGCTGATATCCTAATCAACATCATTAGTTGAACCTCTTGTCAAAGGGAACATAGCCGATAAACCTGGAGAGTGAACGCGTGTGAGTGGAGCATCGATAACAATTACACCATTAGCTCTCCTCTCAATTAATGATCTTCAAAATTCATTTTTAACTCATTTATATTATAACTGATTCTTTTTTTTGTCTGCCTGCCTTATAGGCTTCAAAACTACTCAACAAATTTGGCATGAAGCATCCTTGATGTAACGGGTGTGTCATAATGGGTTGAAAATGTTTATACTACTAGCACTAGTACAATTGCTGACACCATCAAAATAAACTCTTATAGACTCCAAAATTAATGAGCAGAATTGTACCAAATTTGGTATGTATCAGGGAGGCAGTTAAACTTTATATTACTATTAACTATAATACTATTACCTACTCTACTTTTAATAATAAACATGTACAGCCTCCAAAACTATTGGATATAATCGCAGCAGATTTGGCATCAAGAACCCTTGTTATGCAAGCCGTAATGAAATCAATAATGCTAATTATGATACTTAAAAAATGAGCCAACTTTGCAGGTTTTAGATTAGAAGCTGTTTAAAGAGAGACTTCTTAGCTAGTATATATACTTTATGAACATTTTAATATCTTTTTTAATTAAAGTTAAAAAAAAGGTGAATAAAAGATGACATTCACTATTTGAGATCATTCATGATTTGTCTCCAATCTCTAAAAAAAACAGCTATTTTATTTCACTTTGTTGTGGACTGATTCGGATTCACCCATAGTGACAGGATGAATTCGTCAGGTCACTTTTCCCCTACCAAGGAGAACCGTTTAGTGAACCGTTTAGCACGTCTGCCTAGAGCTGGTAATGGTGACCAACTTATTGTAATTAAGTATTCTTAGTACAATTCCTATTCCTTTCAATTTCTGTTTTGGGTTTCTTATTTACTTATTGTCATTGTTACGATATAACAAATTGGTGATGAGAGATTACGATTTAAAATCCAGTTTGTTAACACATAACAAATTCACGATTTTCAATCAGGACTCACATAAAAAAAAAAAAATAAATTTCCGAACAGTGGATTTAAAACCTTTGATGGTAACATTACAAACACATAATGAAAACGCTTCTCGCATAAGAACAATTTTTTTTCTTCTAAAGGAAATTGCCAACCAAATTGTTTTTACTATTTGACAGTGACTTTTTTGAAAGGATTTGAGATGAAAAGATATTTTTGTTTTCATTGTATTTGGACTGTACGTAATAGTTTTCTCTTTTAAAAGGCTACAGTGTATTTTAAACAACTGTTGTCTGAGGAAAAACAAAACAAAATATAAAAAAAAAAAAATGAAGGAATTGCAGCAAACTAGGGTCCAACTTTTAAAAATACAAGTGGAACACCAGCAAAGAAATGACAAAAGGTTTGAAAAAATGTTGGAATTTATTGTCTAGCGGACACAACAACCAAAGCAAGCTGGATTCTTTTCACCAAATACGGTTGCCAATTCGATTGGAGAATTCACGTATGACACAGATAATGGTTCTATTTTTTCTGCCTATTTTCGGAGGTTTGCCAACATTTTCAAGGAAGAATGTTTAGAATGGTCGCAAGAAAAAAAAGTTTGCCTACTTCTTCAAAAATTGAACCAAGCGTGCCATAATAGGTACTGCAACTATATTCTACCAAGGGTACCGGGCGAAATTTCATTTGATGAAACTGTGCAACTCTTGACAAATGTTTTTGGCGAAAAGTCGTTCCTTTTCAACCTACGTTGGAAGAAAAAAGAAAGAGACGACAAGGATTTTTTTTAGCTATGCCAAACTTGTAAATAGAGGGTGCCAGCAGTTTAAACTGGAAGAACTGACTGCAGACAGATTCCGATGTCTAATTTTTGTTCAGGGCTTAACCGCAAGCAAAGATTCTGAGATAAGGGCGAGAATCTTGACGAAGTTGGAGCAGGACCCTAATTTAACGTTGTAAGCGATTGTTGACGAATGTAATAGAATCGTAAGCATGTGACACAATTCGATGAAGATTGAAGAAAAGGACATAGCTCAGGTCCGATATGCCAGAAGAGACAGTTAAAAAAATAGACATTTGAAACCTATTCGTCGCTACACAGAAAGCACACAAAAACGGAAACCAAAAACATGTGGAAACCACACAGAAGTGGAAACCAGACATGTTGTTCAGGTTTAGGATTTCATATAAAAGGCAGGTGTCCCTTTAAAAACAAAATTTGTTATTTTTGTGGAAGGTTAGGGCACGTAATGCATCTGTGTAGAGAAAAAAGGTCGAACACAAAGAGTTTTGCAAATGCTGTAATTTCCAGGAAAAATGGCGGGGGCCATCATGAAAGAAAATTTTTGATATAAAAATGAACAACAAAAATGTTCTTTTTCAGATAGACACTGGTAGCGACTTGTCTATAATCAGTGAAGACTCCTGGAAAAAAATTGGAAAACCAACATTGGTTCGCAGCGAAAAGGTCACAAAAAGAGTAACTGACAGAAAGCTGAATTTCATAGGGCAATTTATGTGCAACATTTCTTTTGGAGGTAAGACGTGTAAAGCGAAAGTCTATGTTCTGAAAAATACTTCCGATTTATTCGGTACCAACTGGATGGCTTTATTTGACTTGTGGGATATATCGATAAACTTATTCTGCAATTCGGTAAAACCCCCTCCCAAACACAAATGGTAAAAGTGAAAAACTTAAGACTCTGAAAAAAGATTTCCCTGAAATATTTTCATAAGGTTTGGGAAGATGCATAAAAACGAAAGTAAAATTGGAGGTAATGGAAAATGCTACCCCAATTTTTAAACCGAAGCGTAGAATCGATAGACCTGGAGCACATTCGCCTAGAACAAATGGGGGTACTTAGAAAAGTACAATATTCAGAGGGGGCGTCACCCACGGTTTACATAAAAATAAAAATATTCGTCTGTGTCTGAATTTCTCAACAGGCTTGAATATGTGCCAGAAAATACATGAATATCCATTGCCCAGCGCAGAAAACATTTTTGCCCGGTTAAATGGTGGAAAAAAAATTCTCAAAATTAGATCTCTCAGATGCGTATATCTGTGAGTAGAAGTCGAGGAAGAGAGTACAAAATTACTCACTATCAATACGCATAGAGGGTTGTATTCGTTTAATCGTCTACCTTTCAGAGTGAAAGTAGGACCAAGTTTGTTCCAAATGGATAACAAGTTAGCAGGTTTTACTTGGACGATATATTGATCAAGAGCGAGATCGTTGAACAACACATTGAACATGTGAAGGAGGGTTTTAAAAAAATCTCTGTACATGGATAAATTAATTTTTTATGTCCAGAATAAAATATTTAGGATAAATTATAGATGCAAAAGGCAGAAGACCTGACCCAGAAAAGTCGAGTGACATAAAAAATCTGCCAGCCTGATAAATGTTGCTGAATTGCAAATATTTCTAGGTTTTGCTAATTATTATCAGATATATATAAATAATATGCATGATTTATGTTCCCTGGCGAACAAATTGTTAAAAAAAGATTAAAAAATGGCAATGGACAGAAAATTGCCAGAAGGTTTTTCAAAAGATTAAAGATGTTCTTACATTATGATCCGAAATTAGAAATAATTTTGGCTACTGATGCGAGTAATTATGGCATCGGAGCCATACTACTCCATAAAGACAATTTAGGGGGCACAAAAGCCATTGCTCATGCGAGCAGAGGTTTTATCTCAGCTGAGAAAACTATAGCCAGATCGAGAAGGAAAGTTTATCCATTATTTTCAGGATGAAAAAAATTTCACAAATTCATTCATGGTCGTCAACTTATTTTACAGATGGATCATCGTCGTCTATTACGTTCGATTTTTGGATCAAAGAAAGGAATCCCAGTTCATACAGCAAATAGATTACAGCAATTGAGCACTATTCTGCTAAATTATGATTTCAAAATGGAATATATTCCTTCAAAGAAGTTAGGCCATGCTAATAGCTTGTTCCAATTAATTCTGAAATATTGTGAACCAATAGAAGATACAGTAATCGCATCACTCAAAGCTGAAAGTGAAATAAAAGAAGTACTGGTTAGCACTGTACGCAAACTCCCAATGACTGCGCAAGAAATACAAATAAAATCTACAAGTGATAATTTTATTAAAAACATGATGGATAAAGTGAAGTGCAAACAAAGGGGAAATATAAATTCGTTCGTAAGCAATAACTGTTCAATTTGTGACGAAATTTTAATGTATGCCGAGTGCGTCGTGATCCCAATGGCACTACAAAAGAGACTGTTCAAGGAATTTCATTGTGGTCACCTAGGAATGTGCAAAATGAAATTGCTTATGCATACGTTATTTGGCCAGGTATGGACCAGGACATTGAGAGGACAATTAAGAGCTGTAGAGGTTGTGCTCTAGCAGCTAAAACACCACCAATAACGACAGCATCATGGCCGAAAGTGGACACGCCATGGTCTAGACTACATCTAGATTTTGCTGGACCGCTAAATGGTGCATATTACTTGATTGTGGTGGACAGTTTAACAAAATGGCCAGAGATTCTGAAATGCAAAAAGCCAACATCTGCCATAACAATAACTGATTGTGAGTTAGGCCACACAGAAATTGTCTTTTATTTGAAATAAAATAAGTGCTTCATTAAACGGAGAATCCCGCTGAGACCAACCTACTTGAGAAAAGTAATGTTCCTAAATGGGCTCCAGATGAACCCCTTTGAGTGGACACTGTCTAGCCGTTATCTCTATTGGATATCTCCAGTAGTCAGCTTCTGGGTGATCAAATGATGACCACTGAGAAAAAACCAGAATCCAAGATTTCCAGTCAGGAGTGAGAATATTCCAGGAGAGGGGAAGGAGAGGAGTCAGAGCCTCAGGGCATGACAGGGAGTTTGTTTTTTGTTTTCTGAGAGCTGCCGGTTAGTTGGGTCGATGTGCCTCTCCGGGCAAGGTGAGTCCTTAGGGCTCTTAGCTAAAGGATTGTGTTTATTGGACTTATATTTTATTTGGCTGGAATAAAAGATATCATTTTACAAGTCTGCTGCTATCCAACCTCAGAAAATTTGTAATCTCTCCCAACAAAAATAAACATCTGTTAATTGTTTATAAACTGGGCTTGTGGTTTTGCTTAGCATGAGAATTCTTTGTTGCAGCACTGACTGAGTCAAACGGCAACGTTGCACCAGGCACAACGAGTGGGATGATCACGGCCAGTGCAGTGAACGCACGCATGCATGTTCATATCTTGAGTCATTTGTTATTATCATTATCATTTAAGAAAAGACAGTAAACTGAAAGAACTATATCTAGTTCTTTCAGTTTACTGTCTTTTCTTTCTTAATTATTGGTTCCCATATTGTATTTATATTTACACTTGACCTACTTAAGAGGTCATTGTAGCCTAGCATATGTGCTGATTCTTTCCAAACCTTCCAATGTTGCTGTTTGTCGAATAAAGAAAAGCAACAAAGAAAATAAGATCAGTTTTCATATTGAATTTGATTTGACCGTTTTATGGGTTATTTAAAGCCAAAACCCAAACCAGACCTGCAAATGCCCAAAGTGCAAATCTCTGGATATTCATACAAAAAATTGAGAAATTTCGCCAAAAATCTGCAGAATAATCTGACTTTTTATCGTCGCAGTAAAAATATTTATGCAATAAAAAATCTATGATAACACCAAAGTGGATTTTTATTCAATTATTTATTTTTAACTTTTAATCATTTTTTATCTCGTAGTTATGTGTTATTTTGAAATAAAGTGAACCGCATGGACGTACAGCATAAAATACAACAAAGAAGAAGACACATACGGAAATAAATGTGTATTTTAAGGTGTTACTGTGTTATAAATTGTGAAAACATGGGATTACCTGGCAAACGGTCTCGATGCGCGCTCTGCAGGGCTGGACCGTCCAAAGAGCGGCAAGATGGCGTCCTAGGCTTAATATCGCCAGGTAATCCCGTGAAATCTCGTGTTCTCTCGCGGAGACGAGAGTCCAGTTTGATATAAAAACGGGTCGCTGGAGGCAAGACGGCAGAAGGCTGAGAGCGTAGTCTACGAGGGACGACGTGGAAAGAAGAAGAGAAAGAAGAAGAAGAAGAAGAGAAAGAAGAAGAAGAGAAAGAAGAAGAGAAAGAGGAAGAAGAGAAAGAAGAAGATAACGAAGTAGAGAAAGAAGAGGTGGAAGATTAATTTTTTCTGCTACAAGCTATTTCGGCATTGTTATGGAAAAATTCGACGTCAGATTGATTCCGGAATTCGACGGCTCTCCTGCTGGTCCATCGGTGGTCGAATGGCTGGAGAAGGCCGAGCGTGTTTGCCGGTTGTGCAAAATTAAAGACCCAGCTATGGTCATCCCATTGAGACTCACTAAGGGGGCTTACGCCGTGTACCAGCAGCTCAGAAATGATGCGACCATGGAGCAGATTGCACAGGCGCTGCACGGGGCATTTGGTGCAGATCCTTTTGTTGCCTGGAGGCAATTTTCCGAACGCCGGCTTGGGCCGGGGGAGACAGTGGACGTCTACATGGCCGACTTGAAAAAGCTTGCTGCTCCCTTCGGCGGTGCGAGTGACCGCATATTGGCATGCGCCTTTTTGTCTGCACTTCCGGACGATGCAAGCCGACTGCTGCGAGCATCATTGAGACTCACAGAGATTGAATTGGTGGAGTTGTTGGCGAGAGCACGAAACATCTTGAAGGACGATCGAGAACTGGTCTCTGCAGCGGTTGACACCTTGGACTCGCCAGCAGAGGGCCTACGATGCTATACATGTGGTGGCCCCAACCACTTCTCCAGAGACTGCAGAGGCGGCACAAGGCGCACCCCAAATTATGGAGCACGAAAAGTAATACGGTGTTACCAATGCAATAAGCCAGGCCACATAGCACGGAATTGTCCGGGAAACGGGCAAGGGGAGGACGCCGCAGCGCTAGCACCCTCCCCAAAGCGGCATTGAACAAAGCGCTTCCTGCAGTGACAGTTCAAGTTGATGGGTGTAAACGTTCAGCGCTGGTTGACACCGGCTGTACCCAAACCCTCCTTCGAAAGGAATGTTGCACCACATGGAAGAAACGACAGATCCCCGTCCTGACTGTCGGCAAAGGCTCATTAGTGTGTTGTGGATCCAGTGTTGTTCATATCAGCATTGACAATGGCCCCCCGGTGGCTGTGACGGTGTTGGTGGTCGATGGGGAGCTGCTCGGATATGACCTTCTCCTTGGAATGGACACTATTACACAGCTAGGCGGAATTACTGTAAACAGCGTCGGTGATGTGAGATTCCCTCGACCAGACAAACAAATGTGTGCAGCAATCACTCTTGACGAACCCGATTTCCACGCAGAATATGACAAGGGCACAAACACATGGACAGCGTCCTGGAAGTGGGCAGGCCCACCAGTGTCTTTGCGGAATCGGCTGACAGAGTATCCCCCTCCTGCATGGCTTAGGGGGCAGTACGAGGCAGAACTTCAAGTGTGGCTGGATAACGGCTGGTTAATTCCATACCCAGAGGATGAGCTCGGGCCCCCGCGGGGGCTAATTCCCCTGATGGCTATCAGACAAGAGAACAAGCAGAAAGTTCGACCTGTTCTTGATTACCGGGAACTCAATGAACACGTTGACCCGTACACTTCGGGGGCTGACGTTTGTGCTCATAAACTGCGAGAGTGGCGACGGCAGGGTGGACTTGCGAAGAGCTTACCTACAAATACGTGTTGAGAAATCGCTGTGGCCATTCCAGACGGTGGTAGTCAAAGGAACTCGCTATTGCTTGACCAGGCTGGGGTTCGGCTTGAATGTAGCCCCGGGCATCATGACGGCGATCATGCGGGCGATCCGGCGTCAGGATAAAGCTGTGCAACAGGCGACATCGTCTTATATAGACGACATTTTTGTCAATGAGAGCCTGCTGTCTGCCCAGGCGGTCAAAGAACACTTTGAGCACTTCGGGTTGTCGTGCAAGGAACCGGAGCGGCTGCAGGATGGGGCGAAAGTGCTCGGGCTGCAGGTGAGCGGAAGTGCAGATGGCCTCCAATGGGGAAGGGGCGGTGAAATCCCGGAAATCCCATCTACCATCACACGTCGGAGCACGTTTTCCGTGTGTGGAAAACTGGTGGGTCACTTCCCTGTGTGTGGGTGGCTCCGAGTGGCTGTGGCGGCTATAAAGCGACGGGCAACTTCTTTGTCAACAGGATGGGACGATGAGGTGCGTGATCCTTCCCTGCGAAGCATGCTGGTGGAAGCTGTGGCCAGAGTGACCAATGATGACCCTGTACGAGGGAGCTGGTGCGTCGATGGGAGTGAGTTTACAGTTTGGGTGGACGCCAGCTCACTTGCCCTTGGCGTTGCTCTGGCAGTCAACGGAAGTATAGTAGAAGATGCCTGCTGGCTCCGGCCAGAGAATGACGCTAAGCACATAAACCTAGCTGAACTCGATGCTACACTGAAAGGAGTCAATCTAGCGCTTCAGTGGCAGGCTAGCGTCCTCCACGTTATCACGGATTCCACGTGTGTGCATCGGTGGATGACCGATGCCTTGAACGGAAAAGCACGGCTGACAACGAAGGCATCGGCCGAAATGTTAATCCGGAGGCGGCTTGCTACCCTAACCGAAACCATCAATGAATACAACTTGGTCATAGATGTGACACTGGTGCAGTCCTGTTTGAATCGAGCGGATCGATTGACCAGAGTGCCTCGCCGTTGGCTGGACCTGCAGAAAGAAGTGAACGAACCAGCACCTGTAAATTGTGCTGCGGTGGGACGTAGACTCAGCCCAGAGCGTATCGCTGATGTCCATTGCCAAAGCGGGCACCCTGGTGTAAACCGAACCTTTTACTTCGCCAGGTTGGTTGACCCCTCTGTGTCACGGAGGGCTGTGAAATCTGTTGTGAGAAGTTGCAACACCTGCCAATCGATCGACCCAGCACCTGTCCGGTGGAAGAAGGGCACACTCGGTGTGAAGTATAACTGGGATAGGATTGCGATGGACATAACTCACTACAACGGGGGGAATTTCTTGACCCTTATTGACTGCGGACCGTCCCGATTTGCATTGTGGCGGTCCCTTCGCCGGCAGGATACGGCTGCCATTGTCCATGAGTTGGAAAGTGTGTTCCTTGAGCGTGGCCCTCCTTCTGAGATATTGACCGACAATGGCCCCGCTTTTGTTAGTGCACCGTTCAAACAGTTTGTAGATGGCTGGGGTGTCCGTCTGCGTTTTCGGTGTGCCCATGTGCCCAGTGGGAACGGAATTATTGAGCGTAACCATAGGACTATCAAGACCATCGCAGCGCGGAAGGGGTGTACGGTGGCTGAAGCAGTCTATTGGTATAACGTCACCCCTAAGGACGATACTTCACCCTCCACCGCGCCAGCTAATGCGCTACATACATACCATGTCAGGGCGAGAGGTTTGGAGAGCAGCTTACTGCCCGAACCAGAACCTCCACAGGAGAAAATGAAAAAAGGAGATGTCGTTTGGGTTAAAAAACCCCGGGGCCAGTGCACGACTCGTTACGGAACCGGTCGTGTCACTGAAGTGATCAGCCCGCAGGCGGTGCGAGTTGATGGAGTACCCCGTCACATTAAAGACTTAAGATCGGTATTCCAAACGCAGCTGCCATTTAACGAGGATAATGACATTGAATCCGTGACCAGCGAACCATCATTCTGGTTCATGACGGCTTCATCGCGCAGCGACACTGAGAGTGATAGCCTTGAATGTACTGACCCTCCTACTGCTGATGAAAGCCCGGACAGTGATGCTGCGATGCGCAGCCTCAGGTTCGCTGACCTTCCTGCCACGGAAGACAGCACGGATGACGATGAGGCCCCGAATCCCCCTCCCCGAAGAAGCACTCGAAGAAAAAGGACACGGCCTCCCTGCTCTTTCTGTGATAATGAGATCAGGGGGGAGTGTGTTATAAATTGTGAAAACATGGGATTACCTGGCAAACGGTCTCGATGCGCGCTCTGCAGGGCTGGACCGCCCAAAGAGCGGCAAGATGGCGTCCTAGGCTTTATATCGCCAGGTAATCCCGTGAAATCTCGTGTTCTCTCGCGGAGACGAGAGTCCAGTTTGATATAAAAACGGGTCGCTGGAGGCAAGACGGCAGAAGGCTGAGAGCGTAGTCTACGAGGGACGACGTGGAAAGAAGAAGAGAAAGAAGAAGAGAAAGAAGAAGAGAAAGAAGAAGAAGAAGAGAAAGAAGAAGAAGAGAAAGAAGAAGAGAAAGAGGAAGAAGAAGAGAAAGAAGAAGATAACGAAGTAGAGAAAGAAGAGGTGGAAGATTAATTTTTTCTGCTACAGTTACATTAATAGTTTTTTTGTTTTGTTTATGTTCTTAAGTGTCTTATTTGCAATATGTATACATTAGTTTTGTTCAGAGATTTTCAATTGGGTTTTTGAAGATGGAACAAAAAATAATCAGGTCTGTTCTTATTGTCGTTTTAATTCACTACATTTACTCACTCTCTGTTGTGGGAAGTCATGGTTTTTTACAACTCCAGACTTTTGGCACCAGATAAAAAGTTTTTTTTTAGCATAATCAAATATGAGTTTTCTCAATAACATTGCGAGAGGTGGCAGATCTGAATAATATTATACACAATTCACTGAACATGATCAGCCATTTTACTCGATTGTTGGATGGAAGTCAGGGTGATCTAATTAACTGAATTGCTTACCTTAAGTATGATATCAACGTAAGTGTTGTGTTGAGACATGATATCCTTTACGTCCCACTTGACCATGGTCATTTGATTCACAAGACTTGCATAGTCAATGGCTTGGGTAGAGACAACACGATAGATAGGCTTCCTCAGCTCAGCAGCCATCTTAACTGTCTGCATCACAATAAAAGAAAAGTTGATTCATTTAGTTTCAATTAGATGTCCGACCAGGCATTGCCCAGGCATTGCCTTTTCACTTTCACTTTTGTTTCACTTAATTTTTTTTAAACTCTTTTCTTTTTTTGTAAAATTAGTTATTTTTTTTAACAACATATGATTTTGAAAGTTAAATTTACTTAATATGGTATCATTTTGTCATTAAAATATTAATTGAACCAAATTGTTATAAAACTATAATTAATTGTTTAACGTAATGTTGTATTCATCATCATCATCATCATCATCATCATCATCATCATCATCATCATCATGATGATGATGATGATGTTGTATTACGATGATGATTTAATCTCTATTTATAAAATTATTGGATGTAAAAAGTTTCTAAAACTTTAAATGCATACGGATTTGCAAAGAATTTCAAAACCAGAATTGACTTTCTATTTTACAGTTTAAATGCTTCCAAATTCCTTTCAAATTTCGAAGTGTCATGAAGTAATTCATTCTTTCTAACTATTAATGAAAGATTAAAATGGCTGACTTGTTTCTGAATAAATCGAAGTTCATTCTGGTGGATTTAATTTTGTAATTAAATTATGTTTTTAAAATTTTATTTTATGCTATTGCATTTTTGATTTCAATGAATATTTGATTAATAATAAATAAATAAAAAATATTTAATTTGTAAGTTACATAATCATGAGTAAAACACACACACAGACACACATGAAGGTGTCTTATAACTTATTAATACAGATATAATGAAAAATTATAACAAATAAATGTTGTTATATATATATATATATATATATATATAACGGTCGCATATTTTTGCTAGTTGTTTTAAGTTACATATGCATTGCATTACATTTTAAACTAAGTAAAATGTAACCGCAGGGAAAGTGTTTAGAAAACAAATCTTTAAATTCTCTTTGATAAATAGAAGAAAGTTGTTAACTGGAAGTTATTTTATTGTTTCAGAAAAAGGTGTACCTAAAGTAAAAATTAACAATCAAAAAAATAAAATACAGTGAACACGATTCTAAAATCAGTTATTTAACTACTCAGTGAAATGTGTTTTTTGTTTTACAAAAAAAAAAAAAAAAGAAAATCACCCCATCGTTTATTTTAATAAATAAAACACGGAATAATAAAAACATAGTTTTTACATAATTTTTAAATCAATTATTTTTTAAATTAAACAATTCTCAAAGACTACGATCACGTAACACAACTGTTCGTACTAATACTGTCACATTTACACCAACTATCAACAATACAACTATTTGTACTATAATTACTACATCAACAACAACTACCACAACAACCGACTATTCGTACTGCTAACTACTACCAGCAACGTGTTGACTATTTATACTGATATTACTACTACCACCATCGCCACGACTACTACTACTAATTGATTCAATAAATTTGTGCTTTAAAACATAATTTCTAACAAGATTTTTAAATCAAACAAAGGCAAAACGTTTTAATAAAAAACGTAAATATATAATTTTTGAACGACTCGTACCATAAATAATGTGTTATTAATCAAATAATGTGTGTCCATCTCTCTTACTCTCTCTCTCTTTCTTGAAATAGAACTTTCTGTGCGTTCGAATAATCAGAGGGCGAATAACCAAATGTTGGAATGGCCGTCGGCTGTTCCATCATATTCCATTACAATCTAATTTAATTATGTAACTCAATTATGTAGATTTAAAAAAACAATGTCTTTAATTCAATTTGTAATTTTTATTAAGATTAATATTGAGGAAAGAACTTTAAATACATCTGGAAATCTGAAAACCCCCCATCATGAGTGTATATTTGCGAATATGAATTTATTAGAAGCTTTAAAACAAATTAATTATGTGAATTTGAAAGACACGTGATGTTCAGAGAAGCTTTGGAATAGGTATATATAGGAGCTGATAATTAGATATAAAAAGAGAGCGATCAAAACTAATAATATAGTTTCAGCTTCAGACAGATACATAATCTTTAATAGATTTATAGTTTTAATTACATTTTGACAGCATTTGTTATACAAATTATTTTTCACCATTTGATGTGATTTGATTAATGCTTCTATATGGAATCCTGATGTCTGAGGGATGATTTTCAAAAATGTTTAAATGTGTTTTCATACAAGTTCAGTTTTCTGGATCAATCAATCCCTTTGCAAATGTGTGATAAGAATTTAAGAACAATCTAGGCCAAATAAGAAATTCAAAAATTTAACAAAAAAAAAATAATTAACAAGAATAAATAAAAAGACTAACCTGAGAATAAAATTGTTGCAGGAACGCTTTTTTATTCTGAGGTATGGTGCTGTCCAAATAGGATTGCAAAAATTCAAATTGTTCGGCCAGGAACACACTGCAGAAGAAAAGAGAAAACGTGCAAATGTTAAATTTGAAATTGGCTTTTGGAAATTAAATATTTTTTCATGAGAGGATTCATATCGTTAAAATAAATTATTTTTAATGTTTCTATTGTGACAGTCTGATAATCTTGGAATGAAGTACTGCCTATGATGAGCGAGGTATTATCTATGCTAAACTTGGAGATTTTGTGAAATAAATAATGCTGTGGGGGTCGTCATACTTTTTTTGGTGATAACTTCCTCCACAAATAAAAATAATAATAAGAAAACTTACATGCAAAATCAACGGAAGTTTATTTACTGAAATAAACTATTAACAAATAGAATATATTTCTTTTTGTAATGAGTTCATGAGTCCTTCCTTTAGTTTCAGGGTAAGTAAAAAGAAGAATGTCTTTTCTTTTGTTGAATGTTCATTTGTTATAAAATGTTAAAAGAGGCAATAGGTAATGTTCGCCTGTGAAATTGTATGAAGCGCGCGAAAGGGTGAAATGGAAGAGTGATAGTAAGATGCGTGTAACCTCCGGATAAAAAGTCAGTTGAAAGAGAAAGTTTGAAATGTCTGCGTATGCATCAAAATATTGTCCAGGTAGTGTGACTGCTGATCCAAAAACTACCTCCGCTGGCGTGCTTTGTAAATCCTCTTTCATCGTGTTTCGGATCATTAATAGGATTAATGGTAAATTATCTGACCAGTCTGCATTGTTATGACTCATAGCCAAAGAAGTTTTTAGCTGTCTGTGGAAGCGTTCGACAAGGCCGTTCGAGCAAGGGTGATAAGCCGTTGTCTTTATGTGGGATGTTCCCAACAATTGGTTGAATTCTGCGAAGAGTTTCGATTGAAATTGCGAGCCTCTGTCCGTTGTGAGTACTGACGGTACTCCAAAAATCGCTATCCAGTCTTTTAATATTGTTACAGCTACTGTCGCCGCCGATGTGTCCTTCACGGGTATGGCTGTTGGCCATCTGCTGAACCTGTCGACTATGGTGAGAATGTGGGTGTGTCCTTTCGAAGGGGGTAATGGCCCCACCAAGTCAACATGGATATTGGTAAACCTGGCATCTGGCGTACTGAAAGTACCCAGTGGTGACTTTGTATGCCTGTGTATTTTATTCTTTTGACAGGATACACACGTCTTGGTCCAATTTCGAATATCTGTATTCATTTTCGGCCAAACGAAACGGTCTGCTATTATTCTTACCATGGCTCGTTTGCCTGGATGAGATAAATTGTGGAAATGTTGAAAAACATGTCGTCTGATGCTTGGCGGTATGTATGGACGTGGTTGTTTTTTCGTTGTATCACAATAAAATGTTGTTGTACTAAAAGGTACAGGCATTTCCTTCAGTTGCAAAGACGTTTTCTGTTGTACGTCAGTGAGTGTCTCGTCCGTCTTTTGTTCTTGTGCAATTAATTCCATACTCAGCGAACTGGAATTTATCGAAGTTATTGCAGCTCGTGATAATGCGTCCGCCACAATGTTTTCTTGTCCCTTGACGTATCTGATGTCTGTAGAAAATTGAGCAATATAATCAAGATGTCTGATTTCTCTTGGGCCATATTTATCTATGTGTGTATGCAGTGCATACGTTAACGGTTTATGGTCAGTGTAAATACAAAAGTTTCTTCCTTCCAACAGATGTCTAAAATGTTTAATTGCCAAATAAATTGCTAATAGTTCCCTTGAAAAGGTACTGTACTTTGTCTGTGTCTTGCTCAGTTTGGCTGAAAAAAACGAAATAGGGGTCATTGTATTCCCTGTCAGTTGGTGTATAACTGCTCCTACAGCTATGTCTGATGTGTCTGTTGTAAGTGTAAGTTTCGATTCCTCACTGTCCTTAATATTATTCAATTTTGTGAAATTGACTAAGGCAGTTTTAGCTTGATGGAAAGCTTTCAAAGCTGATCCTTCCAGTTTTAATTGTTGGTTTTTCGTTTTGTTCTTCAATAATGACGTTAACGGTGCAAGGATTGTGGAACAGTTGGGTAAAAATCGTCTGTAATAATTAATTACACCTATGAAGCGACGAATTTGTCTAACAGACGTAGGTTGTGGAAAATTCGTAATGGCACTTACTTTTTCGGGTAATGGTGATATTCCATCCTTATCAATTGAATGTCCGAGGAAATTTACTTCTTGCTGACCGAAAATACATTTGTCCAAGTTTATTTTTAAACCGTAATGGGACAGTCTTTGGAAAACTTGTTCCAAGTGTTGTTTATGTTCGTCGAGGTTTCTACTAGAAATTAGGACATCCTCCACGTATGCGAATACGAATGGAAGGTCCCTAAAAACCTTGTCTATCAACCTTTGGAAGGTTTGACAGGCGTTCCTAAGTCTGAATGGCATTCTGACAAATTCGTAAAGTCCAAATGGCGTGGTCAGTGCTGTTTTATGGATATCTTCTTCCGCCACCGGTATTTGGTGATATGCTGTCACTAAATCCAGTTTGGAAAATATCGTGGCGTTTTGCAGTCCGATTGCGAAATCGTGAATGTGTGGGATAGGGTATCTATCCGGTACAGTTTGTGCATTTAATCTCCTGAAATCGCCGCAAGGACGCCATGTTGTCGCGTCTGATTTCTGTACCATATGTAGAGGAGATGACCAGGCACTTTTGGAAGGTCGAATAATTCCTTGTTGTAACATGCGTTGGAATTCGTCCTTTGCGATCTTGTACTTATCCGGCTTCAAACGTCTGGGGGTAGCGTAGACGGGTTGTCCACTCGTTTTAATATAATGCCTTGCATTATGTTTTATATCATCCGCGACTGTGAATGGCTGAGTAAGTTGTGGGTATTTTTGAAACAGCCGACGAATGTACGTCTCTTCAGGAAAGGCAGAACTAATCCCAGTAGACTGGTATCTTGTGGTGATACCTTTAATTACGATTTTTGTTTGGTTATCAGTCAGTGTGCGATTAGTCATGTCTACTGATAGATTATATCGTGCTAGGAAATCTGCTCCTAATATTGGTGTCGTCACGTTGGCTATGGTAAATATCCACGAAAAAGTGCGACGCAAGCCGAGATTGACGCTTAAGTACTTTTCACCGTATGTCGGTATTTGTGTGCCATTAGCTGCCTGGAGGTGGTAAGGCTGTGGAGTAGCTTTCTGTTTACTTAGCGCTGGTATCACGCTTATTTCGGCTCCGGTGTGTATTAAGAAGTTATATCCGTGATTACTGTCACGAATGAAAAATAGACGACCTTTAGTGGAAAATCCAGCAACAGTTGTCGTCTCTACTGGCTGGAATGATCGTTTCCCTGATTCTTGTTTTCAAAAGTGCAAGGATAAGTGCAACGCCTCGCTTCTGTGCCGAATTTTTTGTGGTAAAAACAGATTTTGTTCGCTCGTGTGTTGCTTCGACCTCTGCTAAAACTTCGTTTTCGGTAGTTCAGTCGATTATTAAATGTGTAACAACGGTTTATTTGCATTAATTCCTGCAATTTACGAGTGAGGTTTTCGACCGTAGTTTTTAGTTCGGCCACTTCGTCGTCTCTCGTCTGTTTTGGCTGTGCTTGTGCTGAGTTTACTTTGCGGCTCCTCAGATTTTCATGAATTCGGTCCGCCATGTCGGCTAGTTTTACCGTGCTTGTCTCTTCCGTTGTGGGAGCCAGAATTTGTACTGTTGTGTCTGGGAGTTTATCCAGCCACAAACTTCTCATAATATTTTCGGACATTTTGTTGTCTCCTAGCAATGATCGCATGTATCGTAAAAGTTGCGACGGTGTGCGATCTCCCAATTCTACTTGGGTGAAGAGATTGCGTAACATTGTCTCGTTTGATAAGCCAGTCCGTCTCAAAATAGCCTCCTTAAGTTCGTCGTATGGATTATTTTCTGGTACATCTCCAATAAATCAGTCACTTCCTCGACAACGTCTGCCGGGAGTTTTTCAACCAAATAACAATACTTGGTTCGCTGAGACGTAATCCGTTTTGCGTCGAAAAGGGCCTGGATCTGGATAAACCACATCTTTATATTGGTGGGATTAAAAGCTGGAATATTTAGCGTTAATGTAGCTAGAGGTGTTTCAACGCGGGGAGCTTCCATTTTTCTGTTTTTTGTTTGAAAGTGATTTTAAAGCCTTTAAACTGTCGGTTGATTTTTTTAATTTTGACTTAAAAGCGACTACCGGCGTAACTCGCTAATTTGTTGCTACATTGTACTGAGATCCACGCTTCATCTGACGACTTGTATCATCCCTTGAGATCTGCATCGTCTTTTTCTTCCTTTGAGTGTTACCGCACGCATGATATCGCCAGTAAGTTAGGAAACCGCGTGTAGCTTATAAGGAGATTCCGTTGTGCATGCAATTCTAAGTCGTGAGTCCTTCCTTTAGTTTCAGGGTAAGTAAAAAGAAGAATGTCTTTTCTTTTGTTGAATGTTCATTTGTTATAAAATGTTAAAAGAGGCAATAGGTAATGTTCGCCTGTGAAATTGTATGAAGCGCGCGAAAGGGTGAAATGGAAGAATGATAGTAAGATGCGTGTAACCTCCGGATAAAAAGTCAGTTGAAAGAGAAAGTTTGATGTTTGTGTGTGCTTAAATACTATTTGGATAGGCTCCAGCGAGCTTAAGGAGAAAAGTTTAGAAAAATATGTCTTTGGAGAAATCTCATTGGACAGAAATATCACGTGGTGTGCTCTTAACTATGTCCGCTCGTTTTGAGTTGATTTAATATATAAGGCCACATCGGAATTTGCGTGGGCGTTATTTTATATTTGTCACGCGCCAATACAATTCTATTCACTCTGCGCGCCTAAATTGTATTTATCCCAAACAACAATTTTTATTCGAATCTTAACCGTGTCAACTGGCACAATGCTAAGAATTTCATATAAATTTTTTGCATACAATTTTAATGTTTGCCAATTTGAGTTTTTTTGTTACTTGAATCATGTTAACAACCATTCATCAAAACTTATATAATTTTAAATATTTGTGAAAAAGACAAATTTTTGTCAATTAGAAACCAATTTCAAAGTAAGATCAAATCAGAGTTTTTTTCCTTGTTTCAACAAAACTTCATTTAAATAACTATGAATACAAACTTTGGGTTTTGAGAGCAAAAACTATTTAACAGAATTTGAGATATTTGCAAAATATTGATATTTTTAGACATTTTAGCAGAAATGTCTCTCAGTTTTGTGTACTTATGGTGATAGAAATTTATATAAATTTCATAAGAACCTAATGAACCAATTTTGAAAAGACCAGAAGACAAATGGACAAACAGGTAGTGGCAGAAACATAGTTCCTTTTCAATTAACATCTGGGACCAATCATGCAGGTTGTAGCATGCAATGAGATTGAAGAAAAACAAAAACATTTATTCAAATTTTGCCCACTTTTTCAACACAAATTCATTCACATTTTAATCTGCAGATAGAATGATATGTCGTACAGTTTTTTTTCCACCTGGTTCAAAACACGAGTATATTTTGTCGGCCATACTTTTCCTTCTTCTGCTTATTGAATACGAAATTCCACATGATCTGTGATTTGAAAAAAAAAAGAAAAACTCTAAGAATGAATGATGAACATTCTACTTACAGGGATTCAGCAGCAACAATCCGCTCGGATAATCCATATAATTTGTCTCGGTTGGATAAATCCACAATTGGTGAGAGGTGAGCTTGAGGAATTTTGTCCTGGAAAGCACAAAATGAATACAGAAAAAATAATTAAATAAAAACTTATCTGCATGCGTGCAAAAACAAAAATGGCATCATTACGAATGATATGCAAGTCATCATTTTATTCAACAGATAAAAAATGACTATTACGTATATTTATTGACATCTTCTGCAAAAGGTTGGACACAAAGTCATTAAGGGTTTGAAAAGCCAGTGCAGTAGGTGAATAGATGAAGTACACTCTGGCCTACAAAAAATGCCTGAGCAGTCCCGTTGGCCTACCCCAGTAGGGACGCCTCAGCAATAGACTAACCCCTTCTCAGAGAGAAGGTAAAGTCTGGAAGGGTGGACTTACTAGGACTGAACAGAACGCTAGCGTAGCTCAACAGCAAGAAGCTTGTCAAGGATGTATCCGTGACTGGTATGAAAACCACCTTCACAGTAGTATCGCGTATTCAACAAAAATATTGAAATAATTATATACCTTGGACGGCAGAAGGGGTTTCATATATGTTGGTCTCCTTGCGGGGACCGGGTTGAAGACATTTTCTGTAGTCTGGATATTTCTTCCACGGACAAGTAGCTGTAACTCTCATGGAAGAAAGATGATGAAGACATCATTTTCACTTGACATCTATTTTCTTACATTTAACTATGGATCCCTTTTCCTTAACTATGAGTTACTTCTGTTATCATTAGAGGGAACACAATGAGTTTAAATGCCCCTATCTAGCAGGATTTTGTATTACCTGTGTGTTTTCACTAATTTCTGAATTGTGCAACTGTTAAACTAATTTGAAATCCTTTTATTAGACTCAGTCAATCGGAAACACTAACTCCCTTCATGCATAGGGAAGGGTGACGTTAAGACTCAGTCAATCGGAAACACTAACTCCCTTCATGCATAGGGAAGGGTGACGTTAAGACTCAGTCAATCGGAAACACTAACTCCCTTCATGCATAGGGAAGGGTGACGTTAAGACTTGTCAATCGGAAACACCTCCCTTCATGCATAGGGAAGGGTGACGTTAAGACTTGTCAATCGGAAACACTTCCCTTCATGCATAGGGAAGGGTGAAGTTAAGACTTGTCAATCGGAAACACCTCCCTTCATGCATAGGGAAGGGAAAGTTAAGACTTGTCAATCGGAAACACCTCCCTTCATGCATAGGGAAGGGTGAAGTTAAGACTTGTCAATCGGAAACACCTCTCTTCATGCATAGGGAAGGGTGAAGTTAAGACTTGTCAATCGGAAACACCTCCCTTCATGCATAGGGAAGGGTGAAGTTAAGACTTGTCAATCGGAAACACCTCCCTTCATGCATAGGGAAGGGTGAAGTTAAGACTTGTCAATCGGAAACACTAACTCCCTTCATGCATAGGGAAGGGTGAAGTTAAGACTTGTCAATCGGAAACACCTCCCTTCATGCATAGGGAAGGGTGACGTTAAGACTTGTCAATCATTTCTAAGTAACCATTTGCATCTGGGGAATCATGCTACGCATAACTTGAAAATAATATTTATTTGCACTTTTTCCACCAGACGGCAGCACCAATTATCTGGTGAGTCCATCCTTACTTACCATTACTCCAAGTTCACTCTCACCCAGAATACCTGTTGTCAGGATCCCATCTATGGGTTGAATAGAATTTGTCTCAGAATGTTCTTTACCCCCACCCCATCTTTCGCAATCCTTTCTACCTTTTCTTTTCTGCCTACCCTACTCAAGCTCTGGGTAAGACACAAAATTGCATCCGACTGCTTTGGGGAGGATGGAGTCACTTCTTAGTTACCATGACTCTCAGGTCCATTCTAACCTGCAATGATAGTACGTTGGTTGCTCTATGGTATATCAACCCTTTTTGGGCTATTTAAGAGAATAAATCATCCTCCACTGGATTACAAAGTCGTGTTAGGATTCTTTCAATGGGTGAAATAGAATTTATCAATTACAGATTATACGTTTACAAAATGTATGCCTACAAAACAAATCAATCTACAAAACATTCCTATACATAAAGGAATCGATTAAATATTTGAAGATATTAAGAACTTGAAGCATAAGATCTTTTACCAGAAGTAACTGGATACAGCATTATACCCCAAAAGGGTTGATATGCCATAAAGCAATCAACAATTATCTTGTGATGGTAGACTCAAATGTGAGAAGAAATTTATGCAATCGAAGCATTTTATTTCTCGACATTTGAAAACAGACATCCCATCAGTCGTGTAAATAGTTTGCAATCATGGTTGACAAGTGTGAACAAGATGGCCGCTCTCACTTTCCCATTTTTGTACATTTCCTTCTATTTGTTACAACCCATTTTTTTCAATTTCAAGACTTATGTGATGATAGATATTCACACCTACCGGATCCAATGAGCTCATGATGTCTTACTTGTCAAGTAGACACTTGCAAGAGGTCAAAAGCATATGCTCAATGTTTTGACTTTTGTAGGGGATTTGCATGCTCAGACACTGACCCCTTTTAAAAGGTGAGAAACAACGACAGTAACGCAGAAGAATAACAGAGGTGGAAGTGAATAGATGAGAAAAAATGTTGTGCAAAGGATTTGATAATCAATTGTCCAGAGAAAGAATTGCAACTGATATCGGTGCCCAAATTTACGATTTGTCCGCAAGTTCATGAGATGTGTTTAGGCTGCAGTTGGGAAGCATTTTGTTAGTTTTGTTCCGATGTTTTCTGAACTAAAATTCCTCCAGCTTTTTAGGCTGTTGTTAACTTTTTCCTGTGCTACAAAAGACATCTCAGTTTATTACGACTAATTCGTTGACGATGACAGAAATCCTGTTTTACGTTATCTAGTTGGACTATTATCTTCATTTTAGTTTCTATTTCAACAACATTTTTGCCAATGGACTTTACTGTCTTTGTTAAATATATCTTAGTGTTAGAATCTTAAAACAATAAACACAACTCAAATGCAGCTGGATATTACTGATACTAGAACTGATTTTTGGGTTTAAAAAAAAAAAAATGGTATGCCATTGAAGTATCATGTTATCTTCACCATTTGAACATCTGGAGTTGTTTTCAAAAAATTTTATTTACTTTTTTTTTAAGGTTTTATTTACCAGTAAATTTCAGGTAGATAGATACATTTTTAAGTTCAATGCTTTCTCATTACTTAACATCTCCTTGCATGTGCACTTGCGAACAAGTCTGGCACAAGGTCATTGTACCGGGTTACTGCAAAACATTATATTACACAATTTTCGGTGTCTATCTAACTTGGAAACATTCTGAGAATTTAAAACTATATTATTTAATCATAGGATTAAAATAATTTTGTTATGTTGTCCTTGCAAAAAAAAAAATTTTGTATCGTAAGATTTGATAAACTGATTTAATAATCTTCTTTTTGGGTCATCCATCAATTGATGGTGAAATATTCACAAAGTTTGTGCGCCATGATGCTCGCTCATTCATTGCGGCCAGAAGCTCCAATCCAGAGAGGTCAGTGTCCTTCTCCAGAAGAGTCTTAATTGTAATATAAGGTCTCCGCAGCCTGTAACATGACCTCTGGGTACCATAGAAGCACTTTTCCAGCAGGTTCATTGTGTCCAGATCCATGCCTAGCCAGCGCCAAAAGTCGGCGTTGAACAACCGCAAATATGCGTGGATGGCGAACGTACAACATTTTGTTTGTTACATTGTCTCACCACGATATGTTGTAGATGACGTGTAGCATCTTCGTGCATGATCCATCAAATTTCTTAGATCAAGTAACATTTAGTGTCCAAGAGTCTGCTCCATAGAGTAGGATGGATTCGATCGAGGTCTTAAAAACTTTTGTCTTATTCTTAATAGCAGCTACCAGTGATGAACATTATCTCCTTCATAGATGTGAACCAATGTCCACCGACTGAAGTGAAGGAGAAGCTTCCTCAGCAATCTCAGGTAGAGACCAAACTACAGCTGTGAACCCGACAACTAGAGAATGCCCCCCCCCCTCCTACTTACATGGAAATCTCTTCTTAGACGCACTCTGGGTCTAGTGGAAAACACTTAACCACATGCGAACGAAAATGGGACGATCAAAAGTTGCTATGACTAGACTAGGCTACAAAATCGCCGCAATCATTTGCATTTAGTTTGGAGAGGAGGACCATACGATGCAACACTGGTGCAACAGGTGCAACTTCAAAAATCTTTCAAAGTACAACAAAAAAGAAAAGGACTGCGTAAAAAAGTGGGGAAACTGTTGTATGTTGTCATATGCTTCAAAGACACACAATGAAAAACTGACAATTTAAAAAAAAAATAATGTCAGAATTTGAACCCCTTGTCCTAAAATGTTCAAATGACATCAAAGAATTCTGCTCGATAAAAACTCACATTTTAGTGGACTAAATGCAACACAGAAAAGATTCTTTTTGTCAGCGAAAAAATGTGCACATGTCTGTGGCAAGGATTGTTTTAAACTTATTAGCATTGGCTGATCGTCTTTTTCATCGCAGTGTTTTGGAGACCACTTGCATCAAAAACCTTCAGCTGCGTATAAAAGAAATTTTAAAATACCACTAAAAACTTAGTTTTTTTGTATATAAATATTTTGAGAGTGAGTGACACAAAATAAGTATGTCAAGAGTAGGTAACATATAAAGGTCTATACATTCTTACCGTTCTTTCTTCTGCAGCTCCATTAATACCCGGAACAGTTTCATCCGAAATGAGGCTCTCATGGATTCTTTGTAAAGAGATTTTTAAACGATTGTTCATTGTACGGTCGTTGATTTCAGGCTGAAAGAAAAGAATAAAAGTTAAAAACATCCCAATAAAATTTCACAACTGCTACTCTTTTTAAATTTAGCATACCTCACCAGTGAGGGTTGAGAACATGTGTTGTATGGAGAGAAATGATATGAGAATGATACGTTGGATGTGTAATCTCAGACTTAAAGACAGGCTTAGATCTGATGACCTCAGAGGAAGATTAAATCTGGACAGTATAGGGAGATGTGTGCAGAATATGGGACTTCAATGGTATGGCCATGTTGAAAGAATGGATGAGAGTTATTGGGTTAGATGTAGAACAGTTGAGGCAGCAGGGTTGGGTGACAGTGCAGAGAGACTGAGGGATAAGCAGCCACAACTAGCTAGCGCCTGCTGCAAGGAAACAGTGGCGGCACGTGGGTGCGAACCTAGAACCGTTTGATTACGAGGCAAGGGTCGTGATTATGCAAAATAGGTGCTGTTGGCTGTCCAAAATTGCTAAATAGAAGGAGTGAGATTTTGCATGCGGAGTCAGTTTTGTTTTAGACACCATGTCGTTCGCATGTGTTTTGGACGGCTGTCGTTTATCTTTTGATTTTTAACTGTTTCAGTGAAGAGAAAAAAGGAGAACTACTACTGCTGCTGATATTAAGAGCGAACGTTGTCACTGTTGTTGGTGAAAGGAATAAAAATGATCTGGCACCCCGCTTGAATACTGAGAGCTGGCATTCTGTGCGTTCTTTCAACTCTAAATAATTCACTTGACTGAAATAGGAATTAATGTACCAAACACATCTTTCAAGAGTCAGTTCAAAGGGGACGGCCAAAGAAAACAAAGGTATAAGAATGGACTTAAGAGAAAGAAGGATAAATAAAGACCTGACCAGAGATAGGTTGATTTGCAAGTCAATCTCTAAAAGCCATCCAACACATGCTAGCATGTAAAAGGACATTAAACCAAATATGATGATGACTACCCTTTTTTTAATTTAGCATACTTACATAGCAAACTGTCCCCACCCACCAAAAAAAAAATAATTAAATAATGAAAAGAAAAATGTGTTTTAATCTGAAAATCTGTTGCTTAATCAAAAAGTAATCGAAAGAAGTAAAAACAAATATTCAGTGAACATTCCTTTTCTTTTAGTTCGATTTTCTTCATTTTATTATTGCAAATCTATTTCTCATTCCATTGTTTAAGAGATTTAAAGTAAGACTCATATTTACTTGCAAAAATATGCGACCAGAGGGAGTAGCACATTATGTAATTCTGGAGTGAGGAGCATGAATAGCAATGTTCATCACCTTCTCCATTTCTGCACTGAATTTGGTCTCATCATCTGCAACAACTTGTTGCATCAGAAAGCTGCCCATAAGGCAACCTGGATCCATCCAGCGTTAAAGCAGGGTTACAGCTGAGATGATGTTGTCACTCGTACACAAGACCTTCAAGATGTGTATACTCTGAGTTATGTCGGCTGCAGAATGTTATTCACACCACCAGTTTGTGTATAGTAAACTGAAGCTTTATATCATGCGTAAGTCTCACCAGATATTTCTTGGAGAACGCAGGAGGCTTACAATAAAAAAGATGCCAAAACACATCTTTCATTTGATTAGCCAGATCTTTCGGCCGTAATCATCATCTATGATACCACTCAGGTCCAATGATGGGTCCCTCCTCCATAAAAGTCACATGTCGCCCATGTAGCTTCTGCTACTTGACTCTCTGAGTGGATCACAGTTCAACTATTATATACTTTTCAAGAGTCCATTGTGTATCTAAATAGAGATTTATCACAACAATAACAACAATAATAAAAATAAAAATAATAATAATGTTGGCCAGATTTGAAATTTCTCTTGTTACTGTTCGAAACATACTTTTTTAATAAAGTTTTGTAACGTACTGTAAAATTACAATTATTAATCCATTTCTCGCAGATGAACTCCGGATGGCTGGCAGGCCTATATAACATGTGAGCTCAAGCGCCAATTCTTCTTTAGCACTGCCAACCACATTCATGTTGCTCAGACCAGCCCTCCAGATTCCTTTCTGGGGGTATGCAACAGACATCTTCTTGGGCCTTTGACCCTGGCTTCGGCTTCGACAAGAAGATAAGGACCCAAAATGGCTACGTCTCATACACGTGGAATTAATATAACACACACATACTTACATGCATGCATGGACGCGTCCTGACACCGTTGCCGGTGTACAAACATTCTATATTATGAACTATTCTCTCTTCCCTACTCATGGGAAATTATATCTATGGATTTCCTTTAGTTTTGTCTTCGTCCATACTTATGGACATACTAACCTCTTTCCCTTTTCCTTCACGTACTAACGACGAAGACGACGCAATAAAGTTGTTTTTATTAAATATTAGAATGAGAGTTTGTCGCTTCCATCCTACAGGTTTGTGTTCCGTTTAACTTTATATCATATTCTGATATGAGAAATGCATCTCTATCTCTCTCAGGTTTTCATATCTCACAGATTTTGCAATTGTGACGTAAATACGAGTTGTCGTAAATCAGGTAATGTCTTTACTGTATTGTCCAATTTTGAGTTTCTGCAATTTTGACGGTTTCTATAGACTGATTGGTAAAACAAGATTAAATGGAAACATGAAAAGAATGTCCAGAATTTGTACTTACCCCATCAGAGGCAAAGAATTTGTACTTACCCCATCAGAGGCAAAGAATTTGTACTTACCCCATCAGAGGCAAAGA
This sequence comes from Sepiola atlantica, assembly GCA_963556195.1. Taxonomy (NCBI): domain Eukaryota; kingdom Metazoa; phylum Mollusca; class Cephalopoda; order Sepiida; family Sepiolidae; genus Sepiola; species Sepiola atlantica. The sequence goes on along the minus strand of OY744527.1, from coordinate 140,896,057 downwards.
ATTTGTACTTACCCCATCAGAGGCAAAGAATTTGTACTTACCCCATCAGAGGCAAAGAATTTGTACTTACCCCATCAGAGGCAAAGAATATATAAACCTGGAATTTGTACTTACCCCATCAGAGGCAAAGAATATATAAACCTGGAAAAGAAGAAAATTATTATTAGAGAAGAATAATAATATGTATAGCACGAGAAAGAGTAATCAGCAGAAAATTGGCCCAAAGTAATTTGGGTTTACTTACAGTGTACATATATATACATACATTACTTACAGTACATACATTACTTACAGTATATATATACATACATTACTTACAGTGTACATATAGTAGTCAAATAACTGCGACATACAAGTGATCACATCAAAAGCAATTGGTTTCAGGACAGTCATCATCTTCATATAACGTCCTGTAAAAAAGAGAAAAACAAACGAGTCATGTTTGCTTACAAATGTGTGTTCATCTTTGTTTAATTTCAGTAGATAATTATGAAGTTGACAAAGTTTATTGCATTTATTTTTCGACTTGTGTAGCAATTTCAAACCTCGCTGTTTTTTGTTATAAAACTTTTATTACATTTATGCACATTAAGTAACATTACTTATCATCTTAAACATTGTGGAATACATTATTTGAACAAAAGCACTGTGTGTGTGTGTGTGTGTGTGTGTGTGTGTGTGTGCACATTACCGTAACTGGAATTATCTACTTCGTATATGACAGGACTCATTTGTAACACTTGCAAAGACACTGACCACACACACACTTAGAAACTGTCTTGCTTGTTTTTGGCTCTTGAAACAACCCGGAAAACAGTGAGCAGCTCATACTAAGATCGATTTGGGAGGGTCTTACTAACCACCATACTAAGATCGATTTGGAAGGGTCCTACTGTGGGTGTTGTAACATAACCCAGGCCGGTGCACTAAGTCGAGGTTTTCTGGTGTTGTCATTCATATTGGTTAGTAAGAACCACTATCAATGAGGACCGGAAGTGTGAAAGGCGCTGAGGCGCATGCGTCCATCCATCTTTTTTCAGCTAGTCATCAGCGCGAGCGTCTGTCGCCTATGGATTATTCATTTACTTGTTAACTTGTTCCTTTTTTCAAACGTATTTCCTTTTTATAGATGTCAAGCGCAAAACGAAAATAAGAAAATTACAACATGGCCACCAGCGATTAAGGCATTGCATTAAAGTTTGATTTTCAAGTCTTTAAAAAATAAATTAGAATTTTATTTTAGGATAAAAAATACAATTTAAGACTAATTAATAAATTTCAAGTCTTTAAAAAATAAATTAGAATTTTATTTTAGGATAAAAAATACAATTTAAGACTAATTAATAAATTTCAAGTCTTTAAAAAATAAATTAGAATTTTATTTTAGGATAAAAAATACAATTTAAGACTAATTAATACATTTCAAGTCTTTAAAAAATAAATTAGAATTTTATTTTAGGATAAAAAATACAATTTAAGACTAATTAATAAATTTCAAGTCTTTAAAAAATAAATTAGAATTTTATTTTAGGATAAAAAATACAATTTAAGACTAATTAATAAATTTCAAGTCTTTAAAAAATAAATTAGAATTTTATTTTAGGATAAAAAATACAATTTAAGACTAATTAATAAATTTCAAGTCTTTAAAAAATAAATTAGAATTTTATTTTAGGATAAAAAATACAATTTAAGACTAATTAATAAATTTCAAGTCTTTAAAAAATAAATTAGAATTTTATTTTAGGATAAAAAATACAATTTAAGACTAATTAATAAATTTCAAGTCTTTAAAAAATAAATTAGAATTTCATTTTAGGATAAAAAATACAATTTAAGACTAATTAATAAATTTCAAGTCTTTAAAAAATAAATTAGAATTTTATTTTAGGATAAAAAATACAATTTAAGACTAATTAATAAATTTCAAGTCTTTAAAAAATAAATTAGAATTTTATTTTAGGATAAAAAATACAATTTAAGACTAATTAATACATTTCAAGTCTTTAAAAAATAAATTAGAATTTTATTTTAGGATAAAAAATACAATTTAAGACTAATTAATAAATTTCAAGTCTTTAAAAAATAAATTAGAATTTTATTTTAGGATAAAAAATACAATTTAAGACTAATTAATAAATTTCAAGTCTTTAAAAAATAAATTAGAATTTTATTTTAGGATAAAAAATACAATTTAAGACTAATTAATAAATTTCAAGTCTTTAAAAAATAAATTAGAATTTTATTTTAGGATAAAAAATACAATTTAAGACTAATTAATAAATTTCAAGTCTTTAAAAAATAAATTAGAATTTCATTTTAGGATAAAAAATACAATTTAAGACTAATTAATAAATTTCAAGTCTTTAAAAAATAAATTAGAATTTTATTTTAGGATAAAAAATACAATTTAAGACTAATTAATAAATTTCAAGTCTTTAAAAAATAAATTAGAATTTCATTTTAGGATAAAAAATACAATTTAAGACTAATTAATAAATTTCAAGTCTTTAAAAAATAAATTAGAATTTTATTTTAGGATAAAAAATACAATTTAAGACCAATTAATAAATTTCAAGTCTTTAAAAAATAAATTAGAATTTCATTTTAGGATAAAAAATACAATTTAAGACCAATTAATAAATTTCAAGTCTTTAAAAAATAAATTAGAATTTTATTTTAGGATAAAAAATACAATTTAAGACTAATTAATAAATTTCAAGTCTTTAAAAAATAAATTAGAATTTTATTTTAGGATAAAAAATACAATTTAAGACTAATTAATAAATTTCAAGTCTTTAAAAAATAAATTAGAATTTCATTTTAGGATAAAAAATACAATTTAAGACTAATTAATAAATTTCAAGTCTTTAAAAAATAAATTAGAATTTTATTTTAGGATAAAAAATACAATTTAAGACTAATTAATAAATTTCAAGTCTTTAAAAAATAAATTAGAATTTCATTTTAGGATAAAAAATACAATTTAAGACTAATTAATAAATTTCAAGTCTTTAAAAAATAAATTAGAATTTTATTTTAGGATAAAAAATACAATTTAAGACTAATTAATAAATTTCAAGTCTTTAAAAAATAAATTAGAATTTCATTTTAGGATAAAAAATACAATTTAAGACTAATTAATAAATTTCAAGTCTTTAAAAAATAAATTAGAATTTTATTTTAGGATAAAAAATACAATTTAAGACTAATTAATAAATTTCAAGTCTTTAAAAAATAAATTAGAATTTCATTTTAGGATAAAAAATACAATTTAAGACTAATTAATAAATTTCAAGTCTTTAAAAAATAAATTAGAATTTTATTTTAGGATAAAAAATACAATTTAAGACTAATTAATAAATTTCAAGTCTTTAAAAAATAAATTAGAATTTTATTTTAGGATAAAAAATACAATTTAAGACTAATTAATAAATTTCAAGTCTTTAAAAAATAAATTAGAATTTTATTTTAGGATAAAAAATACAATTTAAGACTAATTAATAAATTTCAAGTCTTTAAAAAATAAATTAGAATTTTATTTTAGGATAAAAAATACAATTTAAGACTAATTAATAAATTTCAAGTCTTTAAAAAATAAATTAGAATTTCATTTTAGGATAAAAAATACAATTTAAGACTAATTAATAAATTTCAAGTCTTTAAAAAATAAATTAGAATTTTATTTTAGGATAAAAAATACAATTTAAGACTAATTAATAAATTTCAAGTCTTTAAAAAATAAATTAGAATTTTATTTTAGGATAAAAAATACAATTTAAGACTAATTAATAAATTTCAAGTCTTTAAAAAATAAATTAGAATTTCATTTTAGGATAAAAAATACAATTTAAGACTAATTAATAAATTTCAAGTCTTTAAAAAATAAATTAGAATTTTATTTTGGGATAAAAAATACAATTTAAGACTAATTAATACATTTCAAGTCTTTAAAAAATAAATTAGAATTTCATTTTAGGATAAAAAATACAATTTAAGACTAATTAATAAATTTCAAGTCTTTAAAAAATAAATTAGAATTTTATTTTAGGATAAAAAATACAATTTAAGACTAATTAATAAATTTCAAGTCTTTAAAAAATAAATTAGAATTTTATTTTAGGATAAAAAATACAATTTAAGACTAATTAATAAATTTCAAGTCTTTAAAAAATAAATTAGAATTTTATTTTAGGATAAAAAATACAATTTAAGACTAATTAATAAATTTCAAGTCTTTAAAAAATAAATTAGAATTTTATTTTAGGATAAAAAATACAATTTAAGACTAATTAATAAATTTCAAGTCTTTAAAAAATAAATTAGAATTTTATTTTAGGATAAAAAATACAATTTAAGACTAATTAATAAATTTCAAGTCTTTAAAAAATAAATTAGAATTTTATTTTAGGATAAAAAATACAATTTAAGACTAATTAATAAATTTCAAGTCTTTAAAAAATAAATTAGAATTTTATTTTAGGATAAAAAATACAATTTAAGACTAATTAATAAATTTCAAGTCTTTAAAAAATAAATTAGAATTTTATTTTAGGATAAAAAATACAATTTAAGACTAATTAATAAATTTCAAGTCTTTAAAAAATAAATTAGAATTTTATTTTAGGATAAAAAATACAATTTAAGACTAATTAATAAATTTCAAGTCTTTAAAAAATAAATTAGAATTTTATTTTAGGATAAAAAATACAATTTAAGACTAATTAATAAATTTCAAGTCTTTAAAAAATAAATTAGAATTTTATTTTAGGATAAAAAATACAATTTAAGACTAATTAATAAATTTCAAGTCTTTAAAAAATAAATTAGAATTTTATTTTAGGATAAAAAATACAATTTAAGACTAATTAATAAATTTCAAGTCTTTAAAAAATAAATTAGAATTTTATTTTAGGATAAAAAATACAATTTAAGACTAATTAATAAATTTCAAGTCTTTAAAAAATAAATTAGAATTTCATTTTAGGATAAAAAATACAATTTAAGACTAATTAATAAATTTCAAGTCTTTAAAAAATAAATTAGAATTTTATTTTAGGATAAAAAATACAATTTAAGACTAATTAATAAATTTCAAGTCTTTAAAAAATAAATTAGAATTTTATTTTAGGATAAAAAATACAATTTAAGACTAATTAATAAATTTCAAGTCTTTAAAAAATAAATTAGAATTTTATTTTAGGATAAAAAATACAATTTAAGACTAATTAATAAATTTCAAGTCTTTAAAAAATAAATTAGAATTTTATTTTAGGATAAAAAATACAATTTAAGACTAATTAATAAATTTCAAGTCTTTAAAAAATAAATTAGAATTTTATTTTAGGATAAAAAATACAATTTAAGACTAATTAATAAATTTCAAGTCTTTAAAAAATAAATTAGAATTTTATTTTAGGATAAAAAATACAATTTAAGACTAATTAATAAATTTCAAGTCTTTAAAAAATAAATTAGAATTTTATTTTAGGATAAAAAAATACAATTTAAGACTAATTAATAAATTTCAAGTCTTTAAAAAATAAATTAGAATTTTATTTTAGGATAAAAAATACAATTTAAGACTAATTAATAAATTTCAAGTCTTTAAAAAATAAATTAGAATTTTATTTTAGGATAAAAAATACAATTTAAGACTAATTAATAAATTTCAAGTCTTTAAAAAATAAATTAGAATTTTATTTTAGGATAAAAAATACAATTTAAGACTAATTAATAAATTTCAAGTCTTTAAAAAATAAATTAGAATTTTATTTTAGGATAAAAAATACAATTTAAGACTAATTAATACATTTCAAGTCTTTAAAAAATAAATTAGAATTTTATTTTAGGATAAAAAATACAATTTAAGACTAATTAATAAATTTCAAGTCTTTAAAAAATAAATTAGAATTTTATTTTAGGATAAAAAATACAATTTAAGACTAATTAATAAATTTCAAGTCTTTAAAAAATAAATTAGAATTTTATTTTAGGATAAAAAATACAATTTAAGACTAATTAATAAATTTCAAGTCTTTAAAAAATAAATTAGAATTTTATTTTAGGATAAAAAATACAATTTAAGACTAATTAATAAATTTCAAGTCTTTAAAAAATAAATTAGAATTTTATTTTAGGATAAAAAATACAATTTAAGACTAATTAATAAATTTCAAGTCTTTAAAAAATAAATTAGAATTTTATTTTAGGATAAAAAATACAATTTAAGACTAATTAATAAATTTCAAGTCTTTAAAAAATAAATTAGAATTTTATTTTAGGATAAAAAATACAATTTAAGACTAATTAATAAATTTCAAGTCTTTAAAAAATAAATTAGAATTTTATTTTAGGATAAAAAATACAATTTAAGACTAATTAATAAATTTCAAGTCTTTAAAAAATAAATTAGAATTTTATTTTAGGATAAAAAATACAATTTAAGACTAATTAATAAATTTCAAGTCTTTAAAAAATAAATTAGAATTTTATTTTAGGATAAAAAATACAATTTAAGACTAATTAATAAATTTCAAGTCTTTAAAAAATAAATTAGAATTTTATTTTAGGATAAAAAATACAATTTAAGACTAATTAATAAATTTCAAGTCTTTAAAAAATAAATTAGAATTTTATTTTAGGATAAAAAATACAATTTAAGACTAATTAATAAATTTCAAGTCTTTAAAAAATAAATTAGAATTTCATTTTAGGATAAAAAATACAATTTAAGACTAATTAATAAATTTCATTGAAAATGTATGCTTTTCTTTTTCAGCACTCTCTGTTGTTTTTTAGCAGCACCCCCCCCCCCACACCCCACGAATTTGTACATATAGTTTTTGTAAATGAAAAACATCAAACCATTATGGATAATGTTAAGTAGGTTTTATTCATAGAGTGAATGTGGTATTTTGGTAACTGAAACTAGTTTAGAGAATAGATCTAGAAGACGACAGCCCATCTCACCCTCAAACTTTCGGCCTTGTGCCACATCTGATTTTATTAAGAAAATTTACTACACTGAACTTTTTGGCAAAATTTTAATGATAAATAAAATCTATTTTGCATGTTTCAATTTAGTTATTATCTTATACTGACTTATCAACCATGCATATCATCTTATTTGAACTTATGTACTCTTATATCTATGTAGTTATTATCTTATACGGAGGTAAAGTACATGTCTGTGAAAGAGATTAGTTTTATTTCAAATTTTACATTGTATATGTGTTGATATTGGCTAACTGATATGCATAATTAGCATAAGTAGAAATAGATTACTATATAAGTCTCTCCTTAAGTATAGCTAGCAGTGAAAGTACACTAGCAACTAAATAGGTAAATTTACAACTTCAAAACAATGGCGTCGCCGATAGGATCCCAATTGTCTTATAAGACCCGATTTTGTGGGCACATGGATAAGATGTTTTGCTGTGAGTGCAAGGACTAAAAAGTTAAAAGACAACAAGGAAACGGGAAGAGAAAATTAAATAAATTGTTCCTAGAAAGCCGAGGGGGGGGCAACAACCCCCTCCATGGAAGGAGAATTTGAAGGGGCGGGGAAAAGAGATAAGGTCTGGCTCTCTGGTCTATAAGAAGCCAGGAGAGACAACAGGTTGGGTAACCTAAGGACACTGACAACAGAGTACATGGGCGAAGAAGGGATACCATTCCATTAAATGTACTTTACTGAAACCGTGATCAAGTGCATGAATTGCAACCCTTGACAGAAATCCAGGTGGAGACCCCACTTGTGGAGAGGAGGCCGAAAGAGACAGGTGAGACACCAAAGTCTAACCCTAAGGCAAGAACAGTAAAGAAATGAAGAATGGATTCAAAGGAAAAAATTGGCAGCGTAACTGTTAGGGTGTTGAGAGCCCATTTAATAATGAACTGAAAAAGAGATTTTTTATTGCATTAATTTTATTGTCATTTTCTTCCAACACAAGAAATCTAAGACTAAACACATACGTATATATGGGTGTACATTCATATATACGTATTCACAATCTGAGGGACCAGAACATTATGCAATTAGTTGAGGAACTTTTGTTTGTTTTTTTCATTTTTTTTATTATATATATTTTTTCTCTGTTTCTGGATGACAAAGCTTGAAGAGAGTCAATTACAAGTAAATGACAAAAATGATAAGGGCATATGTGACAATATTACAGGACGGAAAAGGGTTGATTCGAACCTGGACCCTAGTTTTCCTAAAAAGACCGTGGAATTATTTTGGATCAAAAGGAAAAAAAGACTAAAATTGATAAGACAAAAGGAAAATGTAGATTTTCCTTTTTCAATGTTTTGGGTATCGGCAAGCCAGTTGTACACGTCAAGTTGTGGTATCGGCAAGCCCGTACGAGGTGTGACAGAAACCAGGTAGGAATATTGTCGGATTGAAAAGAAAGGATTAAAATAAGAATAATGTTGTTTTCTTATATTATGAAAACAAAAGAGAATTCCAAAGCGTTTTGGCATTTGGAAGGAAAGGCCCGCCACGTAGTCATTGTAACGCAGATGGAGACACAGGGTTGTTGACACTCTCTGCATTAAATGGACGTGTGTTAGGATAACATACATCCATGGCTAAAGATATATTCTTTCCTTTTCTCTGTGAACGTGAGTTTTGAAGGGGGGGGGGGGGGATTTCTCCTTCCCGCCACTGAGGTAACAGTGGGAAATAGCAACAGATGAAATAGAAGAAAAAAGGGGCAGGATGAAAATACAATTACTCATTCCCGAATTGGAAAACCAAAATATGGCAGAGAAAATAATAATGAGATAACATTCTTTTATTTTGTTTTCTGACTAAGTTATATTTGGAGAGGGGCAGGACCATGCCCATCTAATTCTCGATATAAACGAGAACAAGTTTAAATTCGAGAACTCACATTTGCTCACCACCAGAATCCCTGTCGTTAAGAGACAGAGCCCCCGGACTTAGGGTTGATATTATTACACCAAGATTGCTCAGAACGTGTTAAGATTTTGCTGGTCAAGAACACAGAGTTAGAAGTCAGAAGTGTGAAATTACCCCGCCTTGTAATGGAACAAATTTTCTTTTTCTTTACTAAATAATTATTCTTCTCAAGGAAAAACTCTAGACAAAGTTGTCGAATTATTGTGTTTTTTTAATTATTCTGCTTCACAGTGGTACCAAGTTGCTGACCAGCGTGGGACAGTTGCTCTCTGATCTTTAAATCACAACGTGAGAGAGCGGTGCTTGCAGGACAAGACCCTTCAACATCTTCGGCCTTCATCGTTGCAGCGACTTCTTCCGAGCAGCATCAGGTGACCAAGCGAACTCAAGAACAGCAAGATTAGTAACGTCATTGGATGAAGAGTAGTGTGGGTACATATGTTTGTGTTTGTATGCGTGTGCATTAACTTATCTGAAACTATGCACCGTGTCTCTTTAGTCATCACCTTATATGGAGTAGAGCAATGCATTTATTACCTTATTTGGACATAAACACTGTCTGTGTGTGTGTGTAGATTTCTTATATTTTAAATTATAAACATTATGTTTGTGCGAAATTTCATATTCATTACCATATTTGAACTTTTGCACTTTATTTGTGTGTGTGTGTGTGTGCATTAACTTATCTGAAATTATGCACTGTGTCTCTTTAGTCATTACCTTATATGGAGTTGAGCAATGGATTTATTACCTCAGTTGGACATAAACACTGTGTGTGCGTGTCGACTTCTATTTGAAATTAAAAACATTATGTTTGTACTAGACCGGTACGCATGCTAAATACGTACCTATCGCCGCCCCGGTGTGCATGCTATATACATACCTATCTCCGCCCCGGTGCGCATGCTATATACGTACCTATCGCCGCCCCAAAGTGCATGCTAAATACGTACCTATCGCCGCCCCGGTGCTTGCTCTATATACATACCTATCGCCGTCCCTGTACGCGTGCTATATACGTACCTATCGCCGACCCGGTGCGCATACTAAATACTTACTTATCTCTGCAAGGGTGCGCATACAATATATGTACCTATCTCCAGCCCAGTTCGCATACCTAAGAACTCATATTAATGCGCCTCTGTCGTATCAAAGAACCAAAATTGTGTTTGTTCATGTTTTTTCACTATCATAAAAAAGAACTCATATTAATAAGCCCTGTTTAAGTTCAAGAAAAAAAAAAATGTTTGCCGCATCCCCCCCCCCCACACATTTTTACCCTCCAACCCCCACCCCCAAAAAAATTTGTATTCTCCCCCTACCCTAAGAAATATTTTAAATTAAAGAAAAAAAAAAAATGGCCCCACCTCCCCCAAAAATTATCCCTGACCTCCCCCCCCAAAAAAATTTTTTTCACCTCCACCCCTACCCTCAAATTTTTTTTTTACTCTTCCCCTACCCTATCTAATATTTTCAGTTCAAAAAAAAAAAAAAAATTTTTTGCGTACCCCCAAAAGAATTTTACACGACCCCTCCACCCCAAATTTTTTAACCTTCACTCCCACCACCCCAAAAACAATTTTTTGACTCTCCCCTACCCTAAGAAATAATTTAAGTTAAAAAAAAAATTTGGTATTAACCCCCCAAAAATTTTCTCACCACCTCCAAAATTTTCTTACCATCCATTCCCACCCCCCAAAAGAAATTTTTACTCTCCCCAACCCTAAGAAATATTTTAAGTTAAAAAAAAATTGGCCCGACCTCCCTCAAAATTTATTACCCTCCACCCCCACATCCCCCCCAATTTTTTTTACCCTCCCCCAACCCTGAGAAATATTATAAGTTAAAAAAAAAAAAAAAAAAAAATTGGGCTCCACCTCCCAGAAAATTTTCACCGTCCCCGAAATTGTTTTGCCCTCAATCCCCACCCCACCAATAATTTTTTTTACTCTCCCATAACCCTGAGAAATAGTTTTAGTTTAAAAAAAAATTTAAAAACAAAAAAATTTGGACCCACCATCCAAAAAATTTCCTTGACCCCCCCAAATTTGTTTTACCTTACACCCCCATCCCCCGAAAAAAATTTTTACTCTTCAACCCTGAGAAATATTTGGCCCCACCCTCAAACAAATTTTCCCTGACAACCCAAAAAATGTTTACCCTCCACTACCACCCCCCTTAAATTTTTTTTTTAACTTTTCCCCTGCCCTAACAAATATTTTAAGTTAAAAAAAAAAAAAAAAAAAAAAAAAATTTGGCCCCACCGCCCAAAAAATTTTCCCCACCACAACCCTTAAAATTTTTTATCCTCCATCACCACCCTCCAAAAAATTTTACTCTTCTCTAACCCTGAGAAATATTTTACGTTCAAGAAAAAAAAAAATTCGCCCTACCCCATAAAAAATTGTCCCCTACCATAAGAAATATTTTTAGATAAAAAGAAATGGCAAAACATAATTATTTCTTCCTTTAATTTTACTGATTGAGACGTTATTTAATATGTATACAAATATAAGTGAAAACAATGGCGGAGCATAATTATTTCTTCCTTTACTTTTACTGATTGAGACGTTATTTAATATGTATACAAATATAAGTGAAAACAATGGCGGATCATAATTATTTACTTATTTTAATGTTACTGATTGAGACGTTATATACGAGTTATACAAATATAAGTATAAACAATGGCGGAGCATAATTATTTATTCCTTTAATTTGCCTGATTGAGACGTTATTCCATATGTATACAAATATACGTGAAAACAATGGCGGAGCATAATTATTCGTACCTTTAATTCAACTGATTGAGACGTTATTTAATATGTATTTAATTATTGTATACAAATTAATAGTATAATTATGTATACAAATACAAATGAAAACAATGGTGGAGCATAATTTTCCCTTCTTATTATTTTACTGATTGAGACGTTGTTTAATATGTATACATATATAACTGAAAACAATGGGGAAGCCTAATTATTTCTTCCCTTAGTTTTACTGATTGAGACGTTGTTTAATATGTATACAAATATGAGTGAAAACAATGGCGGAGCATAATTATTTCTTCCTTTAATTTAAATGGTTGAGACGTTGTTTAATATGTAAACAAATATAACTGAAAACGATCGTGGAGCATAATTATTTATTTCCTTTAATTTTACTGATTGAGACGTTATATACGAGTTATACAAATATAAGTGGAAACAATGGCGGAGCATAATTATTTATTTCTTTTATTTTATTGAGTGAGACGTTAAATACGAGTTATACAAATATAAGTGGAAACAATGGCGGAGCATAATTATTTCTTTCTTTTATTTTACTGGTTGAAACGTTATTTAATATGTATACAAATATAAGTGAAAACAATGGCGGAGCATAATTATTTATACCTTTAGCTTTACTGATGGAGACGTTATTTAATATGCATACAAATATAAGTGAAAACAATGGTGGAGCATAATTATTTCTTCCTTTAATTTAAATGATTGAGACGTTATTTAATATGTATACAAATATGAGTGAAAACAATGGCGGAGCATAATTTTCCCTTTTTATTTCACTGATTGAGACGTTTTTAATATGTAAATAAATATAAGTGAAAACAATGGCGGAGTATAATTATTTCTTTTTTTAATTTTACTGATTGAGACGTTATATAATAGTGATACAAATATAAGTGAAAACAATGGCAGAGCCTAATTATTTCTTCCTTTAATTTTACTGTATGAGATGTTATTTAATATGTATACAAATATGAGTGAAAACTATGGAGGAGCATAATTTTTCCCTCTTTTCATTTTACTGATTGAGACGTTTTTAACATGTAAACAAATATAACTGAAAACGATCGTGGAGCATAATTATTTATTTCCTTTAATTTTACTGATTGAGACGTGTTGCGGGACAGACCGACCGACCGACCGACCGTTGGGGTTGGTGTGATCGATCAGTCCCAACAACTAAGAAAAGGTGGACACAGACATATGGTAATAACAAGTGAAGTGAAATGAGATGGTGTCGCTGGATCAGGGGTGGTGCAGAAAACTCAGGACTGCAGGGTGCTGGTGCAGAAACTCGGGACTGCAGGATGCTGGAGCAGGAGTCGGAGCTGCGGGGTGTTGATGCAGGAGTCGGGACTGCAGGGTGCTGGAGCAATTGGAGCAGGAGAGTGCTGGTGCAGGAACTCGGGACTGCAGGATGCTGGAGTAGTTGGAGCAGGAGAGTGCTGGTGCAGGAACTCGGGACTGCAGGATGCTGGAGTAGTTGGAGCAGAAGAGTGCTGGTGCAGGAGTTCGGAGCTGCGGAGGGTGATGGTGCAGGATAGAGTTGGAGCAGGAACTGGAGATGCAGATTGAGGCAAGTAGCAAAGAGAGTAAATCGCATTAGTAGCCCTGAAAAGGGCTGTTTGTATCTTTGCTGCTGCTGGAGTTGCGACTGCGGGTGCAGGAGTTGCGACTGCTGTGGGCAGGAACTCAGACTGCTGACGATTGGTCCATCCATGGACCAAGTCGGACGTGGGGCCCTCCTGACCCCCCGGCTGAATTGAGTTTTTCAGTCGAAACATGTAACATGTGCCAAGTTACTTTAGTCGGTCCTGTGAAAGGGATTAACTTCGATAAATAAATACCGAAAAGATCTTTCGTTGTATTACATTGCCGACCGGTGTCGTGGATGTATTAGTGGGTTTTTCGGTACAGTCGAGAAAACGCATTTGTATTCCTTAAAGGTGAAATAAGGAATATATTCGCTTGCCGTGTTTTTGCTGAGTCATAGTGAACAAAAAATGGCGATTTGAAGCTGCTGCTGTTTTTATCCGAAGGAGTGGCAAACAAAGGAAACGCGACTGCTGCTGCTGCTGTTTACGGTTTTTTAAGATGGCATCTTTTTCAAACGTAAACAGACGTCGCGGCGTGTCGGGCCCTGACAGACGTTATTCTTTTGGCAAATGCTAGGATTTTGTATTGTAGTTCCTTTGCAACGTTTTCAATTTCTTCTACATTTTTTTTGTATTTAAAACTGAATCTGCAGATGGTGTTTCTCAGCGGTCCCCACACTGTATGAGCAGCAAGGAGTTGTTTAATTTGAGACATTTCCTTTTTGCAAAGGTTAAGTAGTTTCTGGAGCTTCAGTTTCCACGGTGGTGTTGTGGCTCGTGCTCTGGACTCCCATTGTTTTTGAATTGAGGGAGTGTTTTCCTAACGATGTAAAGTCCTGCAGCATATGTTATTTGATTTAGCTCCGTGAGGGATATGTTGGATGGAACAAGTCTTTGGAGAGCGATGTTTACGTTTTGTATTACTGCCTTGGTAGCTTTTGAGGCTTGGGTTTTGGGCAGTTGAGGTCTTTCCTCCAGCCTCATCATCTGGACTTCCTCAATTGTATTCCCAAGTTCTTCTTTCAAGGTCAATTGCTCATCATCTGGTTCCAGTACTTTCTGAGGTAATGATTGGAATTCAGGTGTTACCAGTGGTCTCGATGATAGTGGTGAGGTAGAACTTATGTTCAATGAGGGGCTATTTTCTGATTCTAAATAGACATCTGATGGTGGTGGTATACTTGTCGGAGAGCCCTTTGCTAAAGGAGATTCTGGAGTTGGTATGGCTTTATGGTGGGTTGTCATGGACACAGATAGTTTGACAGCTTCATTCATGGCTGAATGGTAATGTGGTTTCTGCTGTACCTGTGGTGTGGTGTTTTGGACGATGATGGGAATTGTGGGAATTTTGATGGGGCTTTCAAGTGGACACTTTTTGGTTCTTATGGTTGCTATCTCTGATGCCATATAGTCAAGATCAGCTTCATTGAACAGCTCATGCTGTAATATCTTTGACAAGTTATTTTTTGTGGTTGAACATTTTTCTTGCCTGGACAGAAGTGGAAAAATATTTCCCTCCAGGTCTCGGCTCTCTTTTTTGTTTGGTATATTTTGCCTGAGCATATTTCATAGCCCATAACAGTGTCCACTTTTCTTCCAAATCCTATCTAGACTCTTGTCTCCATCTAGTTTCTTCTTCCCTGATAAGAAGGTAGTCTTCTTCAGCCTCTCTTATAGCTGCATTTTTTATAAGGGTGCTCTCTTCTTCTGTTATATATATTCCCATCAAAGAAACAAGCGATCGTAGGCGGGCCACCAGTGTATTTTTTTTTCTTCGGGGAGGGTAGATTCTTGGATCTTATCAGCTAGAATCTCATTGGATGTTTTGCTCCACTTTTCAAACTTTGAGTAGTGGTAGCAAAACAATAGCACCTTCTTTTGTGCAACAGTCCATGGTTGGGCTTTTAAGCCTCTTATGTTTCTTTTGTTGTTGCTGCATTTGATGGAGAAAGGGGGCCAGGACCTTTTGTCTCAAGGTCTGATGGCTGATCCTGATTGGCCTCTGTATTGGCTGGAGCACCATTTCCAGAGGCAGGAAGGTTTACACCATTGCTTACATCTTCCTGCCTAGTGTATGAACGGGTTGGTGGGCCCTTTTTATGCACTGTGTCTCTGTAATAATTACATCATATAGAGTTGAGTAATGCATGTATTACCTTATTTGGACATAAACACTGTGTGTGTGTAGATTTATTTTATTTTAAATTAAAAACAATGTGTGTGTGTGAGATTTTTTTTATTCATAACCATATTTTACATTTTTAAATGTATGTGTGTGTGTGTGTGCGCATTAAGTTGTCTGAAATTATGCACTGTTTCTTTAGTCATTACCTTATATGGAGTTGAGCAATGTATGTATTACCTTATTTGGACATAAGCACTGAGTGTGTGTAGATTTATTTTATTTTAAATTAAAAACAATGTGTGTGCAAGATTTTTTATTCATAACCATATTTAACATTTTTAGAAGTGTGTGTGTGTGTGTGTGCATTTACTTATCTGAAATTATGCACTGTGTCTCTTTAGTCATTACCTTATATGGAGTTGAGGAATGTATGTATTACCTTATTTGGACATAAGCACTGAGTGTGTGTAGATTTATTTTATTTTAAATTAAAAACAATGTGTGTGCAAGATTTTTTATTCATAACCATATTTAACATTTTTAGAAGTGTGTGTGTGTGTGCATTTACTTATCTGAAATTATGCACTGTGTCTCTTTAGTCATTACCTTATATGGAGTTGAGGAATGTATGTATTACCTTATTTGGACATAAGACCTGAGTGTGTGTAGATTTATTTTATTTTAAATTAAAAACAATGTGTGTGCAAGATTTTTTATTCATAACCATATTCAATATTTTTAAATGTATCTGTGTGTGTGTGTGTGTGTGTGCATTTACTTATCTGAAATTATGCACTGTGTCTCTTTAGTCATTACCTTATATGGAGTTGAGGAATGTATGTATTACCTTATTTGGACATAAGCACTGAGTGTGTGTAGATTTATTTTATTTTAAATTAAAAACAATGTGTGTGCAAGATTTTTTATTCATAACCATATTTAACATTTTTAGAAGTGTGTGTGTGTGTGTGCATTTACTTATCTGAAATTATGCACTGTGTCTCTTTAGTCATTACCTCATATGGAGTTGAGGAATGTATGTATTACCTTATTTGGACATAAGCACTGAGTGTGTGTAGATTTATTTTATTTTAAATTAAAAACAATGTGTGTGCAAGATTTTTTATTCATAACCATATTCAATATTTTTAAATGTATCTGTGTGTGTGTGTGTGTGTGTGCATTTACTTATCTGAAATTATGCACTGTGTCTCTTTAGTCATTACCTTATATGGAGTTGAGCAATGTATGTATTACCTTATTTGGACATAAGCACTGAGTGTGTGTAGATTTATTTTATTTTAAATTAAAAACAATAGGTGTGCAAGATTTTTTATTCATAACCATATTTAACATTTTTAGAAGTGTGTGTGTGTGTGTGTGTGTGTGTGCATTTACTTATCTGAAATTATGCACTGTGTCTCTTTAATCATTACCTTATATGGAGTTGAGCAATGTATGTATTACCTTATTTGGACATAAGCACTGAGTGTGTGTAGATTTTTTTTATTTTAAATTAAAAACAATGTGTGTGCAAGATTTTTTCATAACCATATTTAACATTTTTAGAAGTGTGTGTGTGTGTGTGCATTTAGTTATCTGAAATTATGCACTGTGTCTCTTTAGTCATTACCTCATATGGAGTTGAGGAATGTATGTATTACCTTATTTGGACATAAGCACTGAGTGTGTGTAGATTTATTTTATTTTAAATTAAAAACAATGTGTGTGCAAGATTTTTTATTCATAACCATATACAATATTTTTAAATGTATCTGTGTGTGTGTGTGTGTGTGTGTGTGTGCATTTACTTATCTGAAATTATGCACTGTGTCTCTTTAGTCATTACCTTATATGGAGTTGAGGAATGTATGTATTACCTTATTTGGACATAAGCACTGAGTGTGTGTAGATTTATTTTATTTTAAATTAAAAACAATGTGTGTGCAAGATTTTTTATTCATAACCATATTTAACATTTTTAGAAGTGTGTGTGTGTGTGTGTGTGTGCATTTACTTATCTGAAATTATGCACTGTGTCTCTTTAGTCATTACCTTATATGGAGTTGAGGAATGTATGTATTACCTTATTTGGACATAAGCACTGAGTGTGTGTAGATTTTTTT
The DNA here is from genome assembly GCA_963556195.1 of Sepiola atlantica. NCBI lineage: Eukaryota > Metazoa > Mollusca > Cephalopoda > Sepiida > Sepiolidae > Sepiola > Sepiola atlantica. Next base: position 140,878,493 of record OY744527.1, on the reverse strand, counting down.
TATTTTAAATTAAAAACAATGTGTGTGCAAGATTTTTTATTCATAACCATATTTAACATTTTTAGAAGTGTGTGTGTGTGTGTGCATTTAGTTATCTGAAATTATGCACTGTGTCTCTTTAGTCATTACCTCATATGGAGTTGAGGAATGTATGTATTACCTTATTTGGACATAAGCACTGAGTGTGTGTAGATTTATTTTATTTTAAATTAAAAACAATGTGTGTGCAAGATTTTTTATTCATAACCATATTTAACATTTTTAGAAGTGTGTGTGTGTGTGTGCATTTACTTATCTGAAATTATGCACTGTGTCTCTTTAGTCATTACCTTATATGGAGTTGAGGAATGTATGTATTACCTTATTTGGACATAAGCACTGAGTGTGTGTAGATTTTTTTTATTTTAAATTAAAAACAATGTGTGTGCAAGATTTTTTATTCATAACCATATTTAACATTTTTAGAAGTGTGTGTGTGTGTGTGCATTTACTTATCTAAAATTATGCACTGTGTCTCTTTAGTCATTACCTTATATGGAGTTGAGGAATGTATGTATTACCTTATTTGGACATAAGCACTGAGTGTGTGTAGATTTATTTTATTTTAAATTAAAAACAATGTGTGTGCAAGATTTTTTATTCATAACCATATTTAACATTTTTAGAAGTGTGTGTGTGTGCATTTACTTATCTGAAATTATGCACTGTGTCTCTTTAGTCATTACCTTATATGGAGTTGAGGAATGTATGTATTACCTTATTTGGACATAAGCACTGAGTGTGTGTAGATTTATTTTATTTTAAATTAAAAACAATAGGTGTGCAAGATTTTTTATTCATAACCATATTTAACATTTTTAGAAGTGTGTGTGTGTGTGTGTGTGTGTGCATTTACTTATCTGAAATTATGCACTGTGTCTCTTTAGTCATTACCTTATATGGAGTTGAGGAATGTATGTATTACCTTATTTGGACATAAGCACTGAGTGTGTGTAGATTTATTTTATTTTAAATTAAAAACAATGTGTGTGCAAGATTTTTTATTAATAACCATATTTAACATTTTTAGAAGTGTGTGTGTGTGTGTGTGTGTGTGTGTGTGTGTGTGTGCATTTACTTATCTGAAATTATGCACTGTGTCTCTTTAGTCATTACCTTATATGGAGTTGAGCAATGTATGTATTACCTTATTTGGACATAAGCACTGAGTGTGTGTAGATTTATTTTATTTTAAATTAAAAACAATGTGTGTGCAAGATTTTTTATTCATAACCATATTTAACATTTTTAGAAGTGTGTGTGTGTGCATTTACTTATCTGAAATTATGCACTGTGTCTCTTTAGTCATTACCTTATATGGAGTTGAGGAATGTATGTATTACCTTATTTGGACATAAGCACTGAGTGTGTGTAGATTTATTTTATTTTAAATTAAAAACAATGTGTGTGCAAGAATTTTTATTCATAACCATATTTAACATTTTTAGAAGTGTGTGTGTGTGTGTGTGTGTGCATTTATCTGAAATTATGCACTGTGTCTCTTTAGTCATTACCTTATATGGAGTTGAGAAATGTATGTATTACCTTATTTGGACATAAGCACTGAGTGTGTGTAGATTTATTTTATTTTAAATTAAAAACAATGTGTGTGCAAGATTTTTTATTCATAACCATATTTAACATTTTTAGAAGTGTGTGTGTGTGTGTGCATTTACTTATCTGAAATTATGCACTGTGTCTCTTTAGTCATTACCTTATATGGAGTTGAGGAATGTATGTATTACCTTATTTGGACATAAGCACTGAGTGTGTGTAGATTTTTTTTATTTTAAATTAAAAACAATGTGTGTGCAAGATTTTTTATTCATAACCATATTTAACATTTTTAGAAGTGTGTGTGTGTGTGTGTGCATTTATCTGAAATTATGCACTGTGTCTCTTTAGTCATTACCTTATATGGAGTTGAGGAATGTATGTATTACCTTATTTGGACATAAGCACTGAGTGTGTGTAGATTTATTTTATTTTAAATTAAAAACAATGTGTGTGCAAGAATTTTCATTCATAACCATATTTAACATTTTTAGAAGTGTGTGTGTGTGTGTGCATTTACTTATCTGAAATTATGCACTGTGTCTCTTTAGTCATTACCTTATATGGAGTTGAGGAATGTATGTATTACCTTATTTGGACATAAGCACTGAGTGTGTGTAGATTTTTTTTATTTTAAATTAAAAACAATGTGTGTGCAAGATTTTTTATTCATAACCATATTTAACATTTTTAGAAGTGTGTGTGTGTGTGTGTGTGTGCATTTATCTGAAATTATGCACTGTGTCTCTTTAGTCATTACCTTATATGGAGTTGAGCAATGTATGTATTACCTTATTTGGACATAAGCACTGAGTGTGTGTAGATTTATTTTATTTTAAATTAAAAACAATGTGTGTGCAAGATTTTTTATTCATAACCATATTTAACATTTTTAGAAGTGTGTGTGTGTGTGTGTGTGTGTGCATTTATCTGAAATTATGCACTGTGTCTCTTTAGTCATTACCTTATATGGAGTTGAGCAATGTATGTATTACCTTATTTGGACATAAGCACTGAGTGTGTGTAGATTTATTTTATTTTAAATTAAAAACAATGTGTGTGCAAGATTTTTTATTCATAACCATATTTAACATTTTTAGAAGTGTGTGTGTGTGCATTTACTTATCTGAAATTATGCACTGTGTCTCTATAGTCATTACCTTATATGGAGTTGAGGAATGTATGTATTACCTTATTTGGACATAAGCACTGAGTGTGTGTAGATTTATTTTATTTTAAATTAAAAACAATGTGTGTGCAAGAATTTTCATTCATAACCATATTTAACATTTTTAGAAGTGTGTGTGTGTGTGTGTGCATTTACTTATCTGAAATTATGCACTGTGTCTCTTTAGTCATTACCTTATATGGAGTTGAGGAATGTATTTATTACCTTATTTGGACATAAGCACTGAGTGTGTGTATATTTATTTTATTTTAAATTAAAAACAATGTGTGTGCAAGATTTTTTATTAATAACCATATTTAACATTTTTAGAAGTGTGTGTGTGTGTGTGTGCATTTACTTATCTGAAATTATGCACTGTGTCTCTTTAGTCATTACCTTATATGGAGTTGAGGAATGTATGTATTACCTTATTTGGACATAAGACCTGAGTGTGTGTAGATTTATTTTATTTTAAATTAAAAACAATGTGTGTGCAAGATTTTTTATTAATAACCATATTTAACATTTTTAGAAGTGTGTGTGTGTGTGCATTTACTTATCTGAAATTATGCACTGTGTCTCTTTAGTCATTACCTTATATGGAGTTGAGGAATGTATGTATTACCTTATTTGGACATAAGCACTGAGTGTGTGTAGATTTTTTTTATTTTAAATTAAAAACAATGTGTGTGCAAGATTTTTTATTCATAACCATATTTAACATTTTTAGAAGTGTGTGTGTGTGTGCATTTACTTATCTGAAATTATGCACTGTGTCTCTTTAGTCATTACCTCATATGGAGTTGAGGAATGTATGTATTACCTTATTTGGACATAAGCACTGAGTGTGTGTAGATTTATTTTATTTTAAATTAAAAACAATGTGTGTGCAAGATTTTTTATTCATAACAATATTTAACATTTTTAGAAGTGTGTGTGTGTGTGTGCATTTACTTATCTGAAATTATGCACTGTGTCTCTTTAGTCATTACCTCATATGGAGTTGAGGAATGTATGTATTACCTTATTTGGACATAAGCACTGAGTGTGTGTAGATTTATTTTATTTTAAATTAAAAACAATGTGTGTGCAAGAATTTTTATTCATAACCATATTTAACATTTTTAGAAGTGTGTGTGTGTGTGTGTGTGTGCATTTATCTGAAATTATGCACTGTGTCTCTTTAGTCATTACCTTATATGGAGTTGAGAAATGTATGTATTACCTTATTTGGACATAAGCACTGAGTGTGTGTAGATTTATTTTATTTTAAATTAAAAACAATGTGTGTGCAAGATTTTTTATTCATAACCATATTTAACATTTTTAGAAGTGTGTGTGTGTGCATTTACTTATCTGAAATTATGCACTGTGTCTCTTTAGTCATTACCTTATATGGAGTTGAGGAATGTATGTATTACCTTATTTGGACATAAGCACTGAGTGTGTGTAGATTTATTTTATTTTAAATTAAAAACAATGAGTGTGCAAGAATTTTCATTCATAACCATATTTAACATTTTTAGAAGTGTGTGTGTGTGTGTGTGCATTTACTTATCTGAAATTATGCACTGTGTCTCTTTAGTCATTACCTTATATGGAGCTGAGGAATGTATGTATTACCTTATTTGGACATAAGCACTGAGTGTGTGTAGATTTATTTTATTTTAAATTAAAAACAATGTGTGTGCAAGATTTTTTATTCATAACCATATTTAACATTTTTAGAAGTGTGTGTGTGTGCATTTACTTATCTGAAATTATGCACTGTGTCTCTTTAGTCATTACCTTATATGGAGTTGAGGAATGTATGTATTACCTTATTTGGACATAAGCACTGAGTGTGTGTAGATTTATTTTATTTTAAATTAAAAACAATGTGTGTGCAAGAATTTTTATTCATAACCATATTTAACATTTTTAGAAGTGTGTGTGTGTGTGTGTGCATTTATCTGAAATTATGCACTGTGTCTCTTTAGTCATTACCTTATATGGAGTTGAGGAATGTATGTATTACCTTATTTGGACATAAGCACTGAGTGTGTGTAGATTTATTTTATTTTAAATTAAAAACAATGTGTGTGCAAGAATTTTCATTCATAACCATATTTAACATTTTTAGAAGTGTGTGTGTGTGTGTGCATTTACTTATCTGAAATTATGCACTGTGTCTCTTTAGTCATTACCTTATATGGAGTTGAGGAATGTATATATTACCTTATTTGGACATAAGCACTGAGTGTGTGTAGATTCATTTTATTTTAAATTAAAAACAATGTGTGTGCAAGATTTTTTATTCATAACCATATTTAACATTTTTAGAAGTGTGTGTGTGTGCATTTACTTATCTGAAATTATGCACTGTGTCTCTTTAGTCATTACCTTATAAGGAGTTGAGGAATGTATGTATTACCTTATTTGGACATAAGCACTGAGTGTGTGTAGATTTATTTTATTTTAAATTAAAAACAATGTGTGTGCAAGATTTTTTATTCATAACCATATTTAACATTTTTAGAAGTGTGTGTGTGTGTGTGTGTGTGCATTTATCTGAAATTATGCACTGTGTCTCTTTAGTCATTACCTTATATGGAGTTGAGCAATGTATGTATTACCTTATTTGGACATAAGCACTGAGTGTGTGTAGATTTATTTTATTTTAATTTAAAAACAATGTGTGTGCAAGATTTTTTATTCATAACCATATTTAACATTTTTAGAAGTGTGTGTGTGTGCATTTACTTATCTGAAATTATGCACTGTGTCTCTATAGTCATTACCTTATATGGAGTTGAGGAATGTATGTATTACCTTATTTGGACATAAGCACTGAGTGTGTGTAGATTTATTTTATTTTAAATTAAAAACAATGTGTGTGCAAGAATTTTCATTCATAACCATATTTAACATTTTTAGAAGTGTGTGTGTGTGTGTGTGCATTTACTTATCTGAAATTATGCACTGTGTCTCTTTAGTCATTACCTTATATGGAGTTGAGGAATGTATTTATTACCTTATTTGGACATAAGCACTGAGTGTGTGTATATTTATTTTATTTTAAATTAAAAACAATGTGTGTGCAAGATTTTTTATTAATAACCATATTTAACATTTTTAGAAGTGTGTGTGTGTGTGTGTGCATTTACTTATCTGAAATTATGCACTGTGTCTCTTTAGTCATTACCTTATATGGAGTTGAGGAATGTATGTATTACCTTATTTGGACATAAGACCTGAGTGTGTGTAGATTTATTTTATTTTAAATTAAAAACAATGTGTGTGCAAGATTTTTTATTAATAACCATATTTAACATTTTTAGAAGTGTGTGTGTGTGTGTGTGTGTGCATTTACTTATCTGAAATTATGCACTGTGTCTCTTTAGTCATTACCTTATATGGAGTTGAGGAATGTATGTATTACCTTATTTGGACATAAGCACTGAGTGTGTGTAGATTTTTTTTATTTTAAATTAAAAACAATGTGTGTGCAAGATTTTTTATTCATAACCATATTTAACATTTTTAGAAGTGTGTGTGTGTGTGCATTTACTTATCTGAAATTATGCACTGTGTCTCTTTAGTCATTACCTCATATGGAGTTGAGGAATGTATGTATTACCTTATTTGGACATAAGCACTGAGTGTGTGTAGATTTATTTTATTTTAAATTAAAAACAATGTGTGTGCAAGATTTTTTATTCATAACCATATTTAACATTTTTAGAAGTGTGTGTGTGTGTGTGCATTTACTTATCTGAAATTATGCACTGTGTCTCTTTAGTCATTACCTCATATGGAGTTGAGGAATGTATGTATTACCTTATTTGGACATAAGCACTGAGTGTGTGTAGATTTATTTTATTTTAAATTAAAAACAATGTGTGTGCAAGATTTTTTATTCATAACCATATACAATATTTTTAAATGTACTTGTGTGTGTGTGTGTGTGTGTGTGTGTGCATTTACTTATCTGAAATTATGCACTGTGTCTCTTTAGTCATTACCTTATATGGAGTTGAGGAATGTATGTATTTCCTTATTTGGACATAAGCACTGAGTGTGTGTAGATTTATTTTATTTTAAATTAAAAACAATAGGTGTGCAAGATTTTTTATTCATAACCATATTTAACATTTTTAGAAGTGTGTGTGTGTGTGTGTGTGTGCATTTACTTATCTGAAATTATGCACTGTGTCTCTTTAGTCATTACCTTATATGGAGTTGAGGAATGTATGTATTACCTTATTTGGACATAAGCACTGAGTGTGTGTAGATTTATTTTATTTTAAATTAAAAACAATGTGTGTGCAAGATTTTTTATTAATAACCATATTTAACATTTTTAGAAGTGTGTGTGTGTGTGTGTGTGTGTGTGTGTGTGTGTGTGTGCATTTACTTATCTGAAATTATGCACTGTGTCTCTTTAGTCATTACCTTATATGGAGTTGAGCAATGTATGTATTACCTTATTTGGACATAAGCACTGAGTGTGTGTAGATTTATTATATCTTAAATTAAAAACAATGTGTGTGCAAGATTTTTTATTCATAACCATATTTAACATTTTTAGAAGTGTGTGTGTGTGCATTTACTTATCTGAAATTATGCACTGTGACTAAAGAGTCATTACCTTATATGGAGTTGAGGAATGTATGTATTACCTTATTTGGACATAAGCACTGAGTGTGTGTAGATTTATTTTATTTTAAATTAAAAACAATGTGTGTGCAAGAATTTTTATTCATAACCATATTTAACATTTTTAGAAGTGTGTGTGTGTGTGTGTGTGTGCATTCATCTGAAATTATGCACTGTGTCTCTTTAGTCATTACCTTATATGGAGTTGAGAAATGTATGTATTACCTTATTTGGACATAAGCACTGAGTGTGTGTAGATTTATTTTATTTTAAATTAAAAACAATGTGTGTGCAAGATTTTTTATTCATAACCATATTTAACATTTTTAGAAGTGTGTGTGTGTGCATTTACTTATCTGAAATTATGCACTGTGTCTCTTTAGTCATTACCTTATATGGAGTTGAGGAATGTATGTATTACCTTATTTGGACATAAGCACTGAGTGTGTGTAGATTTATTTTATTTTAAATTAAAAACAATGTGTGTGCAAGATTTTTTATTCATAACCATATTTAACATTTTTAGAAGTGTGTGTGTGTGTGTGCATTTACTTATCTGAAATTATGCACTGTGTCTCTTTAGTCATTACCTTATATGGAGTTGAGGAATGTATGTATTACCTTATTTGGACATAAGCACTGAGTGTGTGTAGATTTATTTTATTTTAAATTAAAAACAATGTGTGTGCAAGATTTTTTATTCATAACCATATTTAACATTTTTAGAAGTGTGTGTGTGTGTGTGCATTTACTTATCTGAAATTATGCACTGTGTCTCTTTAGTCATTACCTTATATGGAGTTGAGGAATGTATGTATTACCTTATTTGGACATAAGCACTGAGTGTGTGTAGATTTATTTTATTTTAAATTAAAAACAATGTGTGTGCAAGATTTTTTATTCATAACCATATTTAACATTTTTAGAAGTGTGTGTGTGTGTGTGCATTTACTTATCTGAAATTATGCACTGTGTCTCTTTAGTCATTACCTTATATGGAGTTGAGGAATGTATGTATTACCTTATTTGGACATAAGCACTGAGTGTGTGTAGATTTATTTTATTTTAAATTAAAAACAATAGGTGTGCAAGATTTTTTATTCATAACCATATTTAACATTTTTAGAAGTGTGTGTGTGTGTGTGCATTTACTTATCTGAAATTATGCACTGTGTCTCTTTAGTCATTACCTTATATGGAGTTGAGGAATGTATGTATTACCTTATTTGGACATAAGCACTGAGTGTGTGTAGATTTATTTTATTTTAAATTAAAAACAATGTGTGTGCAAGATTTTTTATTAATAACCATATTTGACATTTTTAGAAGTGTGTGTGTGTGTGTGTGTGTGCATTTACTTATCTGAAATTATGCACTGTGTCTCTTTAGTCATTACCTTATATGGAGTTGAGAAATGTATGTATTACCTTATTTGGACATAAGCACTGAGTGTGTGTAGATTTATTTTAAATTAAAAACAATGTGTGTGCAAGATTTTTTATTCATAACCATATTTAACATTTTTAGAAGTGTGTGTGTGTGTGTGCATTTACTTATCTGAAATTATGCACTGTGTCTCTTTAGTCATTACCTTATATGGAGTTGAGGAATGTATGTATTACCTTATTTGAACATAAGCACTGAGTGTGTGTAGATTTATTTTATTTTAAATTAAAAACAATGTGTGTGCAAGATTTTTTATTCATAACCATATTTAACATTTTTAGAAGTGTGTGTGTGTGTGTGCATTTACTTATCTAAAATTATGCACTGTGTCTCTTTAGTCATTACCTTATATGGAGTTGAGGAATGAATGTATTACCTTATTTGGACATAAGCACTGAGTGTGTGTAGATTTATTTTATTTTAAATTAAAAACAATGTGTGTGCAAGATTTTTTATTCATAACCATATTTAACATTTTTAGAAGTGTGTGTGTGTGTGTGCATTTACTTATCTGAAATTATGCACTGTGTCTCTTTAGTCATTACCTTATATGGAGTTGAGGAATGTATGTATTACCTTATTTGAACATAAGCACTGAGTGTGTGTAGATTTATTTTATTTTAAATTAAAAACAATGTGTGTGCAAGATTTTTTATTAATAACCATATTTAACATTTTTAGAAGTGTGTGTGTGTGTGTGTGTGTGCATTTACTTATCTGAAATTATGCACTGTGTCTCTTTAATCATTACCTTATATGGAGTTGAAGAATGTATGTATTACCTTATTTGGACATAAGCACTGAGTGTGTGTAGATTTATTTTATTTTAAATTAAAAACAATGTGTGTGCAAGATTTTTTATTCATAACCATATTTTACATTTTAGAAGTGTGTGTGTGTGTGTCTGTGTGTGTGTGTGCATTTACTTATCTGAAATTATGCACTGTGTCTCTTTAGTCATTACCTTATATGGAGTTGAGCAATGTATGTATTACCTTATTTGGACATAAGCACTGAGTGTGTGTAGATTTATTTTATTTTAAATTAAAAACAATGTGTGTGCAAGATTTTTTATTCATAAACATATTTAACATTTTTAGAAGTGTGTGTGTGTGTGTGTGTGTGTATGTGTGCATTTACTTATCTGAAATTATGCACTGTGTCTCTTTAGTCATTACCTTATATGGAGTTGAGGAATGTATATATTACCTTATTTGGACATAAGCACTGAGTGTGTGTAGATTTATTTTATTTTAAATTAAACACAATGTGTGTGCAAGATTTTTTTATTAATAACCATATTCAATATTTTCAAATGTATCTGTGTGTGTGTGTGTGCATTTACTTATCTAAAATTATGCACTGTGTCTCTTTAATCATTACCTTATATGGAGTTGAGTAATGTATGTATTACCTTATTTGGACATAACCACTGAGTGTGTGTAGATTTATTTTATTTTAAATTAAAAACAATGTGTGTGCAAGATTTTTTATTCATAACTATATTTAACATTTTTAGAAGTGTGTGTGTATGTGTGCATTTACTTATCTGAAATTATGCACTGTGTCTCTTTAGTCATTACCTTATATGGAGTTGAGCAATGTATGTATTACCTTATTTGGACATAAGCACTGAGTGTGTAGATTTATTTTATTTTAAATTAAACACAATGTGTGTGCAAGATTTTTTATTAATAATCATATTCAATATTTTGAAATGTATCTGTGTGTGTGTGTGCATTTACTTATCTGAAATTATGCACTGTGTCTCTTTAATCATTACCTTATATGGAGTTGAGGAATGTATTACCTTATTTGGACATAAGCACTGAGTGTGTGCAGATTTATTTTATTTGAAATTAAAAACAATGTGTGTGCAAGAAGTTTTATTCATAACCATATTTAACATTTTTAGAAGTGTGTGTGTGTGTGTGCATTTACTTATCTGAAATTATGCACTGTGTCTCTTTAGTCATTACCTTATATGGAGTTGAGGAATGTATGTATTACCTCATTTGGACATAAGCACTGAGTGTGTGTAGATTTATTTTATTTTAAATTAAACACAATGTGTGTGCAAGATTTTTTATTCATAACCATATTCAATATTTTTAAATGTATCTGTGTGTGTGTGTGTGTGTGCATTTACTTATCTGAAATTATGCACTGCGTCTCTTTAATCATTACCTTATATGGAGTTGAGGAATGTATATATTACCTTATTTGGACATAAGCACTGAGTGTGTGTAGATTCATTTTATTTTAAATTAAAAACAATGTGTGTGCAAGATTTTTTTATTAATAACCATATTTTACATTTTTAGAAGTGTGTGTGTGTGTGTCTGTGTGTGTGTGTGCATTTACTTATCTGAAATTATGCACTGTGTCTCTTTAGTCATTACCTTATATGGAGTTGAGCAATGTATGTATTACCTTATTTGGACATAAGCACTGAGTGTGTGTAGATTTATTTTATTTCAAATTAAAAACAATGTGTGTGCAAGATTTTTTATTCATAAACATATTTAACATTTTTAGAAGTGTGTGTGTGTGTGTGCATTTACTTATCTGAAATTATGCACTGTGTCTCTTTAGTCATTACCTTATATGGAGTTGAGGAATGTATATATTACCTTATTTGGACATAAGCACTGAGTGTGTGTAGATTTATTTTATTTTAAATTAAACACAATGTGTGTGCAAGATTTTTTTATTAATAACCATATTCAATATTTTCAAATGTATCTGTGTGTGTGTGTGCATTTACTTATCTGAAATTATGCACTGTGTCTCTTTTGTCATTACCTTATATGGAGTTGAGCAATGTATGTATTACCTTATTTGGACATAAGCACTGAGTGTGTGTAGATTTATTTTATTTTAAATTAAAAACAATGTGTGTGCAAGATTTTTTATTCATAAACATATTTAACATTTTTAGAAGTGTGTGTGTGTGTGTGTGTGCATTTACTTATCTGAAATTATGCACTGTGTCTCTTTTGTCATTACCTTATATGGAGTTGAGGAATGTATATATTACCTTATTTGGACATAACCACTGAGTGTGTGTATATCTTTTTATTTTAAATTAAAAACAATGTGTGTGCAAGATTTTTTATTCATAACTATATTTAACATTTTTAGAAGTGTGTGTGTATGTGTGCATTTACTTATCTGAAATTATGCACTGTGTCTCTTTAGTCATTACCTTATATGGAGTTGAGCAATGTATGTATTACCTTATTTGGACATAAGCACTGAGTGTGTGTAGATTTATTTTATTTTAAATTAAAAACAATGTGTGTGCAAGATTTTTTATTCATAACTATATTTAACATTTTTAGAAGTGTGTGTGTGTGTGTGCATTTACTTATCTGAAATTATGCACTGTGTCTCTTTTGTCATTACCTTATATGGAGTTGTGGAATGTATGTATTACCTTATTTGGACATAAGCACTGAGTGTGTGTAGATTTATTTTATTTTAAATTAAAAACAATGGGTGTGCAATATTTTTTATTCATAATCATATTTTACATTTTTAGAAGTGTGTGTGTGTGTGTGTGCATTTACTTATCTGAAATTATGCACTGTGTCTCTTTAATCATTACCTTATATGGAGTTGAGGAATGTATGTATTACCTTATTTGGACATAAGCACTGAGTGTGTGTAGATTTATTTTATTTTAAATTAAAAACAATGTGTGTGCAAGATTTTTTATTCATAACCATATTTTACATTTTTAGAAGTGTGTGTGTGTGTGCATTTCACAGTGGGCTGGGGGGTGGACATCAGGCAAAAAAGAAAGTCTTCTAAATTACTTAACATTAATGTTTTTAGAAAGTAGATTAAATTTCTGATTCAACAAAAAAAAAAGTAGATCAAAAGATAAAACGGCGGAAAAATAATTCAACTTTGCGTACCCGACATTTTTTTTGCCACATTTTCCGACATTTACTTGAAATCTTGGTCCAAATTGCAAAAAACACCTAAAGCAAGATTTTGATCACCATACATTTCTAAAAAATAGAAGATATCAGTGTTTTAGCTAACATGATAACAAAAAAACTTGCCTTAGGTGTTTTTTTTAATCCTTGAGTACTTTTAGGCCATATTTGAAGAAATATATATCCAAATGCCATTTACTACACTGTTTCACATCAGTGCAGGTCCTTCACGCTCTTGTTGATTGAATCGAATGATAGTCGAGGGTTGAAAAACTTGGATGAATCTGGCTTGGAAGGGAATAACAAAATCCTCCGTTCCATTCGATTAAACCTTGCAAGAAAAACATCACAGGAAGCCAATTTGGAAGACACGATTCGAAGAATGTGGGTCGGATCCGATCCGAAGATCAACAACATTCGTCTAAAAACTCGCTCATATTGTAAGCACTGCAAGGAGCATGGTCATTCTACTCGATACTGCAACATAAACAAACCAGTTTCTGGACCACTCACTGATGATGATGCATTGTTTGATAGTATGTTGATAGTATAGTTTTATGTTAGAGTATTTTCTATGACATCGCACGGGACCGAGAAAAAATGTTGAGATAGCTTCCAGGCCCATATTCAATCAAGAAGTAATTTAGGCCCCAAAAGCCCAAAATAATAGATTTGATGGGTTATTTTTGGACCTCACTTCTTTCTTTTCACTAATGTGTTTCTAATGAGCCCTGAACCAGTACTATAATGTTATTTTTTGGCTAAATAAACCAAAAACTATGTTTTTCTCGTTTTTTGAGCCGAAACTTGAAAATTAAGATTTTTAGGCCTAAAATGCCCCAAAATTGGAATTCTAGATTTTTTTATTTTATATTATATTCCCTTCACTCATAGGCTTCCAACAAGCCCTGAATCAGTATCACAGCATCATTTGTAGGCTAGTTTTATGTTAACAAACTGTTTTTCAACATTCGGGCCTAAATTCTGAAATTCCTTGTTTTAGGCCCCCAAAATAGATTTTTTTTTACTTTTTTGGTTTTCATTATTTTCTACTAACAATAATCAGCACACAAATCCAAAAATTCAGCCAGAGCACCAATCTATATTGAAATAATTAAAAATGTCCGAAAAAAGCCGCTCCCAGCCCACTGTGCATTTACTTATCTGAAATTATGCACTGTGTCTCTTTAATCTTTACCTTATATGGAGTTGAGCAATGTATGTATTACCTCATTTGGACATAAGCACTGAGTGTGTGTAGATTTATTTTATTTTAAATTAAACACAATGTGTGTGCAAGATTTTTTATTCATAACCATATTCAATATTTTTAAATGTATCTGTGTGTGTGTGTGTGTGTGCATTTACTTATCTGAAATTATGCACTGCGTCTCTTTAATCATTACCTTATATGGAGTTGAGGAATGTATATATTACCTTATTTGGACATAAGCACTGAGTGTGTGTAGATTCATTTTATTTTAAATTAAAAACAATGTGTGTGCAAGATTTTTTTATTAATAACCATATTTTACATTTTTAGAAGTGTGTGTGTGTGTGTCTGTGTGTGTGTGTGCATTTACTTATCTGAAATTATGCACTGTGTCTCTTTAGTCATTACCTTATATGGAGTTGAGCAATGTATGTATTACCTTATTTGGACATAAGCACTGAGTGTGTGTAGATTTATTTTATTTCAAATTAAAAACAATGTGTGTGCAAGATTTTTTATTCATAAACATATTTAACATTTTTAGAAGTGTGTGTGTGTGTGTGCATTTACTTATCTGAAATTATGCACTGTGTCTCTTTAGTCATTACCTTATATGGAGTTGAGGAATGTATATATTACCTTATTTGGACATAAGCACTGAGTGTGTGTAGATTTATTTTATTTTAAATTAAACACAATGTGTGTGCAAGATTTTTTTATTAATAACCATATTCAATATTTTCAAATGTATCTGTGTGTGTGTGTGCATTTACTTATCTGAAATTATGCACTGTGTCTCTTTTGTCATTACCTTATATGGAGTTGAGCAATGTATGTATTACCTTATTTGGACATAAGCACTGAGTGTGTGTAGATTTATTTTATTTTAAATTAAAAACAATGTGTGTGCAAGATTTTTTATTCATAAACATATTTAACATTTTTAGAAGTGTGTGTGTGTGTGTGTGTGCATTTACTTATCTGAAATTATGCACTGTGTCTCTTTTGTCATTACCTTATATGGAGTTGAGGAATGTATATATTACCTTATTTGGACATAACCACTGAGTGTGTGTATATCTTTTTATTTTAAATTAAAAACAATGTGTGTGCAAGATTTTTTATTCATAACTATATTTAACATTTTTAGAAGTGTGTGTGTATGTGTGCATTTACTTATCTGAAATTATGCACTGTGTCTCTTTAGTCATTACCTTATATGGAGTTGAGCAATGTATGTATTACCTTATTTGGACATAAGCACTGAGTGTGTGTAGATTTATTTTATTTTAAATTAAAAACAATGTGTGTGCAAGATTTTTTATTCATAACTATATTTAACATTTTTAGAAGTGTGTGTGTATGTGTGCATTTACTTATCTGAAATTATGCACTGTGTCTCTTTAGTCATTACCTTATATGGAGTTGAGGAATGTATGTATTACCTTATTTGGACATAAGCACTGAGTGTGTGTAGATTTATTTTATTTTAAATTAAACACAATGTGTGTGCAAGATTTTTTATTAATAATCATATTCAATATTTTGAAATGTATCTGTGTGTGTGTGTGTGTGTGTGTGTGTGTGCATTTACTTATCTGAAATTATGCACTGTGTCTATTTAATCATTACCTTATATGGAGTTGAGGAATGTATGTATTACCTTATTTGGACATAAGCACTGAGTGTGTGTAGATTTATTTTATTTTAAATTAAAAACAATGTGTGTGCAAGATTTTTTATTCATAACTATATTTAACATTTTTAGAAGTGTGTGTGTATGTGTGCATTTACTTATCTGAAATTATGCACTGTGTCTCTTTAGTCATTACCTTATATGGAGTTGAGCAATGTATGTATTACCTTATTTGGACATAAGCACTGAGTGTGTGTAGATTTATTTTATTTTAAATTAAACACAATGTGTGTGCAAGTTTTTTATTAATAATCATATTCAATATTTTGAAATGTATCTGTGTGTGTGTGTGTGTGTGTGTGTGTGTGTGTGCATTTACTTATCTGAAATTATGCACTGTGTCTATTTAATCATTACCTTATATGGAGTTGAGGAATGTATGTATTACCTTATTTGGACATAAGCACTGAGTGTGTGTAGATTTATTTTATTTTAAATTAAAAACAATGTGTGTGCAAGATTTTTTATTCATAACCATATTTAACATTTTTAGAAGTGTGTGTGTATGTGTGCATTTACTTATCTGAAATTATGCACTGTGTCTCTTTAGTCATTACCTTATATGGAGTTGAGCAATGTATGTATTACCTTATTTGGACATAAGCACTGAGTGTGTGTAGATTTAGTTTATTTTAAATTAAACACAATGTGTGTGCAAGATTTTTTATTAATAATCATATTCAATATTTTTAAATGTATCTGTGTGTGTGTGTGTGTGTGTGTGCATTTACTTATCTGAAATTATGCACTGTGTCTATTTAATCATTACCTTATATGGAGTTGAGCAATGTATGTATTACCTTATTTGGACATAACCACTGAGTGTGTGTAGATTTATTTTATTTTAAATTAAACACAATGTGTGTGCAAGATTTTTTTATTAATAACCATATTCAATATTTTCAAATGTATCTGTGTGTGTGTGTGTGTGTGCATTTACTTATCTGAAATTATGCAATGTGTCTCTTTAGTCATTACCTTATATGGAGTTGAGGAATGTATGTATTACCTTATTTGGACATAAGCACTGAGTGTGTGTAGATTTATTTCATTTTAAATTAAAAACAATGTGTGTGCAAGATTTTTTATTCATAACCATATTTAACATTTTTAGAAGTGTGTGTGTGTGTGTGCATTTACTTATCTGAAATTATGCACTGTGTCTCTTTAGTCATTACCTTATATGGAGTTGAGGAATGTATGTATTACCTTATTTGGACATAAGCACTGAGTGTGTGTAGATTTATTTTATTTTAAATTAAACACAATGTGTGTGCAAGATTTTTTTATTAATAACCATATTCAATATTTTCAAATGTATCTGTGTGTGTGTGTGTGTGTGCATTTACTTATCTGAAATTATGCACTGTGTCTCTTTAGTCATTACCTTATATGGAGTTGAGGAATGTATGTATTACCTTATTTGGACATAAGCACTGAGTGTGTGTAGATTTATTTTATTTTAAATTAAACACAATGTGTGTGCAAGATTTTTTATTCATAACTATATTTAACATTTTTAGAAGTGTGTGTGTGTGTGTGCATTTACTTATCTGAAATTATGCACTGTGTCTCTTTTGTCATTACCTTATATGGAGTTGTGGAATGTATGTATTACCTTATTTGGACATAAGCACTGAGTGTGTGTAGATTTATTTTATTTTAAATTAAAAACAATGGGTGTGCAATATTTTTTATTCATAATCATATTTTACATTTTTAGAAGTGTGTGTGTGTGTGTGTGCATTTACTTATCTGAAATTATGCACTGTGTCTCTTTAATCATTACCTTATATGGAGTTGAGGAATGTATGTATTACCTTATTTGGACATAAGCACTGAGTGTGTGTAGATTTATTTTATTTTAAATTAAAAACAATGTGTGTGCAAGATTTTTTATTCATAACCATATTTTACATTTTTAGAAGTGTGTGTGTGTGTGCATTTCACAGTGGGCTGGGGGGTGGACATCAGGCAAAAAAGAAAGTCTTCTAAATTACTTAACATTAATGTTTTTAGAAAGTAGATTAAATTTCTGATTCAACAAAAAAAAAAGTAGATCAAAAGATAAAACGGCGGAAAAATAATTCAACTTTGCGTACCCGACATTTTTTTTGCCACATTTTCCGACATTTACTTGAAATCTTGGTCCAAATTGCAAAAAACACCTAAAGCAAGATTTTGATCACCATACATTTCTAAAAAATAGAAGATATCAGTGTTTTAGCTAACATGATAACAAAAAAACTTGCCTTAGGTGTTTTTTTTAATCCTTGAGTACTTTTAGGCCATATTTGAAGAAATATATATCCAAATGCCATTTACTACACTGTTTCACATCAGTGCAGGTCCTTCACGCTCTTGTTGATTGAATCGAATGATAGTCGAGGGTTGAAA
>OY744527.1:140760395-140855395 GCA_963556195.1 Sepiola atlantica | reverse complement strand
TTTAACATTTTTAGAAGTGTGTGTGTGTGTGCATTTACTTATCTGAAATTATGCACTGTGTCTCTGTAGTCATTACCTTATATGGAGTTGAGGAATGTATGTATTACCTTATTTGGACATAAGCACTGAGTGTGTGTAGATTTATTTTATTTTAAATTAAAAACAATGTGTGTGCAAGATTTTTTATTCATAACCATATTTAACATTTTTAGAAGTGTGTGTGTGTGTGTGCATTTACTTATCTGAAATTATGCACTGTGTCTCTTTAGTCATTACCTTATATGGAGTTGAGGAATGTATGTATTACCTTATTTGGACATAAGCACTGAGTGTGTGTAGATTTATTTTATTTTAAATTAAAAACAATGTGTGTGCAAGATTTTTTATTCATAACCATATTTACCATTTTTAGAAGTGTGTGTGTGTGTGCATTTACTTATCTGAAATTATGCACTGTGTCTCTTTAGTCATTACCTTATATGGAGTTGAGCAATGTATGTATTACCTTATTTGGACATAAGCACTGAGTGTGTGTGGATTTATTTTATTTTAAATTAAAAACAATGTGTGTGCAAGATTTTTTATTCATAACCATATTTACCATTTTTAGAAGTGTGTGTGTGTGTGCATTTACTTATCTGAAATTATGCACTGTGTCTCTTTAGTCATTACCTTATATGGAGTTGAGGAATGTATTACCTTATTTGGACATAAGCACTGAGTGTGTGTAGATTTATTTTATTTGAAATTAAAAACAATGTGTGTGCAAGAAGTTTTATTCATAACCATATTTAACATTTTTAGAAGTGTGTGTGTGTGTGTGTGCATTTACTTATCTGAAATTATGCACTGTGTCTCTTTAGTCATTACCTTATATGGAGTTGAGGAATGTATGTATTACCTTATTTGGACATAAGCACTGAGTGTGTGTGGATTTATTTTATTTTAAATTAAAAACAATGTGTGTGCAAGATTTTTTATTCATAACCATATTTACCATTTTTAGAAGTGTGTGTGTGTGTGCATTTACTTATCTGAAATTATGCACTGTGTCTCTTTAGTCATTACCTTATATGGAGTTGAGGAATGTATGTATTACCTTATTTGGACATAAGCACTGAGTGTGTGTAGATTTATTTTATTTTAAATTAAACACAATGTGTGTGCAAGATTTTTTATTCATAACCATATTTTACATTTTTAGAAGTGTGTGTGTGCATTTACTTATCTGAAATTATGCACTGTGTCTCTTTAGTCATTACCTTATATGGAGTTGAGGAATGTATGTATTACCTTATTTGGACATAAGCACTGAGTGTGTGTAGATTTATTTTATTTTAAATTAAAAACAATGTGTGTGCAAGATTTTTTATTCATAACCATATTTAACATTTTTAGAAGTGTGTGTGTGTGTGTGTGCATTTACTTATCTGAAATTATGCACTGTGTCTCTTTAGTCATTACCTTATATGGAGTTGAGGAATGTATGTATTACCTTATTTGGACATAAGCACTGAGTGTGTGTAGATTTATTTTATTTTAAATTAAACACAATGTGTGTGCAAGATTTTTTATTCATAACCATATTTAACATTTTTAGAAGTGTGTGTGTGTGTGTGCATTTACTTATCTGAAATTATGCACTGTGTCTCTTTAGTCATTACCTTATATGGAGTTGTGGAATGTATGTATTACCTTATTTGGACATAAGCACTGAGTGTGTGTAGATTTATTTTATTTTAAATTAAAAACAATGTGTGTGCAAGATTTTTTATTCATAACTATATTTAACATTTTTAGAAGTGTGTGTGTATGTGTGCATTTACTTATCTGAAATTATGCACTGTGTCTCTTTAGTCATTACCTTATATGGAGTTGAGCAATGTATGTATTACCTTATTTGGACATAAGCACTGAGTGTGTGTAGATTTATTTTATTTTAAATTAAACACAATGTGTGTGCAAGATTTTTTATTAATAATCATATTCAATATTTTGAAATGTATCTGTGTGTGTGTGTGTGTGTGTGTGTGTGTGTGTGTGCATTTACTTATCTGAAATTATGCACTGTGTCTCTTTAGTCATTACCTTATATGGAGTTGAGCAATGTATGTATTACCTTATTTGGACATAAGCACTGAGTGTGTGTAGATTTATTTTATTTTAAATTAAACACAATGTGTGTGCAAGATTTTTTATTAATAATCATATTCAATATTTTGAAATGTATCTGTGTGTGTGTGTGTGTGTGTGTGTGTGTGTGTGTGTGTGCATTTACTTATCTGAAATTATGCACTGTGTCTCTTTAGTCATTACCTTATATGGAGTTGAGCAATGTATGTATTACCTTATTTGGACATAAGCACTGAGTGTGTGTAGATTTATTTTATTTTAAATTAAAAACAATGTGTGTGCAAGATTTTTTTATTAATAACCATATTCAATATTTTGAAATGTATCTGTGTGTGTGCATTTACTTATCTGAAATTATGCACTGTGTCTCTTTAGTCATTACCTTATATGGAGTTGAGGAATGTATGTATTACCTTATTTGGACATAAGCACTGAGTGTGTGTAGATTTATTTTATTTTAAATTAAACACAATGTGTGTGCAAGATTTTTTTATTAATAACCATATGCAATATTTTCAAATGTATCTGTGTGTGTGTGTGTGTGCATTTACTTATATGAAATTATGCACTGTGTGTCTTTAATCATTACCTTATATGAAGTTGAGCAATGTATGTATTACCTTATTTGGACATAACCACTGAGTGTGTGTAGATTTATTTTATTTTAAATTAAAAACAATGTGTGTGCAAGATTTTTTATTCATAACCATATTTAACATTTTTAGAAGTGTGTGTGTGTGTGCATTTACTTATCTGAAATTATGCACTGTGTCTCTGTAGTCATTACCTTATATGGAGTTGAGGAATGTATGTATTACCTTATTTGGACATAAGCACTGAGTGTGTGTAGATTTATTTTATTTTAAATTAAAAACAATGTGTGTGCAAGATTTTTTATTCATAACCATATTTAACATTTTTAGAAGTGTGTGTGTGTGTGTGCATTTACTTATCTGAAATTATGCACTGTGTCTCTTTAGTCATTACCTTATATGGAGTTGAGGAATGTATGTATTACCTTATTTGGACATAAGCACTGAGTGTGTGTAGATTTATTTTATTTTAAATTAAAAACAATGTGTGTGCAAGATTTTTTATTCATAACCATATTTACCATTTTTAGAAGTGTGTGTGTGTGTGCATTTACTTATCTGAAATTATGCACTGTGTCTCTTTAGTCATTACCTTATATGGAGTTGAGCAATGTATGTATTACCTTATTTGGACATAAGCACTGAGTGTGTGTGGATTTATTTTATTTTAAATTAAAAACAATGTGTGTGCAAGATTTTTTATTCATAACCATATTTACCATTTTTAGAAGTGTGTGTGTGTGTGCATTTACTTATCTGAAATTATGCACTGTGTCTCTTTAGTCATTACCTTATATGGAGTTGAGGAATGTATTACCTTATTTGGACATAAGCACTGAGTGTGTGTAGATTTATTTTATTTGAAATTAAAAACAATGTGTGTGCAAGAAGTTTTATTCATAACCATATTTAACATTTTTAGAAGTGTGTGTGTGTGTGTGTGCATTTACTTATCTGAAATTATGCACTGTGTCTCTTTAGTCATTACCTTATATGGAGTTGAGGAATGTATGTATTACCTTATTTGGACATAAGCACTGAGTGTGTGTGGATTTATTTTATTTTAAATTAAAAACAATGTGTGTGCAAGATTTTTTATTCATAACTATATTTAACATTTTTAGAAGTGTGTGTGTATGTGTGCATTTACTTATCTGAAATTATGCACTGTGTCTCTTTAGTCATTACCTTATATGGAGTTGAGCAATGTATGTATTACCTTATTTGGACATAAGCACTGAGTGTGTGTAGATTTATTTTATTTTAAATTAAACACAATGTGTGTGCAAGATTTTTTATTAATAATCATATTCAATATTTTGAAATGTATCTGTGTGTGTGTGTGTGTGTGTGTGTGTGTGTGTGTGCATTTACTTATCTGAAATTATGCACTGTGTCTCTTTAGTCATTACCTTATATGGAGTTGAGCAATGTATGTATTACCTTATTTGGACATAAGCACTGAGTGTGTGTAGATTTATTTTATTTTAAATTAAACACAATGTGTGTGCAAGATTTTTTATTAATAATCATATTCAATATTTTGAAATGTATCTGTGTGTGTGTGTGTGTGTGTGTGTGTGTGTGTGTGTGTGCATTTACTTATCTGAAATTATGCACTGTGTCTCTTTAGTCATTACCTTATATGGAGTTGAGCAATGTATGTATTACCTTATTTGGACATAAGCACTGAGTGTGTGTAGATTTATTTTATTTTAAATTAAAAACAATGTGTGTGCAAGATTTTTTTATTAATAACCATATTCAATATTTTGAAATGTATCTGTGTGTGTGCATTTACTTATCTGAAATTATGCACTGTGTCTCTTTAGTCATTACCTTATATGGAGTTGAGGAATGTATGTATTACCTTATTTGGACATAAGCACTGAGTGTGTGTAGATTTATTTTATTTTAAATTAAACACAATGTGTGTGCAAGATTTTTTTATTAATAACCATATGCAATATTTTCAAATGTATCTGTGTGTGTGTGTGTGTGCATTTACTTATATGAAATTATGCACTGTGTGTCTTTAATCATTACCTTATATGAAGTTGAGCAATGTATGTATTACCTTATTTGGACATAACCACTGAGTGTGTGTAGATTTATTTTATTTTAAATTAAAAACAATGTGTGTGCAAGATTTTTTATTCATAACCATATTTAACATTTTTAGAAGTGTGTGTGTGTGTGCATTTACTTATCTGAAATTATGCACTGTGTCTCTGTAGTCATTACCTTATATGGAGTTGAGGAATGTATGTATTACCTTATTTGGACATAAGCACTGAGTGTGTGTAGATTTATTTTATTTTAAATTAAAAACAATGTGTGTGCAAGATTTTTTATTCATAACCATATTTAACATTTTTAGAAGTGTGTGTGTGTGTGTGCATTTACTTATCTGAAATTATGCACTGTGTCTCTTTAGTCATTACCTTATATGGAGTTGAGGAATGTATGTATTACCTTATTTGGACATAAGCACTGAGTGTGTGTAGATTTATTTTATTTTAAATTAAAAACAATGTGTGTGCAAGATTTTTTATTCATAACCATATTTACCATTTTTAGAAGTGTGTGTGTGTGTGCATTTACTTATCTGAAATTATGCACTGTGTCTCTTTAGTCATTACCTTATATGGAGTTGAGCAATGTATGTATTACCTTATTTGGACATAAGCACTGAGTGTGTGTGGATTTATTTTATTTTAAATTAAAAACAATGTGTGTGCAAGATTTTTTATTCATAACCATATTTACCATTTTTAGAAGTGTGTGTGTGTGTGCATTTACTTATCTGAAATTATGCACTGTGTCTCTTTAGTCATTACCTTATATGGAGTTGAGGAATGTATTACCTTATTTGGACATAAGCACTGAGTGTGTGTAGATTTATTTTATTTGAAATTAAAAACAATGTGTGTGCAAGAAGTTTTATTCATAACCATATTTAACATTTTTAGAAGTGTGTGTGTGTGTGTGTGCATTTACTTATCTGAAATTATGCACTGTGTCTCTTTAGTCATTACCTTATATGGAGTTGAGGAATGTATGTATTACCTTATTTGGACATAAGCACTGAGTGTGTGTGGATTTATTTTATTTTAAATTAAAAACAATGTGTGTGCAAGATTTTTTATTCATAACCATATTTACCATTTTTAGAAGTGTGTGTGTGTGTGCATTTACTTATCTGAAATTATGCACTGTGTCTCTTTAGTCATTACCTTATATGGAGTTGAGGAATGTATGTATTACCTTATTTGGACATAAGCACTGAGTGTGTGTAGATTTATTTTATTTTAAATTAAACACAATGTGTGTGCAAGATTTTTTATTCATAACCATATTTTACATTTTTAGAAGTGTGTGTGTGCATTTACTTATCTGAAATTATGCACTGTGTCTC
The DNA here is from genome assembly GCA_963556195.1 of Sepiola atlantica. Lineage (NCBI taxonomy): Eukaryota > Metazoa > Mollusca > Cephalopoda > Sepiida > Sepiolidae > Sepiola > Sepiola atlantica. The sequence goes on along the minus strand of OY744527.1, from coordinate 140,849,251 downwards.
TTTAGTCATTACCTTATATGGAGTTGAGGAATGTATGTATTACCTTATTTGGACATAAGCACTGAGTGTGTGTAGATTTATTTTATTTTAAATTAAAAACAATGTGTGTGCAAGATTTTTTATTCATAACCATATTTAACATTTTTAGAAGTGTGTGTGTGTGTGTGTGCATTTACTTATCTGAAATTATGCACTGTGTCTCTTTAGTCATTACCTTATATGGAGTTGAGCAATGTATGTATTACCTTATTTGGACATAAGCACTGAGTGTGTGTAGATTTATTTTATTTTAAATTAAACACAATGTGTGTGCAAGATTTTTTATTCATAACCATATTTAACATTTTTAGAAGTGTGTGTGTGTGTGTGCATTTACTTATCTGAAATTATGCACTGTGTCTCTTTAGTCATTACCTTATATGGAGTTGTGGAATGTATGTATTACCTTATTTGGACATAAGCACTGAGTGTGTGTAGATTTATTTTATTTTAAATTAAAAACAATGGGTGTGCAAGATTTTTTATTCATAATCATATTTTACATTTTTAGAAGTGTGTGTGTGTGTGTCTGTGTGTGTGTGTGCATTTACTTATCTGAAATTATGCACTGTGTCTCTTTAGTCATTACCTTATATGGAGTTGAGCAATGTATGTATTACCTTATTTGGACATAAGCACTGAGTGTGTGTAGATTTATTTTATTTTAAATTAAAAACAATGTGTGTGCAAGATTTTTTATTCATAAACATATTTAACATTTTTAGAAGTGTGTGTGTGTGTGTGCATTTACTTATCTGAAATTATGCACTGTGTCTCTTTAGTCATTACCTTATATGGAGTTGAGGAATGTATATATTACCTTATTTGGACATAAGCACTGAGTGTGTGTAGATTTATTTTATTTTAAATTAAACACAATGTGTGTGCAAGATTTTTTTATTAATAACCATATTCAATATTTTCAAATGTATCTGTGTGTGTGTGTGCATTTACTTATCTGAAATTATGCACTGTGTCTCTTTTGTCATTACCTTATATGGAGTTGAGCAATGTATGTATTACCTTATTTGGACATAAGCACTGAGTGTGTGTAGATTTATTTTATTTTAAATTAAAAACAATGTGTGTGCAAGATTTTTTATTCATAAACATATTTAACATTTTTAGAAGTGTGTGTGCATTTACTTATCTGAAATTATGCACTGTGTCTCTTTTGTCATTACCTTATATGGAGTTGAGCAATGTATGTATTACCTTATTTGGACATAACCACTGAGTGTGTGTATATCTTTTTATTTTAAATTAAAAACAATGTGTGTGCAAGATTTTTTATTCATAACTATATTTAACATTTTTAGAAGTGTGTGTGTATGTGTGCATTTACTTATCTGAAATTATGCACTGTGTCTCTTTAGTCATTACCTTATATGGAGTTGAGCAATGTATGTATTACCTTATTTGGACATAAGCACTGAGTGTGTGTAGATTTATTTTATTTTAAATTAAACACAATGTGTGTGCAAGATTTTTTATTAATAATCATATTCAATATTTTGAAATGTATCTGTGTGTGTGTGTGTGTGTGTGCATTTACTTATCTGAAATTATGCACTGTGTCTATTTAATCATTACCTTATATGGAGTTGAGGAATGTATGTATTACCTTATTTGGACATAAGCACTGAGTGTGTGTAGATTTATTTTATTTTAAATTAAAAACAATGTGTGTGCAAGATTTTTTATTCATAACTATATTTAACATTTTTAGAAGTGTGTGTGTATGTGTGCATTTACTTATCTGAAATTATGCACTGTGTCTCTTTAGTCATTACCTTATATGGAGTTGAGCAATGTATGTATTACCTTATTTGGACATAAGCACTGAGTGTGTGTAGATTTATTTTATTTTAAATTAAACACAATGTGTGTGCAAGATTTTTAATTCATAACCATATTTAACATTTTTAGAAGTGTGTGTGTGTGTGTGTGTGTGCATTTACTTATCTGAAATTATGCACTGTGTCTCTTTAATCATTACCTTATATGGAGTTGAGGAATGTATGTATTACCTTATTTGGACATAAGCATTGAGTGTGTGTAGATTTATTTTATTTTAAATTAAAAACAATGTGTGTGCAAGATTTTTTATTCATAACCATATTTTACATTTTAGAAGTGTGTGTGCGTGTGTCTGTGTGTGTGTGTGCATTTACTTATCTGAAATTATGCACTGTGTCTCTTTAGTCATTACCTTATATGGAGTTGAGCAATGTATGTATTACCTTATTTGGACATAACCACTGAGTGTGTGTAGATTTATTTTATTTTAAATTAAACACAATGTGTGTGCAAGATTTTTTTATTAATAACCATATTCAATATTTTCAAATGTATCTGTGTGTGTGTGTGCATTTACTTATCTAAAATTATGCACTGTGTCTCTTTAATCATTACCTTATATGGAGTTGAGTAATGTATGTATTACCTTATTTGGACATAACCACTGAGTGTGTGTAGATTTATTTTATTTTAAATTAAAAACAATGTGTGTGCAAGATTTTTTATTCATAACTATATTTAACATTTTTAGAAGTGTGTGTGTATGTGTGCATTTACTTATCTGAAATTATGCACTGTGTCTCTTTAGTCATTACCTTATATGGAGTTGAGCAATGTATGTATTACCTTATTTGGACATAAGCACTGAGTGTGTGTAGATTTATTTTATTTTAAATTAAACACAATGTGTGTGCAAGATTTTTTATTAATAATCATATTCAATATTTTGAAATGTATCTGTGTGTGTGTGTGTGTGTGTGTGCATTTACTTATCTGAAATTATGCACTGTGTCTCTTTAATCATTACCTTATATGGAGTTTAGGAATGTATGTATTACCTTATTTGGACATAACCACTGAGTGTGTGTAGATTTATTTTATTTTAAATTAAAAACAATGTGTGTGCAAGATTTTTTTATTAATAACCATATTCAATATTTTGAAATGTATCTGTGTGTGTGCATTTACTTATCTGAAATTATGCACTGTGTCTCTTTAGTCATTACCTTATATGGAGTTGAGGAATGTATGTATTACCTTATTTGGACATAAGCACTGAGTGTGTGTAGATTCATTTTATTTTAAATTAAACACAATGTGTGTGCAATTTTTTTTTATTAATAACCATATGCAATATTTTCAAATGTATCTGTGTGTGTGTGTGTGTGTGTGTGTGTGTGTGCATTTACTTATCTGAAATTATGCACTGTGTCTCTTTAGTCATTACCTTATATAGAGTTGAGGAATGTATGTATTACCTTATTTGGACATAAGCACTGAGTGTGTGTAGATTTATTTTATTTTAAATTAAACACAATGTGTGTGCAAGATTTTTTATTCATAACCATATTTAACATTTTTAGAAGTGTGTGTGTGTGTGTGTGCATTTACTTATCTGAAATTATGCACTGTGTCTCTTTAGTCATTACCTTATATGGAGTTGAGAAATGTATGTATTACCTTATTTGGACATAAGCACTGAGTGTGTGTAGATTTATTTTATTTTAAATTAAACACAATGTGTGTGCAAGATTTTTTTATTAATAACCATATTCAATATTTTCAAATGTATCTGTGTGTGTGTGTGTGTGCATTTACTTATCTGAAATTATGCACTGTGTCTCTTTAGTCATTACCTTATATGGAGTTGAGGAATGCATGTATTACCTTATTTGGACATAAGCACTGAGTGTGTGTAGATTTATTTTATTTTAAATTAAAAACAATGTGTGTGCAAGATTTTTTATTCATAACCATATTTTACATTTTTAGAAGTGTGTGTGTGTGTGCATTTACTTATATGAAATTATGCAATGTGTCTCTTTAATCATTACCTTATATGGAGTTGAGCAATGTATGTATTACCTTATTTGGACATAAGCACTGAGTGTGTGTAAGTTTATTTTATTTTAAATTAAACACAATGTGTGTGCAAGATTTTTTATTCATAACCATATTCAATATTTTTAAATGTATCTGTGTGTGTGTGTGTGCATTTACTTATCTGAAATTATGCACTGTGTCTCTTTAATCATTACCTTATATGGAGTTGAGCAATGTATGTATTACCTTATTTGGACATAAGCACTGAGTGTGTGTAGATTTATTTTATTTTAAATTAAAAACAATGTGTGTGCAAGATATTTTATTCATAACCATATTTTACATTTTTAGAAGTGTGTGTGTGTGTGTGTCTGTGTGTGTGTGTGCATTTACTTATCTGAAATTATGCACTGTGTCTCTTTAGTCATTACCTTATATGGAGTTGAGGAATGCATGTATTACCTTATTTGGACATAAGCACTGAGTGTGTGTAGATTTATTTTATTTTAAATTAAAAACAATGTGTGTGCAAGATTTTTTATTCATAAACATATTTAACATTTTTAGAAGTGTGTGTGTGTGTGTGCATTTACTTATCTGAAATTATGCACTGTGTCTCTTTAGTCATTACCTTATATGGAGTTGAGGAATGTATATATTACCTTATTTGGACATAAGCACTGAGTGTGTTTAGATTTATTTTATTTTAAATTAAACACAATGTGTGTGCAAGATTTTTTTATTAATAACCATATTCAATATTTTCAAATGTATCTGTGTGTGTGTGTGCATTTACTTATCTAAAATTATGCACTGTGTCTCTTTAATCATTACCTTATATGGAGTTGAGCAATGTATGTATTACCTTATTTGGACATAACCACTGAGTGTGTGTAGATTTATTTTATTTTAAATTAAAAACAATGTGTGTGCAAGATTTTTTATTCATAACTATATTTAACATTTTTAGAAGTGTGTGTGTATGTGTGCATTTACTTATCTGAAATTATGCACTGTGTCTCTTTAGTCATTACCTTATATGGAGTTGAGCAATGTATGTATTACCTTATTTGGACATAAGCACTGAGTGTGTGTAGATTTATTTTATTTTAAATTAAACACAATGTGTGTGCAAGATTTTTTATTAATAATCATATTCAATATTTTGAAATGTATTAGTGTGTGTGTGTGTGTGTGTGTGTGCATTTACTTATCTGAAATTATGCACTGTGTCTATTTAATCATTACCTTATATGGAGTTGAGGAATGTATGTATTACCTTATTTGGACATAACCACTGAGTGTGTGTAGATTTATTTTATTTTAAATTAAACACAATGTGTGTGCAAGATTTTTTTATTAATAACCATATTCAATATTTTCAAATGTATCTGTGTGTGTGTGTTTGTGTGCATTTACTTATCTGAAATTATGCACTGTGTCTCTTTAGTCATTACCTTATATGGAGTTGAGGAATGTATGTATTACCTTATTTGGACATAAGCACTGAGTGTGTGTAGATTGATTTTATTTTAAATTAAAAACAATGTGTGTGCAAGATTTTTTATTCATAACCATATTTTACATTTTTAGAAGTGTGTGTGTGTGTGTGTGTGTGCATTTACTTATCTGAAATTATGCACTGTGTCTCTTTAGTCATTACCTTATATGGAGTTGAGGAATGTATGTATTACTTTATTTGGACATAAGCACTGAGTGTGTGTAGATTTATTTTATTTTAAATTAAAAACAATGTTTGTGCAAGATTTTTTATTAATAACCATATTCAATATTTTCAAATGTATCTGTGTGTGTGTGTGTGTGCATTTACTTATATGAAATTATGCACTGTGTGTCTTTAATCATTACCTTATATGAAGTTGAGCAATGTATGTATTACCTTATTTGGACATAAGCACTGAGTGTGTGTAGATTTATTTTATTTTAAATTAAACACAATGTGTGTGCAAGATTTTTTTATTAATAACCATATTCAATATTTTTAAATGTATCTGTGTGTGTGTGTGTGTGTGTGCATTTACTTATCTGAAATTATGCACTGTGTCTCTTTAATCATTACCTTATATGAAGTTGAGCAATGTATGTATTACCTTATTTGGACATAAGCACTGAGTGTGTGTAGATTTATTTTATTTTAAATTAAACACAATGTGTGTGCAGGATTTTTTATTAATAACCATATTCAATATTTTTAAATGTATCTGTGTGTGTGTGTGTGCATTTACTTATCTGAAATTATGCACTGTGTCTCTTTAATCATTACCTTATATGAAGTTGAGCAATGTATGTATTACCTTATTTGGACATAAGCACTGAGTGTGTGTAGATTTATTTTATTTTAAATTAAACACAATGTGTGTGCAAGATTTTTTATTAATAACCATATTCAATATTTTCAAATGTATCTGTGTGTGTGTGTGTGTGTGTGCATATCTGAAATTATACACTGTGTCTCTTTAATCATTACCTCATATGGAGTTGAGGAATGTATGTATTACCTTATTTGGACATAAGCATTGAGTGTGTGTAGATTTATTTCATTTTAAATTAAAAACAATGTGTGTGCAAGATTTTTTATTCATAACCATATTTAACATTTTTAGAAGTGTGTGTGTGTGTGTGTGTGTGCATTTACTTATCTGAAATTATGCACTGTGTCTCTTTAGTCATTACCTTATATGGAGTTTAGGAATGTATGTATTACCTTATTTGGACATAAGCACTGAGTGTGTGTAGATTTATTTTATTTTAAATTAAACACAATATGTGTGCAAGATTTTTTATTCATAACTATATTTAATATTTTTAGAACTGTGTGTGTGTGTGCATTTACTTATCTGAAATTATGCACTGTGTCTCTTTAATCATTACCTTATATGGAGTTGAGCAATGTATGTTTTACCTTATTTGGACATAAGCACTGAGTATGTGTAGATTTATTTTATTTTAAATTAAACACAATGTGTGTGCAAGATTTTTTATTCATAACCATATTTAATATTTTTAAATGTATCTGTGTGTGTGTGTGTGTGTGTGTGTGCATTTACTTATCTGAAATTATGCACTGTGTCTCTTTAATCATTACCTTATATGGAGTTGAGCAATGTATGTATTACCTTATTTGGACATAAGCACTGAGTGTGTGTAGATTTATTTTATTTAAAATTAAACACAATGTGTGTGCAAGATTTTTTATTAATAACCATATTCAATATTTTTAAATGTATCTGTGTGTGTGTGCATTTACTTATCTGAAATTATGCACTGTGTCTCTTTAGTCATTACCTTATATAGAGTTGAGGAATGTATGTATTACCTTATTTGGACATAACCACTGAGTGTGTGTAGATTTATTTTATTTTAAATTAAACACAATGTTTGTGCAAGATTTTTTATTAATAACCATATTCAATATTTTTAAATGTATGTGTGTGTGTGTGTGCATTTACTTATCTGAAATTATGCACTGTGTCTCTTTAATCATTACCTTATATGGAGTTGAGGAATGTATGTATTACCTTATTTGGACATAAGCACTGAGTGTGTGTAGATTTATTTTATTTTAAATTAAACACAATGTGTGTGCAAGATTTTTTATTAATAACCATATTCAATATTTTTAAATGTATGTGTGTGTGTGTGTGTGTGCATTTACTTATCTGAAATTATGCACTGTGTCTCTTTAATCATTACCTTATATGGAGTTGAGCAATGTATGTATTACCTTATTTGGACATAAGCACTGAGTGTGTGTAGATTTATTTTATTTTAAATTAAACACAATGTGTGTGCAAGATTTTTTATTAATAACCATATTCAATATTTTTAAATGTATGTGTGTGTGTGTGTGTGTGTGCATTTACTTATCTGAAATTATGCACTGTGTCTATTTAATCATTACTTTATATGGAGTTGAGGAATGTATGTATTACCTTATTTGGACATAAGCACTGAGTGTGTGTAGATTTATTTTATTTTGAATTAAACACAATGTGTGTGCAAGATTTTTTATTAATAACCATATTCAATATTTTTAAATGTATGTGTGTGTGTGTGTGTGTGCATTTACTTATCTGAAATTATGCACTGTGTCTCTTTAATCATTACCTTATATGGAGTTGAGGAATGTATGTATTACCTTATTTGGACATAAGCACTGAGTGTGTGTAGATTTATTTTATTTTAAATTAAACACAATGTGTGTGCAAGATTTTTTATTAATAACCATATTCAATATTTTTAAATGTATGTGTGTGTGTGTGTGTGTGCATTTACTTATCTGAAATTATGCACTGTGTCTCTTTAATCATTACCTTATATGGAGTTGAGCAATGTATGTATTACCTTATTTGGACATAAGCACTGAGTGTGTGTAGATTTATTTTATTTTAAATTAAACACAATGTGTGTGCAAGATTTTTTATTAATAACCATATTCAATATTTTTAAATGTATCTGTGTGTGTGTGCATTTACTTATCTGAAATTATGCACTGTGTCTCTTTAGTCATTACCTTATATAGAGTTGAGGAATGTATGTATTACCTTATTTGGACATAAGCATTGAGTGTGTGTAGATTTATGTTATTTTAAATTAAAAACAATGTGTGTGCAAGATTTTTTATTCATAACTATATTTAACATTTTTAGAAGTGTGTGTGTGTGTGTGCATTTACTTATCTGAAATTATGCACTGTGTCTCTTTAGTCATTACCTTATATGGAGTTGAGGAATGTATATATTACCTTATTTGGACATAAGCACTGAGTGTGTTTAGATTTATTTTATTTTAAATTAAACACAATGTGTGTGCAAGATTTTTTTATTAATAACCATATTCAATATTTTCAAATGTATCTGTGTGTGTGTGTGCATTTACTTATCTAAAATTATGCACTGTGTCTCTTTAATCATTACCTTATATGGAGTTGAGCAATGTATGTATTACCTTATTTGGACATAACCACTGAGTGTGTGTAGATTTATTTTATTTTAAATTAAAAACAATGTGTGTGCAAGATTTTTTATTCATAACTATATTTAACATTTTTAGAAGTGTGTGTGTATGTGTGCATTTACTTATCTGAAATTATGCACTGTGTCTCTTTAGTCATTACCTTATATGGAGTTGAGCAATGTATGTATTACCTTATTTGGACATAAGCACTGAGTGTGTGTAGATTTATTTTATTTTAAATTAAACACAATGTGTGTGCAAGATTTTTTATTAATAATCATATTCAATATTTTGAAATGTATTAGTGTGTGTGTGTGTGTGTGTGTGTGCATTTACTTATCTGAAATTATGCACTGTGTCTATTTAATCATTACCTTATATGGAGTTGAGGAATGTATGTATTACCTTATTTGGACATAACCACTGAGTGTGTGTAGATTTATTTTATTTTAAATTAAACACAATGTGTGTGCAAGATTTTTTTATTAATAACCATATTCAATATTTTCAAATGTATCTGTGTGTGTGTGTTTGTGTGCATTTACTTATCTGAAATTATGCACTGTGTCTCTTTAGTCATTACCTTATATGGAGTTGAGGAATGTATGTATTACCTTATTTGGACATAAGCACTGAGTGTGTGTAGATTGATTTTATTTTAAATTAAAAACAATGTGTGTGCAAGATTTTTTATTCATAACCATATTTTACATTTTTAGAAGTGTGTGTGTGTGTGTGTGTGTGCATTTACTTATCTGAAATTATGCACTGTGTCTCTTTAGTCATTACCTTATATGGAGTTGAGGAATGTATGTATTACTTTATTTGGACATAAGCACTGAGTGTGTGTAGATTTATTTTATTTTAAATTAAAAACAATGTTTGTGCAAGATTTTTTATTAATAACCATATTCAATATTTTCAAATGTATCTGTGTGTGTGTGTGTGTGCATTTACTTATATGAAATTATGCACTGTGTGTCTTTAATCATTACCTTATATGAAGTTGAGCAATGTATGTATTACCTTATTTGGACATAAGCACTGAGTGTGTGTAGATTTATTTTATTTTAAATTAAACACAATGTGTGTGCAAGATTTTTTTATTAATAACCATATTCAATATTTTTAAATGTATCTGTGTGTGTGTGTGTGTGTGTGTGCATTTACTTATCTGAAATTATGCACTGTGTCTCTTTAATCATTACCTTATATGAAGTTGAGCAATGTATGTATTACCTTATTTGGACATAACCACTGAGTGTGTGTAGATTTATTTTATTTAAAATTAAACACAATGTGTGTGCAAGATTTTTTATTAATAACCATATTCAATATTTTCAAATGTATCTGTGTGTGTGTGTGTGTGTGTGCATATCTGAAATTATACACTGTGTCTCTTTAATCATTACCTCATATGGAGTTGAGGAATGTATGTATTACCTTATTTGGACATAAGCATTGAGTGTGTGTAGATTTATTTCATTTTAAATTAAAAACAATGTGTGTGCAAGATTTTTTATTCATAACCATATTTAACATTTTTAGAAGTGTGTGTGTGTGTGTGTGTGTGCATTTACTTATCTGAAATTATGCACTGTGTCTCTTTAGTCATTACCTTATATGGAGTTTAGGAATGTATGTATTACCTTATTTGGACATAAGCACTGAGTGTGTGTAGATTTATTTTATTTTAAATTAAACACAATATGTGTGCAAGATTTTTTATTCATAACTATATTTAATATTTTTAGAACTGTGTGTGTGTGTGCATTTACTTATCTGAAATTATGCACTGTGTCTCTTTAATCATTACCTTATATGGAGTTGAGCAATGTATGTTTTACCTTATTTGGACATAAGCACTGAGTATGTGTAGATTTATTTTATTTTAAATTAAACACAATGTGTGTGCAAGATTTTTTATTCATAACCATATTTAATATTTTTAAATGTATCTGTGTGTGTGTGTGTGTGTGTGTGTGCATTTACTTATCTGAAATTATGCACTGTGTCTCTTTAATCATTACCTTATATGGAGTTGAGCAATGTATGTATTACCTTATTTGGACATAAGCACTGAGTGTGTGTAGATTTATTTTATTTAAAATTAAACACAATGTGTGTGCAAGATTTTTTATTAATAACCATATTCAATATTTTTAAATGTATCTGTGTGTGTGTGCATTTACTTATCTGAAATTATGCACTGTGTCTCTTTAGTCATTACCTTATATAGAGTTGAGGAATGTATGTATTACCTTATTTGGACATAAGCACTGAGTGTGTGTAGATTTATTTTATTTTAAATTAAACACAATGTTTGTGCAAGATTTTTTATTAATAACCATATTCAATATTTTTAAATGTATGTGTGTGTGTGTGTGCATTTACTTATCTGAAATTATGCACTGTGTCTCTTTAATCATTACCTTATATGGAGTTGAGGAATGTATGTATTACCTTATTTGGACATAAGCACTGAGTGTGTGTAGATTTATTTTATTTTAAATTAAACACAATGTGTGTGCAAGATTTTTTATTAATAACCATATTCAATATTTTTAAATGTATGTGTGTGTGTGTGTGTGTGCATTTACTTATCTGAAATTATGCACTGTGTCTCTTTAATCATTACCTTATATGGAGTTGAGCAATGTATGTATTACCTTATTTGGACATAAGCACTGAGTGTGTGTAGATTTATTTTATTTTAAATTAAACACAATGTGTGTGCAAGATTTTTTATTAATAACCATATTCAATATTTTTAAATGTATGTGTGTGTGTGTGTGTGTGTGCATTTACTTATCTGAAATTATGCACTGTGTCTATTTAATCATTACTTTATATGGAGTTGAGGAATGTATGTATTACCTTATTTGGACATAAGCACTGAGTGTGTGTAGATTTATTTTATTTTGAATTAAACACAATGTGTGTGCAAGATTTTTTATTAATAACCATATTCAATATTTTTAAATGTATGTGTGTGTGTGTGTGTGTGCATTTACTTATCTGAAATTATGCACTGTGTCTCTTTAATCATTACCTTATATGGAGTTGAGGAATGTATGTATTACCTTATTTGGACATAAGCACTGAGTGTGTGTAGATTTATTTTATTTTAAATTAAACACAATGTGTGTGCAAGATTTTTTATTAATAACCATATTCAATATTTTTAAATGTATGTGTGTGTGTGTGTGTGTGCATTTACTTATCTGAAATTATGCACTGTGTCTCTTTAATCATTACCTTATATGGAGTTGAGCAATGTATGTATTACCTTATTTGGACATAAGCACTGAGTGTGTGTAGATTTATTTTATTTTAAATTAAACACAATGTGTGTGCAAGATTTTTTATTAATAACCATATTCAATATTTTTAAATGTATCTGTGTGTGTGTGCATTTACTTATCTGAAATTATGCACTGTGTCTCTTTAGTCATTACCTTATATAGAGTTGAGGAATGTATGTATTACCTTATTTGGACATAAGCATTGAGTGTGTGTAGATTTATGTTATTTTAAATTAAAAACAATGTGTGTGCAAGATTTTTTATTCATAAACATATTTAACATTTTTAGAAGTGTGTGTGTGTGTGTGCATTTACTTATCTGAAATTATGCACTGTGTCTCTTTAGTCATTACCTTATATGGAGTTGAGGAATGTATATATTACCTTATTTGGACATAAGCACTGAGTGTGTTTAGATTTATTTTATTTTAAATTAAACACAATGTGTGTGCAAGATTTTTTTATTAATAACCATATTCAATATTTTCAAATGTATCTGTGTGTGTGTGTGCATTTACTTATCTAAAATTATGCACTGTGTCTCTTTAATCATTACCTTATATGGAGTTGAGCAATGTATGTATTACCTTATTTGGACATAACCACTGAGTGTGTGTAGATTTATTTTATTTTAAATTAAAAACAATGTGTGTGCAAGATTTTTTATTCATAACTATATTTAACATTTTTAGAAGTGTGTGTGTATGTGTGCATTTACTTATCTGAAATTATGCACTGTGTCTCTTTAGTCATTACCTTATATGGAGTTGAGCAATGTATGTATTACCTTATTTGGACATAAGCACTGAGTGTGTGTAGATTTATTTTATTTTAAATTAAACACAATGTGTGTGCAAGATTTTTTATTAATAATCATATTCAATATTTTTAAATGTATTAGTGTGTGTGTGTGTGTGTGTGTGTGCATTTACTTATCTGAAATTATGCACTGTGTCTATTTAATCATTACCTTATATGGAGTTGAGGAATGTATGTATTACCTTATTTGGACATAACCACTGAGTGTGTGTAGATTTATTTTATTTTAAATTAAACACAATGTGTGTGCAAGATTTTTTTATTAATAACCATATTCAATATTTTCAAATGTATCTGTGTGTGTGTGTTTGTGTGCATTTACTTATCTGAAATTATGCACTGTGTCTCTTTAGTCATTACCTTATATGGAGTTGAGGAATGTATGTATTACCTTATTTGGACATAAGCACTGAGTGTGTGTAGATTGATTTTATTTTAAATTAAAAACAATGTGTGTGCAAGATTTTTTATTCATAACCATATTTTACATTTTTAGAAGTGTGTGTGTGTGTGTGTGTGTGCATTTACTTATCTGAAATTATGCACTGTGTCTCTTTAGTCATTACCTTATATGGAGTTGAGGAATGTATGTATTACTTTATTTGGACATAAGCACTGAGTGTGTGTAGATTTATTTTATTTTAAATTAAAAACAATGTTTGTGCAAGATTTTTTATTAATAACCATATTCAATATTTTCAAATGTATCTGTGTGTGTGTGTGTGTGCATTTACTTATATGAAATTATGCACTGTGTGTCTTTAATCATTACCTTATATGAAGTTGAGCAATGTATGTATTACCTTATTTGGACATAAGCACTGAGTGTGTGTAGATTTATTTTATTTTAAATTAAACACAATGTGTGTGCAAGATTTTTTTATTAATAACCATATTCAATATTTTTAAATGTATCTGTGTGTGTGTGTGTGTGTGTGTGCATTTACTTATCTGAAATTATGCACTGTGTCTCTTTAATCATTACCTCATATGAAGTTGAGCAATGTATGTATTACCTTATTTGGACATAAGCACTGAGTGTGTGTAGATTTATTTTATTTTAAATTAAACACAATGTGTGTGCAGGATTTTTTATTAATAACCATATTCAATATTTTTAAATGTATCTGTGTGTGTGTGTGTGCATTTACTTATCTGAAATTATGCACTGTGTCTCTTTAATCATTACCTTATATGGAGTTGAGGAATGTATGTATTACCTTATTTGGAAATAAGCACTGAGTGTGTGTAGATTTATTTTATTTTAAATTAAACACAATGTGTGTGCAAGATTTTTTATTAATAACCATATTCAATATTTTCAAATGTATCTGTGTGTGTGTGTGTGTGTGTGCATATCTGAAATTATACACTGTGTCTCTTTAATCATTACCTCATATGGAGTTGAGGAATGTATGTATTACCTTATTTGGACATAAGCATTGAGTGTGTGTAGATTTATTTCATTTTAAATTAAAAACAATGTGTGTGCAAGATTTTTTATTCATAACCATATTTAACATTTTTAGAAGTGTGTGTGTGTGTGTGTGTGTGCATTTACTTATCTGAAATTATGCACTGTCTCTTCAGTCATTACCTTATATGGAGTTTAGGAATGTATGTATTACCTTATTTGGACATAAGCACTGAGTGTGTGTAGATTTATTTTATTTTAAATTAAACACAATATGTGTGCAAGATTTTTTATTCATAACTATATTTAATATTTTTAGAACTGTGTGTGTGTGTGCATTTACTTATCTGAAATTATGCACTGTGTCTCTTTAATCATTACCTTATATGGAGTTGAGCAATGTATGTTTTACCTTATTTGGACATAAGCACTGAGTATGTGTAGATTTATTTTATTTTAAATTAAACACAATGTGTGTGCAAGATTTTTTATTCATAACCATATTTAATATTTTTAAATGTATCTGTGTGTGTGTGTGTGTGTGTGTGTGCATTTACTTATCTGAAATTATGCACTGTGTCTCTTTAATCATTACCTTATATGGAGTTGAGCAATGTATGTATTACCTTATTTGGACATAAGCACTGAGTGTGTGTAGATTTATTTTATTTAAAATTAAACACAATGTGTGTGCAAGATTTTTTATTAATAACCATATTCAATATTTTTAAATGTATCTGTGTGTGTGTGCATTTACTTATCTGAAATTATGCACTGTGTCTCTTTAGTCATTACCTTATATGGAGTTGAGGAATGTATGTATTACCTTATTTGGACATAAGCACTGAGTGTGTGTAGATTTATTTTATTTTAAATTAAACACAATGTTTGTGCAAGATTTTTTATTAATAACCATATTCAATATTTTTAAATGTATGTGTGTGTGTGTGTGCATTTACTTATCTGAAATTATGCACTGTGTCTCTTTAATCATTACCTTATATGGAGTTGAGGAATGTATGTATTACCTTATTTGGACA
Source organism: Sepiola atlantica (assembly GCA_963556195.1). Taxonomy (NCBI): domain Eukaryota; kingdom Metazoa; phylum Mollusca; class Cephalopoda; order Sepiida; family Sepiolidae; genus Sepiola; species Sepiola atlantica. Next base: position 140,833,814 of record OY744527.1, on the reverse strand, counting down.
TAAGCACTGAGTGTGTGTAGATTTATTTTATTTTAAATTAAACACAATGTGTGTGCAAGATTTTTTATTAATAACCATATTCAATATTTTTAAATGTATGTGTGTGTGTGTGTGTGTGCATTTACTTATCTGAAATTATGCACTGTGTCTCTTTAATCATTACCTTATATGGAGTTGAGCAATGTATGTATTACCTTATTTGGACATAAGCACTGAGTGTGTGTAGATTTATTTTATTTTAAATTAAACACAATGTGTGTGCAAGATTTTTTATTAATAACCATATTCAATATTTTTAAATGTATGTGTGTGTGTGTGTGTGTGTGCATTTACTTATCTGAAATTATGCACTGTGTCTATTTAATCATTACTTTATATGGAGTTGAGGAATGTATGTATTACCTTATTTGGACATAAGCACTGAGTGTGTGTAGATTTATTTTATTTTGAATTAAACACAATGTGTGTGCAAGATTTTTTATTAATAACCATATTCAATATTTTTAAATGTATGTGTGTGTGTGTGTGTGTGCATTTACTTATCTGAAATTATGCACTGTGTCTCTTTAATCATTACCTTATATGGAGTTGAGGAATGTATGTATTACCTTATTTGGACATAAGCACTGAGTGTGTGTAGATTTATTTTATTTTAAATTAAACACAATGTGTGTGCAAGATTTTTTATTAATAACCATATTCAATATTTTTAAATGTATGTGTGTGTGTGTGTGTGTGCATTTACTTATCTGAAATTATGCACTGTGTCTCTTTAATCATTACCTTATATGGAGTTGAGCAATGTATGTATTACCTTATTTGGACATAAGCACTGAGTGTGTGTAGATTTATTTTATTTTAAATTAAACACAATGTGTGTGCAAGATTTTTTATTAATAACCATATTCAATATTTTTAAATGTATCTGTGTGTGTGTGCATTTACTTATCTGAAATTATGCACTGTGTCTCTTTAGTCATTACCTTATATAGAGTTGAGGAATGTATGTATTACCTTATTTGGACATAAGCATTGAGTGTGTGTAGATTTATTTTATTTTAAATTAAAAACAATGTGTGTGCAAGATTTTTTATTCATAACCATATTTAACATTTTTAGAAGTGTGTGTGTGTGTGCATTTACTTATCTGAAATTATGCACTGTGTCTCTTTAGTCATTACCTTATATGGAGTTTAGGAATGTATGTATTACCTTATTTGGACATAAGCACTGAGTGTGTGTAGATTTATTTTATTTTAAATTAAACACAATGTGTGTGCAAGATTTTTTATTAATAACCATATTCAATATTTTTAAATGTATCTGTGTGTGTGTGCATTTACTTATCTGAAATTATGCACTGTGTCTCTTTAGTCATTACCTTATATGGAGTTTAGGAATGTATGTATTACCTTATTTGGACATAAGCACTGAGTGTGTGTAGATTTATTTTATTTTAAATTAAACACAATGTGTGTGCAAGATTTTTTATTAATAACCATATTCAATATTTTTAAATGTATGTGTGTGTGTGTGTGCATTTACTTATCTGAAATTATGCACTGTGTCTCTTTAGTCATTACCTTATATGGAGTTTAGGAATGTATGTATTACCTTATTTGGACATAAGCACTGAGTGTGTGTAGATTTATTTTATTTTAAATTAAACACAATGTGTGTGCAAAATTTTTTATTAATAACTATATTCAATATTTTTAAATGTATCTGTGTGTGTGTGTGTGTGTGCATTTACTTATCTGAAATTATGCACTGTGTCTCTTTAGTCATTACCTTATATGGAGTTGAGCAATGTATGTATTACCTTATTTGGACATAAGCACTGAGTGTGTGTAGATTTATTTTATTTTAAATTAAAAACAATGTGTGTGCAAGATTTTTTATTAATAACCATATTCAATATTTTTAAATGTATCTGTGTGTGTCTGTGTGTGCATTTACTTATCTGAAATTATGCACTGTGTCTCTTTAATCATTACCTTATATGGAGTTGAGGAATGTATGTATTACCTTATTTGGACATAAGCACTGAGTGTGTGTAGATTTATTTTATTTTAAATTAAACACAATGTGTTTGCAAGATTTTTTATTAATAACCATATTCAATATTTTTAAATGTATCTGTGTGTGTGTGTGTGTGTGTGTGTGTGCATTTACTTATCTGAAATTATGCAGTGTGTCTCTTTAGTCATTACCTTATATGGAGTTGAGGAATGTATGTATTTCCTTATTTGGACATAAGCACTGAGTGTGTGTAGATTTATTTTATTTTAAATTAAACACAATGTGTGTGCAAGATTTTTTATTAATAACCATATTCAATATTTTTAAATGTATCTGTGTGTGTGTGTGTGTGTGTGTGTGTGTGTGTGTGCATTTACTTATCTGAAATTATGCACTGTGTCTCTTTAATCATTACCTTATATGGAGTTGAGCAATGTATGTATTACCTTATTTGGACATAAGCACTGAGTGTGTGTAGATTTATTTTATTTTAAATTAAACACAATGTGTGTGCAAGATTTTTTATTAATAACTATATTCAATATTTTTAAATGTATCTGTGTGTGTGTGTGTGTGTGCATTTACTTATCTGAAATTATGCACTGTGTCTCTCTAATCATTACCTTATATGGAGTTGAGGAATGTATGTATTACCTTATTTGGACATAAGCACTGAGTGTGTGTAGATTTATTTTATTTTAAATTAAAAACAATGTGTGTGCAAGATTTTTTATTAATAACCATATTCAATATTTTTAAAGATATGTGTCTGTGTGTATGTGTGTGTGTGCATAAACTTATCTAAAATTATGCAGTGTCTCTTTAATCATTACCTTATATGGAGTTGAGGAATGTATGTATTACCTTATTTGGACATAAGCACTGAATGTGTGTAGATTTATTCTATTTTAAATTGAAAACAATGTGTGTGCAAGATTTTTTATTTATAACCTTATTCAATATTTTTAAATGTATGTGTGTGTGTGTGTGTGCATAAACTTATCTAAAATTATGCACTGTGTATCTTTAGTCATTACCTTATATGGAGTTGAGCAATGTATGTATTACCTTATTTGGACATAAGCACTGAGTGTGTGTAGATTTATTTTATTTTAAACTAGCAGGACCCGTGTCCCGGCGTTGCCCGGGGAAATATTACAGCCTGATTTTAATTTTGAAGTTAAATGAATAGATTAAGAAAATAAATCATTTCACTGGAAGTAATTTTGGTAATTAAAATTGGATTTAATACGGAGCTGTGCCCTAGCGTTCTTGTGTTTGTTCCAACAGATGTCTCCTTTATAGTGGTAAAAGTTATTCGTACAAAGCTCTTGAAGATCCTACATAAAACTGCCCATGGCTAAAGCAAGGTGAAGTCAAGTTTAGACCAACCACTGCCAATGATTGTCCTTGGGACTTGTTAATTGTCATGGCAAAACACAATTTAACTGGGAACTGAAGCCTTTTAAAATTTATTGCAGAATCTGACGAAATAATAGGTATTCTTGGAAGGAATGTCAGTTTGCCCCTTGCAACACCAGTTAGTATTACAGCTTCTATCACATGAGGTTGGATGCGTTTAACACGGTCTTGTTCCATTACATAGCCTTGGAGCATCAAGATTCTGGAGTAACATAATTAGGCATCCAGCTTTCAGCTGTGTGTTGGCATACCAGGCAATTGTAATGAATCTAAAAATTCTGTAGGGTATTGTACAGCCTGGACGCGATCGAGAATAGAATCCACAGAAGTGAACGTTACAGTTTTAATGTACTTCCACAAATATGACCATTTAATGCAAGCATTAAGCTCATCAGGGGGACTTCCACGTGGAACAATAGTCAGCGTTTGTCGGAAGTCACGTGATAATAATAGTGTTATTCCACCCATAACAGCATCACATCTCTTGAGATCACGCAATGTTTTATCTAGAGCCTCGAACGCTTGTTTATGTGCCATTGCACATTCATCCGATACGATCAAGGAACAATTCTGTAAGACTTTGGCTGAATCTGACCCTCTTTCTATTTGACAAATTGGATCAGCATCTTTTGTTAGATAATGGCAAGTTAAATGTGGAGTGAGCTGCCATACCACCAGGACTACCTTCGGGTGCATCAAGGAATATAAGGCCACCTTGCTGATCTTCTTCAGTATTAACTACAGTACGAAAAATATGAATTTGCTCATTAGTTAGTTGTGCGATACCATCTCGAACAATTGATGCTTGCTGATGAGGTTGATAACTAATTTCACGCGTCTATGCAGTAATGACCGGATGTGCATTAGATCGATTAGGTGAGGTAAGACCCAATTTTGTAAGTGGTTTACCATTGATCTTATAAGTCATATCTTCGATATGAACTAAAGCCATATTGAAGATGTCGTCTAAAAATGTTATATCAACTTCAGGCTGTTGATTGTGTTTCCTAAGAAGGAAATCTTCACTAAAAGCTTCTTTGTGTGCATCCAAAAGTCGTTTTGGATGAGACACTGCACATGATGTCAACATGATGGCAAACAAATGTCTCAAATTGTCTGCAGATTCAGATATAGATGCTTCCTGTAATGTAGCATACCAGTGGTTATCATCCTCAAGTAGTCCATGTGCACTACATGCATCCCTGAATGTAGTCATAACTTGACCATTGATCGTATTTAGGTCACTAAAGCTCTGTGAACCTCTAACATTGTGTAGAAGCATTCTCAAACAGAAGGAGTCAAATTGATTTGGATGCACGATGTATACCCTGCCCCAAAACTTCTGTTCTTTTAACGCACGGATAGCCTGGCTGACCCTGTAACCGTCGCTTGAAGACCTTAGTTTTAGTGTCCCAGGCATAATAAAGTGGAACTTCTCAGTACAAAAGTGTACATGCAAAAAAATCTGTTTGACACAATTTGAAGAAAGTTGTTAGAGTGGTTGAAGGTGGATTTGCAACGCTATCTGCTGCAGTACTTTCAGTAAAGTATATACGCTGTCCATTTTCTAGATGAACTGATAGGTGAATAACTGGGTGATGATGTATATGTATGTGAAAGTTAAGTATTCTCCAAATGGCTTCATTGGTTGATATGTAACGTCCAGTTTCGTATCTCTTAAGTTCATCATGAGCATTACTTTCAATTGTGAAGATAGCTTGAGCACTACCCTTATTTTCATATTTACAAATGTATTTTAGTGATTTCATGCTGTTGCAATATTCAACCTTGATATGTGCATCAAAAATCTTACAAAGCAGTTTATTATGTGGTACAACCCATCGGTTATCTACAGGAACTGTTATGTTGCCAGGTAGGGTAACTGTCGTCTCAAAACCTCCAGCTAATGAAATCATGTAAAACCGGATCTGCCAGTGGATCTTGAATTTCCGCACTGATAACTGAATCTATGTCATAGGATTTCAATTTTTATCCTCTTTTCTGCCAGTCAACAGTGTACATGTATGCTATGACATATAAGGGCAGCAGTTTTTGTTGCCGCCACTTACTGCCACCAAGCACAATCAAGGATTTGGTTTACCCGACTCAAATGAAACAATAGCAAGCAATTAAAAGTAAAGAGGATTGTCTGCATGTAATGTTATAACAAAAATGTTGTTTTTTTTACTTATTGTTATCCCCCCCCCCCCCCCTTACACATGGTGGACCGTACATTTGCTCGCCAGAAGGTGAATCGTAACATAAAACGGGCAGCACTTTTCCCGGTCGCCATCGGCATTTTGCTCACGTTACTCAATCGCAGTCATGCAAAAATTTTTTACAGAATAGTCTTCATTATTAAAAATAAGCATATAATTGTAATTTTAGTGCCCCCCCCCCCCCCCATCTGAATACAATTTGTAATGCTGTACAGCCTACATTAATTATATTTGTGTGTGTCAGTGGATTTTAATGGGGCTATGTATGCCTCTTTAATTTTCCAAGGGCCGTTATCACAGACAGAGCCGGTGTTTATAAAAAAAATAAAAATAAAAATTCTGGTGAACTAAAAGTAAATTGGTTTCAGTATATATCGAACAGGCTTCGTTTAACTACAGGGTGTCTCAAAAAAATGTACTCACTCTTAGAATGACGTACTCACTCTTAGAATCTTGGTGCGCGTTATCAGCTTTGTTTGAACAATAATGGTCATCAGTTTGAACATTTGCGAACATGTTTCTTCAATTACATCTGTCTCATGTATTCGATGCTATTTCATTTCACTCTATGTTCATAAATAAAAGTTTTCTCGTCATTCTACGAGTGAGTACATTTTTTTGAGACACCCTGTATATTAATTTGCATAATAATAATTTATTATCCATCGGTGGGTTAGTGGTTACGACGTTACAGTTTTTGGCGTTCGAATGTTGTTTTTAATAGTGATCGTATAAAACGAAAATTTATAATGTAAAGTGAAAAATGCAGTCTGGCATGTCAGGTTAACTCGTTGGAATGAAGTTGTTTTAACTTTATGTAAATAAGGAAAACGTAAATGTTTTTAGTAATTGTTAGAGTAGAATTTTAGTTAGAAATTATTATAATATGAAATATCAGAATTATTCAATTTTTTTTGGTATCGTAGCACGGTTATACTAATTGTGTACGTCTCATTTAGGCATGTCCACTGCTGATTTTCTAGAAATAGAGCGGAGACAGCGGAGCAACGTTATCGTCAAATTCAAAGCAATATCTGCCCGTCACTTATTTACTTCTTAAAGAAATGTTCAGACTAAGTTCTAACTAAAAACAAATGGCAGTTTTATTTAAAATGTGATTATTTTTAACACAATAACAAATCTACATCATAAAAAAAACACTGATGAGGAAATCTTCGTAAAACGTAAACAAACATTTATTTCAGGTGTTCCCTTAAGGTTGAAGAAGAAAGATTTACGTTTTGGTACGCTAGTTTAATCTTTTAAATAGTAAATGACAATATTATCGTAGCATTAACGTCGAAAAAAAACAAAACAAAGCACATGCAATAGTCTAAAAGGAATGCTAGATTAAAAAAAAAAGTTTTAGAAACTAAAAAAAATTGCACTTTTCTTAAAGAAAGGAACACGATCCGATTCATATTAAGACTGAAATTTATTCAATATTAATTTTTTTAAAAGAAAAGTGTAGTATGTGTTCTGATACTGCATTTCATCTTTTCTGTCCTCGGTCAGTGGAGGAGAAATTCTTATAAACTGAGTCAATTTTTATTTTTGTCCAAATCCAGTGTACTTTTTGGGAGTTGGATTTTCTCCACGGTAGAACCGATCTCGTGTCTAACTCTGTTCTCGTGGGGAGATAGGTAAATAGGAACACACAGAATTCAATATCGACTACTGCTTGTTTTTAGTTGTTTATTTGTTGTTGTTTTTACGAATTTAATACGTTCTTTACTATGAAAAAAATTAATCTGGTGTACCAAAGTCCTAATGACTACTTTTACGGTATCCAGATTTGTATAGTGTTTAAAAAAATCAAATTGTAAAGAAAACAGTCATTTGTTTTTATTTAAAAAGTTTTTTGCAAGAAGTAAACAAAAAGTTTTTTTTGCACGCTTAAATCCCATTTGTAAAAAGTATATGCTTATTTTATTAACGATTAAAAAAAACAAAAAAAAAACAGTTCGGTTCAAATAGTGTAGAAGTCACATGTTTGTTTATAAAGTAAGTGATAGGTATAATTATTGGTATATATTGCTTCTTGAGTTGTATATTTCGTGACCTAATGAAAAATTAAATGTTTTTATCTTATATTTTAGCTTTGAAAGTTTTTAATTTTTGTATTATGTAATCGGTGTTCGGTACGTGAAATTCGGAAAGAAATTGAAAAATTACGTGTAAACTGAGTCCCCCCCCCTCAGGCCGAAACATAAAAGTTATTTGGAATATTGTTTAGTATGTAATATAATATGTAACTTGTTACTAATGTAAACTGATCTGATTGAGGCTTGCGAAAAGTAAACTAATGAAAAAGTAAGTAATACATATAAAAACGAATAAGAAATGTTGTACTTTCTGTCAGAAGTGTACTAATGTATTTATTAGTACAATGAAGGTGAATAAATCGTCGTGTTTGCGATTGTCAATGTGTTCAGTCTAATGTAATCTGTTATTCGCTAACGTGAAAATGATACGTAGCAAGAATAATGGAATGTCAATTGCTTAATCGTTTTTTTTTTGTTTCTGAACATAGTACGTTAGTATTGTAGCAGCAATTTTAATAAGTGAAGTAGGTGAATGTATAACGGGAATAGCAGAACAGGAACGGTGTATTACCTGATGAAAAGTTAGATCGGTAAGGGGAATCGGTATAATTGTTTAAGGGTAGTGAATCTGGCAAGCGTTTCGTGATCTGTAGTTGCTGGTTGAGGCTTAGAGTAGAAGCGCTAAAAGCCTTTTTGGCGGAAGTGACGTAGTCAGGTGTATTGAAGGGAGCGTCTGTTATAATTTCTGTGCAACTTATGCTACTGTGTGGTGAGGTGAAGGCATATTTAACGTAAATAATAAGTTGTAAATTGTGTGAAAGTATCCGTTGTGTATTTGGTCCCGGTGTAGACTGGTGGAGTGGGAGGAGTAAAATGTTAGAGAGAAATGTTCTTGCTACTACCTGTATGGTGTCTGGTTTTGGGAGAGTGACTGAGTGAGGAACGAAAGTAATAATTTGCCCGAGGTGGATGTAAGAGTCTAGAGTTTGCTAAGAACACGCTCAAGCGAATAAGCTTGATGTTGTAGTGATTGTAGTGACCTATTGATTGCGAGTTTATTTTCCTATTCGACGCGAAGGTACAGGGGAAAAAACGTCTCTACTTTATATATAAGATTAAAAACAATGTGTGTGCAAGATTTTTTATTCATAACCATATTCAATATTTTTAAATGTATGTGTGTGTGTGCATAAACTTATCTGAAATTATGCACTGTGTCTCTTTAATCATTACCTTATATGGAGTTGAGGAATGTATGTATTACCTTATTTGGACATAAGCACTGTGTGTGTGTAGATTTATTTTATTTTAAATTAAAAACAATGTGTGTGCAAGATTTTTTATTCATTACACTATTTAAATGTTTCAACTGTATGTGTGTGTGTGTGTGCATTAACTTACCTAAAACAATGTGTGTGCAAGATTTTTTTGATTTTTTATTCATAACCATATTCAACATTTTTAGAAGTGAGTGTGTGTGTGAGTGTATTTACTTATCTGAAATTATGCACTGTGTCTCTTTAGTCATTACTTTATATGGAGTTGAGGAATGTATATATTACCTTATTTGGACATAAACACTGTGTGTGTGAAGATTTAATTTATTTTAAATTTAAAAATGTGTGTGCAAGAATTTTTATTCATTACCATATTTAAACATTTTAACTGTATGTGTGTGTCCATAAACTTTACTGAAATTATGCACTGTGTCGTTTTACTAATTTCCTTATATGGAGTTAAGCAATGCATGTATTACCTTATTTAGACATAAACAATGAGTGTGTAGATTTATTCTATCTAAAATAAAAATATCTGTGTGCAAGACTTTTTATTCATTACCATATTTAAATGTTTCAACTGTATGTGTGTGTGCATTTACTTATCTGAGATTATGCACTGTGTCTCTTTAGTCATTACCTTATATGGAGTTGAGCAATGTATGTATTACCTTATTTGGACATAAGCACTGAGTGTGTGTAGATTTATTTTATGTTAAATTAAAAACAATGTGTGTGCAAGAATACATAACCATATTTAACATTTTTAAATGTATGTGTGTGTGTGCATTAACTTATCTGAAATTATGCAATGTGTCGTTTAAGTCATTACCTTATATGGAGTTAAGCAATGCATGTATTACCTTATTTAAACATAAACAATGTGTGTGTAGAGTCATTGTATTTAAAATAAAAAAAATGCGTGTGCAAGTCTTTTTATTCATTACCATATTTAAATGTTTCAACTGTGTGTGTGTGCATTAACTTATCTGAAATTATGCAATGTGTGTCTTCAGTAATTACCTAATATGGAGTTTAGTGAGGCTTTTATTACCTTATTCGGACATAAACACTGTGTGTGTGTGTAGAGATTTATTCTATTTTAAATTAAAAATATTATGTGTGTGCAAAACTTTTTATTCATTACTATATTTAAACCTTTTCACTTGATATGTGTGCGTGCATTAACTTTTCTAAAAATATGCACTGTGTCTCTTTAATAATTATCTCATATGGAGTTGAGCAATGCATGTATTACCTTATTTGGACATAAGCACTGTGTGTGTGTAGATGACTCTTTTTTAAAACAAAAACATTATTTGTGTACAAGACTTTTCATTCATTACCATATTTAAACTTTTTCATTTTTTTAAATTTTTCTTATCCTTCTGTTTTTGCTGGAGATAGGGCATCCTACCGGATGCCAGACATTTACCGGCTATTTCAGACACTCCAGCCTAGAGATCGTTTTAAGATTCTAACCGTCCCTTTTAAGTGCAGTTGTTTGTATTTCTCTTGCACTCGGTTCACCAGCTATATATTCCTGGGATAATTCATCTAGGAAATACTTTGCACGTTGTTGGTTGAGCCATTCTTTCAGTTTTCTGAAATGGAAGGTTTTGGTGTATTTCTGTCGGCTCTTCTGGGCTAATTCAGTGACAGTATTGTTGTCTGTTTCTGCCTCATTTGTAAGACAGTCCTGTCCAAAATGTTTGGCCAGTTTTGTGATAGATGTTGGTCTGCTTGCTCTGGTTTCTTGATGTTGGCATACCATCATAAGGTTTGGGTTCTGGGAGCTCATCAGATATTGGGCGGTGCTCACAATAGTGGCTCGATGTTGATGGTCAATTTCTGAGAGACCCATACCCCCTGTTCCTCTTGGGAGATACAGCCTTGGTAGACACTGGTTTCTGTACATTACCCTGTACATTGTCAACATTTTTCTAATTTTAGTGTCTAATCTATTAATGTTATTTTTGTGGCCAATCAATAATTCCAAAGCTGTATGTTATCACTGGCATAGCTAATTGGTTAATGGCAGTTACTTTGTTTTTGTTTGTAAGCTGTGTTTTGCAAATTTTTCTAATACTGCGTATATATTCTCTGCCAATTTTTTATCTCATCTTGGCATGTTTAATTGAATCGTTTTCTTCTATGCCAACGTATTTGTATTGTTCCTGTTTTTCAAGGTCTTGGATGTCAGTATTTTCATCGAGCTGTATGTTTTCTGTTCTTCCCAGCTCTGAGGGAGCCCTTGGCACATTTGTCCAGGCCGAACTTCATTCCAATATCTTTGGAAAAGGTATGTACAACCTGTAAGAGTCGGCTTTTGCACTGTATGTTTATGTGTGTGTGTGTGCATCAACTTATCTGAAATTATGCACTGTGCCTCTTTAGTCATTACCTTATATGGAGTTTATCAGTGCATGTATTATCTTAGTTGGATATAAATACTGTGTGTGTGTGTAGATTTCTTTTATTTTAAATTATAAACATGTGTTTGCGAGATTTTATATTTATTAGCATATTAAAACCTTTTCACTTTTTTGTTTCATTTTATATCAGTTGAAGTTCTCAGAAATCAAGGGGCCTCTTCCTGGGGATAACACTTAATTTCTATGTGAGATACATAGATATTCGAATATTGTATTAAGGTTCTCTTTTATTTCTTAAACGTTGAGTTAGTAAAGATGTTAAGAACATTAATGTTCCTCTCTCCAATTGACTATGTCATAGTATATCTTTCTTCTGCACAGTGGGTTGGAGCCTGGAAATTACCAAAAATGGACTCTCATCAGACATCAATGGCTTTGAGTGCTTCAGAAACTAGAAAAAAAATCCAGTTTAACAAAAAAAAAATGCAAGTTAAAACTCCAAGAAAAATGGTGAACGTTAGAAGATCGGCAATATTTCAATTTCGAGATAACCTTAGCTCAATGGTTTTGCGGAAACTGTATTTTGCCAATAAATCCGTCGAAGGCTAAGAAAATGACAAAATTATGCCCATTAAACCTAATTCTTTTATACTAAACCATAAATGTACCAAATTCACTGAATCTAATCAAATATTAGGCTGTACAGCCTTTAAGTGGCAAAAGTTTGATGTTTTGGGTCAAATTCTTTGCCCATTTTTTATTATTTACCCATAAAAATCGATGTTTTTTCCAGCCAAAATTTGCTGCATATCTATTAAAATTTCAAAATGCTACAAGCCAGATTTATTCCAGTATACATTTTCTGAAAATATAGGTCTCATCGCCTTAGAAAATGACTTGTGGCAATTAGAAAAAATGAATTTCACACAAAAACTCATTTTTGAAAATCTATTGCAAGCCGTTTCCGGGCGTCTATTTCCATTTTTACATTTTCTTGAATAATTTGAGTTTGAATCTAGTTCTAACGCTAAAATTTCACACTGGGAAGTTTTTTGACCTGGGAAATCCAAAAATGCAATCAGATATACCCCTAAATCAACCCATTTCATGTTATGAACAAAATTCTTTTTTTTTTTCAAGTTGTCCCGTAAAACGTCACTGTCTGACAATTTGAAAGACGGGATTATTCGATTGTGGTTGGGTTCTGATCCTAAAGTGAACACCATCCGGCTCCATATGGCAAACATTGTAGTGAGTATGAACATTCGACTCGGTACTGTTGAAAAGCCCACCCAGTGTTTGGTCCTCTGAGTAATGACGATTCACTGTTCGAGAAGGTGTGTTGGTAGGAATTTAATGCATTCTTTTAGCTCTTTCATTTTGTTCTTAAAATTCTTTTTTGGCTTACGTAGTAGTAAGGCCTACACACATTAGAAAATAAGAATCGATCCTCATTGACTGTACAGTGCATCCTCGATTATTCGAACACCTCGGGACCAAATTACTTCGTTGGGTGTTCGGATAAGCCGAAATGCCGGATAATCGGCTAACCCTAACCAAATAATAACCAAGGAATTGTTCAGATAAAAAGTTGCGACAAACAAGTTCAGATAATCGAGGATTATATAATGCACTGTAATAAGAACATTATGTGAAAATTTTGCTGCTTTTACTTGCTTTCAGCTAGATGGTGTTTTGGGCTCTGAAAAGCCAAATATAGTAATTTGGGCCTTGGAAACCCCCCAAAATCATTAATTTATATTAATCTATTGAAAAAAATAATTTCTTACTGTAATATGCTTCCAACAAACCCATCAACCACATTCAGGGGATCATTTTAAGCCAAGATATGCCCGAAAATGTGTTTTGGGTCCGAAATACCCAAATATTATAATTTGGGGCCAGACCCCTTAAAAACAAATTTTTTCTCGTAAAAAACTTAGTAATACACTTCTATCGAGCCTTCAACCACTGTCAGGGGATTATTTAAAGCCCAGATATGCCCAAAAATGTGTTTTGAGCTGAAATGTCCAAATATGGTAATTTGGGCCCAGACCCTTCAAAAAGCAAAATTTTTGGCAATTTTTTTTCTTTATTGTAATAAGCTTAGTAATACACTTCTAACGAGCCCTCAACCACTATCAGGGGATTATTTTAACCCAAGATATTGAGATATTCCCAATATTTCACCCTCTCAGCCCACTGTGTTCTGGTCTCTTGGTCTTACCGGATTCCAGGCCAAGAATTCATCTTGTCTGGTGGAGTTTCCAGCTGATTGCTGTTACTTAACGTAACATCACTAGGGGAAGATGCACTATTTCTCATATGAGCAAGTATATAGCCGTGCTGAAGGGATTTTATTTGTGCTGCGAATACCATGTTATTTTGAATTTTTGGTCAGGAGTTACTTGTAGGGTGAAGTATCCTCATGTCAGGTTGTCCTGACAAACCCTTGTTCAGAGAGACCGAAGACACTCGAGGATAGTATCTAGTATGTATGTGTGTGCATTAACTTATTTGAAACCATGCACTAGTCATTACCTTATATGGAGTTGAGCAATGCATTTATTATCTTATTTGGAAATAAACACTGTGTGTGTGTGTGTGTAGTTTTTTCTATTTGAAATTATAAACATTATGTACATGTGAGATTTTATATTACCATATTTTAACTTTTGTACTGTATGTTTGTGTGTGTGTGTGCGTTAACCTATCTGTAATTAAGCTATGTGTCTCTTTATTCATTTCCTTATATGAAGTTCAGCTATGCATGTAATATCTTATTTGGACATTGAAGTAAACTTTGTGATAATTGAAGTGATGTTAGATATGGGATGAATATATGACAAATCTCTGACATATCAACGATAATATTCAAATTTTTACAACTTAGAAAGAATTACATATTAATTTAAACGTAATAGTTGAAGAGTGCTGTGCAGCATGTCCGATTAAAGATGTCAGCATTCTGAAAATTATCCAAGGGACATAACTTTCATCTCAAAATGTCTTGGATTTCTTGGAGAAAGAGTTACTATCTTAAAATGTAAAATGTTTTTCATATCTTTTTCTAGGTGGTATGTAGCCACCGTACGTACACCTTCCTTTGGAGCTGCGTTCTTTTTTCCGTCGCCTGAACTGCATTTGCTGGAACAATTTTGCATGTGAACAGATTTCTTTTAGTTGAGTCTTTAGTTGAGTCTTTAGTTGAGTCCTAGGTTGTTCCTTTTAGATGACTGGTAATGCATTGTTGGGCCAAATAAAATATATCAGACTGTATTTCCAGTCGAAAAGTATCATCCTGTGTGTCCTGCATGTTGGGTTCTGTGAGATAGAAAGGTCGCAACTGATTCGCTGGTCAAACCCAAACAAAAGACTGCACACTGACGTCATAAATGATTGGTGCAAGATATAACACTGTGTCCACTTTTCTTTGCCATTCCGATAGTCTTTTGCTCAGACTTTTTGTCCTGGTTTGAAATACGACTTATTGTCCCATGATGATGGTAGAACTGCCATCCCATTTGTATGTTTTTCTTGGAAGAAGTTTGTGCAGCTGGACGAATAGCATCCATTGGTCAACTGACTTTCCGGTTCAATAGAGCATTTGGGTTTGGAGTATCTCTATAACTTGCAAGGAATATCTCTGATTTCTGGTGTAGTTCCACCTCCTTTCAGTTTTAAGAGTGCTCTCTTAAATGTATCCACAAATGCTCAAATTATCCAAGGTGAAATGGTTGAGTGCAGATGTGTTTGCTTGCAGAAATATGAAAAGTTTGCAGAAATATGAAAAGTTTGCAGAAATATGAAAAGTTTGCTGAAGTGAAAGCAGTACCATTATCAGAGACTCTGGGACTCCAAATCGGCTGAAAATATATTACAATTTTAAGATTATTTCCTCATAGGTAATGCATCTCATTTAAAAAATGTCAGGTCATTTACTATAGACATCTACTAGTAGTAGAAAACATTTCCATCAATGTGTCCTGCAAAGTCAATGTAAAGACGTGACCAGGGGAAATCCAGAATAGGCCAAGAAAAAAGTTTAGCTTTTCTCAGAACTTTTGTTACCAACTGAAATTTTGAACAACTATAGCTAAGATCTTATGTCCAAGTTTGGCCAATAGCCATAGCTATGTGCTAAAGCTTTCATCTAGTTAATACTCTGATGTCCCAAATGAAATTGTTTCAATACACAATTTTGCAATTTTAATGAAACAATCACATGTTCTCTAAAAAGGATACACCCATCAACCTCAGACAATGATAATTGATGCTGAAAAAAGGGTTGAAGGTTTTTGTCGTTACATACCTCAGGCCATTTTCTATGATGGAAGTGCAACACTGATTTGAGTAAGGGTTCGGAAGTTGTAGCCTCACGGATCATTTGTGAAGTAATTGGCAGTGCTCTGACAGTCGATGCGACCACTGAAATCATTTTTGGTTTCACAGATAATGATAAAATGACTGAATCCTCTTTTATTTTGGTTTGCTTATCCATGAGTGTGGATAAATCATCTGCATGTCCGATTGCATCAGTCGAATAGAATCTGATGGAGAAATCATAATCCAACAGCATAGTGGGCCATCTTTGCAGACTGTTAGCTTTGTAGACAGGGATACCTTTCTTTGATCCGAAAATGCTAACAAGGGTTTATGATTAGTGATCAATGGTAAAGTGACATCCATATAACATTTTGTGGCAATAATTATTGCCAATGCTTTTTTCTCTATCTGACTAATTTCACCTGACTCGGATGCATGAGCTATTGCTTTTTGGCTGCCATCAGGAAAGCTATGTGAAATGACAGCTCCAACACCATAATCAGATGTATCATAAGCAACAATAATATCCATGGATGCGTTGTAGTGTATGAGCAACATATCTGAAGAAAGTAAAGATTTTATCATATTGAAGACAGATTGACACTCAGTTGACCATTTCCATGGTACCTCCCTTTTTAAAATATTCTTGTGAGGTGCACAAACTCTATGAAGTTCTGGCAAAAATGTACTGTAGTGGCTCACCATGCCAACAAAAGTTTTAATATTTGCTGGTGCTAGTATTTTTTTATGACTGAAATATTTTGTGTTTGGCCGTCCTCCATCTTTGTCAAAAATAAATCCTAGATATTCAATTTGTGTTCGAAAAAATTCACAGATTTTATATGGAATCCATACCGCTGAATTTGCTCAAATGTAGAAATCAAATGCTGTACAAAGTTCATGTTGTGTAGCAGCTGTAATGATGATATCATCGATGAATGCTGTCACTTCTGTCAATCCAGTTTTTGGCTCAAATACGGCTGGAGCTGGTTTGACTCCAAAAGGAAGGCGGTTGAATCTAAACAGTCTCTTGTGTGTGTTGAGTGTGAGAAGCTCTTTTGCCTCATTAACCTCCAACTGCAGGAAAGTATCTGAAAAATTAATGTTTGGAAAACAAATTCCATCATTTAATTTTTCCAAAAAGATCTTCTGGCAAAGGTAACGGGTAGTGAAGTGCATCTAAGGAATTGTTCAATCCAATGGAATCATCAGCACATATTCTTACTCTTCCATTCACTTTTTTAACAGCAACGATGATGATGATAGCTTCCCATGTAAACTATACCAAGTGCAGCATAGGGTACCGGGCGTTTGGGTCTGAAAATCCATTTTACATCAGACGTTAATTTGAGAGTTGCCATTGATTTGGTGCAAAATCCTAGATTCTCCTGAAAAACATTGCCAAATTTAGCCTTGAGTATTTCCGTGAATTGTTTTTTAATATCAGAAATAGAAGATTTAAAGTGTTAAAAACACGCTTGAGAGGAATATCGAAAAGATTCAATTCCTCTATGCAGTCTAAACCAAACAAATTTAAATCAGAATTATCAGAGATAGCATGTTCCATAATTTTGTGTCAAACAGAAAATGAACTAGATTGATCTTTACAACAACAGTCATAAATTTTCTGTGAGATTTGAAATCAATTTTGAATGTTGCAGACACAGAATTTGATGCAAGGGAGATAACTTTTGGACAAAGAGTTACTTTCTCTTTTAAAATGTAAAATGTTTTTCATATCTATTTCTAGGTAATATGTAGCCACCTTACAAATATAAACACTGTGTGTTTGTGTGTTTAAATTTCTTCTATTTGTAATTATGCACATTATGTGTGCAATATTTTATATTATTTACCATATTTGAACTCATGCAATGTATGCATGTGTTTGTGTGTGTATGCGCTCATTACCCAGGGATTTACCAGCTCTACTAACCATAACTGTGGTCTACACAGCTTCCATCAAAATTGGACATTTTCCCCTACATGTCCCAATCTTTATAAAAGAAGTTGTTCCAGCACGCGCTATTTAAAAAAAAGGAACCCTTCAATAAGTTAACTAAAATTTTAACAAATCCCAACTGTATTTTCAAATAAAGAGCACATGTCACGATTTGCACAAGAAAAAAAGCAGAAATGGCAGCCTTCCTCTTCCTCTCCCAATCCATTCTTCTTTCTCCTGCATCTCTGCTATTGCTTTTTAGCTCTGTCAAAACTGCACTCCCCAATAACAAATTCTGAAGCTTATATACATATGCATTTAGTGTATATATGCTGAAGCAGACTGTTCATGCATCTTTTCCATACTTAACATGACAAACAATGGTGAAATAGTGGACTTTTCACTTAAATCATTCATATTAGCATGCAACAGCTTGGTTGTCTTCGCAGAGTGCTTCTTTGCAAAGATGTGTGAAGTTCAGCTTCTTTGTTTACTTATTACTTGGGTGAACTGCCTGACTCCACATTTCTGAGCAACAGACTCTCTGATTCGCTTTTTTAAAACGTGTTGTTGCTTACTGCAGTTGATCTGTAAAATATGCGCAAATCCTTTTGAGGTGGGGCACTTTGTTCCCCAGTATGGATCTTAGTCATCTGACCTGTCAAACTTGATTGTACAACACCTCTCATCAGGACTATGTGTAATGTTGTGGGCCCCCTATTTTCTTTAAGGACACAACCCATGAAAGTCTGTCAAGTCCTGCATGATGTTGCCTCTTATCTTTATGTGTCACATAGCCATTATGTTTGCTGAGAGGATTTCCTTGTAATTACATGGAATTGGAAATAGACACTTGTTATCTTTCAGTTGTGATAGCGGTTAATCGTCTTGTTAATTCGGACAGCATCTCTCTCCACGGGATGAGGATTCGGACAATAAGATTTTAAGTTGCTTATTTTTATTGATGTCTCTCACACTCATTTCTTTATGTACAGTGGGTTTCTTGCTGGGACCCAACTGGAGGAACAAAGCACAGGATGTCCTTGCTTCTCGGTGTTAATGACTATTCATTTCCGATTGGTTGACTGTATTTATCAAACCATCTTGTACTACACATTCCCTTCTAACAGACAAAACCCAATGTTACTCAACAAATGTATCTACAGATTTTCATAACTCACAAACTGTCAAAACAAACCCAGTCTTGAATTACAAATACAACTCCGATCTGCATTCCAAACTCTAACCTATATTTGTACTACTTCCATAACAAAGACAGCTATCAACATGATCCAATCTTTTTAAAAAACTTTTATTCACACCAAACAAGGCATATTGCCACTGAAGGGTAATGGGCCTACTGTGATAGGGGCGAGATTTATAGTGGGGCCACCTGGTGGAGAGTTGTTCACATTACATTTAAATTTCTGCATGTTTGTACAGTTGGGGACACAGAGAGAAGGGAGGGAATTCCAAATGCAAGTGGTCTGAAGAGAGCAGCTATTTAAGTAGAAAATCTTCTGAACTAGGGACCTCTACCGTGAAATGGTATAATTTTGCTGCTAGTCATATTGTTCGTGTATATTTACCTATAGGGAGTACGTGAAAGTACTTGTAAAACAAGCACAGGGATGTAACACTGCAGACAGTGCGGGACTTATTAGGTTAGAAATTCTTTTTTGCATCCTGTGAGGGGGAGAGAGAGAGAGAGAGAGAGAGGCTAGTGGTTGGTGCATCATCCCAGATGTGACAATGATACCCTATGCATGGACAAATGGTAGCTTTATAGAGATATAGAATACTGGCAGGTGTGAGAATTTTTCTAGTCCAGTAGAGGGAGCTTATCTTCTTTGCAGCAGACTTGGCAGCATATTCTTTGCACTTATTCCACTTCATGTTGCCTGAAAATGTCAGACTGAGGAGTTTAAACATTGAACTTTCGGGGAGCGCGCTATCGGTGGTTGGTAAGGTTTCTTATAATTGTTAAAGGAAAGGAGATTTTGTGTTGGTAACATTCAATGTGAACCACTATTTTTGGACTCGTTCTACGACAGAGTGGAGGCCATTTTCCAAAAATTCAGCCATTGCTTAACTTATGTGAACATTCGCTCGATTTGCCCTCAAGCTGGAAATAGAGCATGGTGTCATCAGCAATTGCACGCATATCAGATGTGATAGCATCAACGAGGTTGTTTTATGAAGATCAGGAATAATATAGATCCAAGTAGCGACCTCTGGAGCATATTCACATTGATATGGTGTTGTTTGGATGTACGGCCATCGAGAATGACCTGGTCCTTTCTTGCAGCTAATATAGATTTGTTTTATTTGAATTTAGCAATTTTTATATTTTGTCAGCTGTTCTCTCTGTGTTTACTAATTTCATCGTGGGAGAAGGAGTAATTACCTGTCCACCCCAAAGTAATAAGACCTCTTCTTTCAACCCAGAACACCATAACAGAAATATGGTATAAATCTAATTAGGATCACTTTTTTGTATTACACTGTGCGTTAGATAACTTTGTTTTAATTACTACACAGATTAGTGCTTGAGTGGCTGATAAAACAATTTACAAACTTTGTTTTCTGATTAATAATTATGCAAAAAAAACAACAAAGCTGCTTCATGCTTAGAATTGACCTAAAAAATATGAGATCTTACATTTCTTTGTTTTTAGACAATACTTATTAATCATTACATACTATTTTTCACTGTCTATTGCTCTCTCTGCAGCGAGTACTTTCAGTTGCTGGTTTACTTACTGAGAAGAGAATGCATATTCATCCTCGCTTTTTGTGCGAGCGTTTCCATTATTGTTTTGCCGTAGCATTTTAACAGTCAGTTACTATGGAAATAAACACTTTCTGTTGGCAACTTTACAACATTTTTTTTACAATTCACTTAATTAGAGTATCTTTCTTTCTCTTATTCTTTTAACTATTCAAAGTCAGCATCAATAAACTAACTATTAATGTGCTAACTATTAATAAGCTAATTATTAATAAACTATTTTTCATGTTGAACAGATGTTTTTGCCTTTAGATTGCATGAGGAATACAAAATAAGAAGAGCAATAGATCTGTCAGCTACTCATCAAACGGATAAGAAAAATAGACATTACCATACCAGTATACATATTAGACTATTTTAGTAAAACATATTTCCTTCCTTTCATAGCACAGTGGTTAGAGGTTTGCATTGTTAAACAAAGGGTCAGGTTTTGATCCTACCTGTCGACTGGATTGTAAACTATTATTATTTCACGCCGTGAATTTTGATTACGTCCTTTGGTCTCACCCCTTCTTTTCTCTGGTTTTTCTTTTGATGCCTATCACATGAAACCAAATATCTTTTTCTGAACTCTTTCTTTTTAAGCATTAAAATAAATACTTTGCCAATTTGCTCATGATGCTGCTAGTTTAATTAATGCTTTCTGTTTGCTCACTGATGATGATAATTGCTACTTATAGAAAGTAAACCATTTGAATATACATATTAATATGGGGTTCAGGGATGGGATCAAAAGATTCTTAA
Source organism: Sepiola atlantica (assembly GCA_963556195.1). Taxonomy (NCBI): domain Eukaryota; kingdom Metazoa; phylum Mollusca; class Cephalopoda; order Sepiida; family Sepiolidae; genus Sepiola; species Sepiola atlantica. The sequence goes on along the minus strand of OY744527.1, from coordinate 140,812,651 downwards.
TTTCATCAATGAACATGAGTCATGCTAGTTTATTATATTTTATTGTTATGCTATTTTTTTTTTCTAGCCATCGATGCCTAATAACACAACACAAGCAGCAAGTACTTTTTTATCAAAGGGGAGAGAAACTTGATAGAAGTAAATCGACTCACCCATGACACGGAGAATGTTGAGTGATGTATTGGTGACAATAGGAACAGATTTGAAACCACTTCTGCTTCGGGTACGCGGTCGACGACTGTAATTACATTGAAAAAATTAAATCAATCAAAAAAATAAAATGGAGCTACTCTGGTCTCTTGGACAAATTTATAATAACAATTCTGAAAATAATACGGCAAAATCTCCTCCATATTTCGTGACCAGATGTTTTTATATCAACAGTTTTTTTCTGAACATTAACTATAATGGTTTTTATATTTAAGGAAAAAGTAATTTTGCAATTTTAAATTGAAAAACAATAATCCTAATTTTAATAGTAAATATAGATGAAAAAAATAGACAAAACAAAAAAAAATGAATACATCTGTGGCACAACGATGAGTAACCCGAGCTGGTGCTCTTGTTACATTTTGCAATCCTTGTACCAGACTTAACGCTGCAATTTCAAGAAGAGAATAAAAAATCGACAACTCTCAAAATGTCACCAGGAAATTGTTTATAAATTGAAGTACAAACCAATTAAATGACAGATGCACTTATCATCCGAGATGTGTTGGAAAACCAGAATAGTTTGTTAAATCATAACAAAACATTTATCGAAACTCAGAACAATATGTTGTATATTGTGCCTTCACTCTCTCTCTCCCTTTTCCTTTTTTCTCTCTCTGGAGCGAAATAACAGTCGACTTTTCAAACCTGAACGAAGCAAACGTGTGGCTGAACACAGTCTAATCTCTGAGATTCAATTATGTTTCTTTTCGAAATATAATAATTATATTTTTATATAAAAAGTAAAATGCCTTGTTTCAGTATTACAAGCCTTGATTTCCAGCCTATGGTCTGGAGCAAACAACCAGTCCAGCAGCAAGCAGACGAAATACCCAGCCAGGTATTAACCCTTTTATGTTAAAAGGGGATGTGCCTATCGTTGCCACTCTGGGAGCTTCGTACCATGCCAGGACTATAAGAGTCCTTCCAAGGACGTCTCCACGGTGCGGATCACCGAGTCACACTCCCTGGCAGTGACTTTCGTTCAAACGATGATTGCTCACTAGCGATAACAATGAGTACATTTGTCCCGTTCCAAAGATCACCTGTCCAAAGCGATTTTAGCACACTTTGGTGCAGATACCAAGATACAATCCCCTGGCCAATGATAGTAGCATGCATCTCAAAGTGTTTATAGGTAGAAAATGTTAACATGATATCAAAGTCAACATTTTTAAATATTAATAAATTTCTAATAAATTTCTCTGATGAACCTTTATTAAAGAAGAAAAAGTTGAATAATAAGTTAAATCCGAGAACTAGACAAAGTCAAAATCCTGTTATTAGCAATGGATGGGTTGGTGAATAATAGAAAAATATACAATCATTTTGCATTTTAACTTTAAACATTATTTGATTGTTCCATTTTAATGGCCTCAATTCTTAGAACATTATTTTGAATGTCTGTTTTTGGATTTCACTGATCATTCGACATATTTTTCTCTCATGAGGGTTTATGAAAGTCATTTCTCTGAAGTTTATAAATTAAAAAAAAAATCTTGTCATCATGTTTAATATCATTTTTTTATTTATTTATAAACACTTATTTAATTGTAAAATGTTGTCTTTTAGTAAAAACTAGAGGATAAGAGAAAGAGATAGATGTTAGGGTTGAGAGATTATTTACTTACTGATTTGGTTGGGTCTCTCCCGTGTGTTCATCAATGTATTCTTGCTTCAACTCATCTGGAACATCAGAGTCACTGTCACTTTCAATACTACCATCGTCAAAACCATCGCGGTCCTTGGAATAAAAAAAGGTGAACAGAGATAAAACAAAGAACAAATAGAAACGAATATACAGTAAGTAGGCATTTATGAAGGCTGGAATCAATGCAGAAGAAACTGGAATGGAGAAAGAGAGTGTGAACAAAAATTGAAACTTCACATTATCTATTTTTCAAACGATCTTTCACATATCAAATCAGTAAATAGAAGATGCTAGATATTAATAAAAGATCCAGGATGGTGGAACATCTTTTAATAATTTTGGGAGAAATACAAAAGTGAAAAACCATCAAGCGAAAAATCAGGTTATACAGTAAAAAAAATACCAACATCTACATGTTACAAAATAGCATGAAACTCATTTTTTTTAAAATTAAATTTTCAGTTTAGCAATCCTGATTAAATGTTGCTTATGAGTCCGGATTGCTTAAGTAGGTATTTGGCACTTGTTTTATGCCATTTGATACAAATTGCTAAAAAGTTGGTAATTGCAGCTGAAAATCACTGCGGGTTTGCCAAATTGCAATCCCCTTCACGCTCTTCTCAAAGAAAATAAAAGCATGTGAAGATCATTAATAATGAGTTAGGGTTAGTGTAAAGTAGTAAAACATAAATTTCCTTCCTGAGATTCTCATGGATGGTTTATGCTATTGAGAAGAAATCGAAACTTTTTGGCCTTTTTCTCTAATTAAATCTTTCTTGGAGTTCATACATTAGATCCATCGTTCTTTCTGCTTCTCATAGAGTCGGTTCTCGCTATCGCTCCAAACACTTTCTCACACCTGAGGCAATTCTCTATCTCTACAAATCTACAATCAGACCATGTATGGAGTACTGTTGTCATATTTGGGCTGGTGAATCTCTGTCCCATTTGAGGGTTCTTAATAAGGTGCAGAAACATATCTGTAATTTGATTGGCCACACCCTTTCTTCTTCTCTGCACCCCTCTCTCTCACAGACATGATGCTGCTAGTCTTAGTCTTTTCTATAAATACTATTATGGTATGTGTTCTTCAGAATTATGTGATGTATACCTGTTATGTATATTATATTTCTTCAGCTGCATTTGCCCAGGATTGAACTAAGCACCTTGGGATTACGAGATGGATTACGTGCACTTGCATATATTTCCGTTAAAGTAAAATTACTGGGTTTTCTTGTCCACGTGACTTTTTAATTTAAATGCGTTCTCTTTCTTTTACCATATATACGTTCTTGGCCTCTTGCCTTGTTGGCATTGTAGTTTTGAATTAATTGAATAAAGCCTTAGAAAAGGTATTTCTATTCGTGTCTTCTTTTTACATCACAATTTATTCAATTAATTAAAAACTACAAATTTCTCATGGATAAGATTATTCGTCTGGACAAGTTTGATATATCTTCTGCAGACCCTCAGGCTGGCAAGCTCTGGAGACTATGGTACCGTAATTTTACTTATTACTTATCTACTATTGCTTCTTTAAATCCAGACAAACTCGAAGTCCTTTATTTAAACATTGGTGCTACCGTTGCTGACATTATCGAGGGTTGTTCTGGATTCGAACATGCTGTTGAATTGCTGAAAAGTGTTTATGATAAGTCTCCAAGCGTTATTCATGCTAGACATTTGCTTTCTACACGTCTGAACCGACTTGCCGCAGACTGTTGCTTCAAAGATGTTACTGCTACTACTTACAGAGATGAATCTGTCCGTGATTCATTTATACGTGGTCTCCGGTCTTCCGTAATACGTGCCAGACTACTTGAAAATGATACGTTAAATCTCAAGGAGGCTACTCAATGTGCTAGAGCTTTAGAACAGGCTCAATTTCGTGCTGAGTCATACGCTTCTCAGATTGGACCTACCGTTGCTGCTACCACGACTAAAAATGTGTTTACTGATTCTGTCGAGGAGGCCACTATTACTGCTCCTATGGAGTGTGAATCTGTACAATTGTCTGCTGCCCTTCCTGCTCATAAAAAGTGCTACAACTGCGGAGGGAAACGTCACATTAAGGATGATCGCCACCACTGTCCTGCCCGCGATAAAGTATGTCGAAACTGTGGCAAACTCGGCCATTTTGCCAAAGTTTGCCGTTCTACCATGTCTACACCTTCACGTTCCACCTCAGCTATTATAGTAGCCCGTGCTAAAGATGATGATAGGTTCCCTCCTATTACTAAAATTGTAAAATTAAAGGGTAAACGATTAACTGCTCTCATAGACACCGGCAGTTCTGATAACTTTATCAGTGCTCGTATTGTTAAAACAATGAAACTGTCTACTTCTAAACGGAATTCCGTAATTTCCATGGCATCATCGGCCATTTCCCTCAAGCTATCTGAATATTGTACTGAGGACGTTATCTTCAATGGTTACGAATATAAAGAAATTGACTTCACAGTACTTCCTGATTCCTGTATGGATATTATACTCGGAGTGCCCTTCTTAAAACTACACCAGAGTATCACTATTTCTTTTGGAGGGTCTCAGGATATTCTAAAAATCTGCGCTTTAACCAAAATCAGTTGTGCACCCGTTAAATTGTTCCGAAACTTGACCCGTGATTGCAAACCTATTGCTACTGGGTCCCGAAATTACCGTGCGGAGGACTCTCGATTCATTGAAAAAGAAATTCTACAAATGCTTGAGGATGATATAATTGAACCAAGTTACTCTCCGTGGCGCGCTCAAATTGTTGTGACTTCGTCAACTAATAAAAAGAAACGATTGGTAGTCGATTTCTCCCAAACTATTAACCGTTTCACCTTACTTGATGCATACCCCTTGCCACGAATTGGGGATCTCGTTGACCAAATAGCCCAGTATCGTATCTTTAGTATAATTGACTTGTCCAAAGCATACTATCAGATTGAAATTTGCCCTGAAGATCGCCCCTATACGGCCTTTCAGGCTGGAAACCGTCTGTACCAATTTAAACGAATACCCATGGGGGTCACAAACGGGGTTTCTGCCTTTCAACGATTTATGAATTCTTTCATTTCTGATAACAAATTACCTGGAACCTTCTCGTATATAGATGATATAACTATTTGCGGTAAAACCCAGGAGGAGCATGACGTCAATTTGGAGTATTTCTTAAAAGCTGCCTCGACATACAACCTCGAAATAAACCGGGAAAAATCAAAGTTTTCACTTCGTTCTATTAACGTGCTTGGATACCAAATTTGTAACGGAACTCTTCAACCTGATCCAGAGCGTTTGAGACCTCTTTTGCAAATGCCTCCCCCTTCCGATTCAAAATCGTTAAAAAGGTGTCTTGGTATGTTTGCTTACTATGCGAAATGGATACCTAAGTATTCATACAAAATTCGTCCACTGGTCGAAAATAAACAATTCCCTATGCCTCCTATAGTTGTAAATTCTTTCGAAAAACTCAAGAAAGACATTGCTGAATCATCCGTAAAAGTTATTGATGATGAATTGCCGTTTATTATTGAAACCGATGCCTCAGAAAAGGCTATCGGAGGCACTCTTTTACAAGCTGGGAGACCTGTAGCATTCTTTTCTCGGTCGTTAAACCTCTCTGAAATGCGACTTCATATAGTCGAAAAAGAAGCATATGCCATAGTCGAATGTGTTCGTAAATGGAGAGATCTCATTGTTGGGAAACATTTTACTATTATTACTGATCAACAAGCCGTATCTTTTGTGTTTAAACCTGCTAATCGTGGAAAAATTAAAAACGATAAAATTATACGGTGGAAAATGGAACTTCTTCCCTTTTCATATGATATAAAACACCGTCCCGGGAATGAAAATATTGTCGCTGACACATTATCCAGAGTATGTGGTGCTGCTGTTTCTTCCTTGGAGGAACTAAAATCAATTCATGATTCCTTAATACATCCTGGAGTACAACGCTTTTGGCATTTTGTAAGGTCACAAAATTTGCCATGTTCACTTGATGAAATCCGACGTGTGACATCTCAATGTACTACTTGCGCCAAAATAAAACCCCAATTCTTTACTTCTACTAATAATATTCTTATCCGTTCTACTGCTCCATTCCAGCGTCTTTGTGTCGATTACAAAGGACCTATCCCGGCATCTTCATCAGGTTGCCGTTACATATTTACAGTCGTCGATGAATACAGTCGATTTCCGTTTGCTTTCCCTTGTCGTGATTGCTCCTCTCAAACCGCGATTCAGTGCCTGGTGAATATTTTTTCTATTTTTGGACTTCCCTCATTCATCCATTCCGATCGAGGAACTTCGTTTATGTCGGAGGAATTCAAACAATTTTTGCTGCGACTTGGAATTGGATCCAGTAACACTACTGCGTATAACCCAAGAGGTAACAGCCAATGTGAGCGCTATAACGGCATTATTTGGAACACCATCTTATTAGCTTTGGGATCAAAACGGTTACCCATTAGCGCTTGGCAGGATGTTCTACAGGATGTTTTACAAACTATTCGCTCTCTACTATGCACCTCCACAAATGCTACGCCTCACGAACGCATGTTCAATTTTAAAAGGCGCTCTTCCACTGGCACTGCATTACCTGTTTGGCTCTGTGAGCCTGGGGAGGTGTTATTAAAGCGATTTGGTAACAGGAGTAAATATGACCCGATCGTTGAGGTAGTGGAACTCCTCGAGGCTAACCCTACACATGCAAGAATACGATATCATGATGGCCGGGAAGATTCAGTAGCACTAAGACATTTAGCACGTTTTCCACGCTCGGGTCGATCTCAAGATTCTGCTGAAAACGTTCTACCTGACATGGGCCCTTTGCCTGATACAAGTTCCACAAATACTCCTTCACCTAGGGAAAGTTATACAGAAAATGAATTAGTGAATCAGAATTCAGAGAATCAACCTTCCCAGAGATATGGTGCTTCTGATAGTGAACTACTTCCCCGCCGGTCTAGCAGGATTCGCAAACCAGTCCAGCGTCTGGATTTATAAAACTTTCTGATAACAATCTCTGTTACAAGTGGGGGAGAATGTTATGTATATTATATTTCTTCAGCTGCATTTGCCCAGGATTGAACTCAGCACCTTGGGATTACGAGATGGATTACGTGCACTTGCATATATTTCCGTTAAAGTAAAATTACTGGGTTTTCTTGTCCACGTGACTTTTTAATTTAAATGCGTTCTCTTTCTTTTACCATATATACGTTCTTGGCCTCTTGCCTTGTTGGCATTGTAGTTTTGAATTAATTGAATAAAGCCTTAGAAAAGGTATTTCTATTCGTGTCTTCTTTTTACATCACAATACCCCACTTCTGTCATTCCAGCTCACTTGACTCGTTAGTCTAGTGGTCTCCATCAATTTGCTATTTTGATACCTCATTTTAATACAGCTTCCTATTCCAGTAGCTTCTTTCCAAGAACCGCAGGCTTGTGGAACTCTCTTCCTGCTGACTGTTTTCCTCCTGCTTTGTTATTTTCAAGACTAAGGCCAATAGGCATCTCCTGTCTTTGCGATAATCATATTTGTTCTTGTTAGCCCCTTACATCAAGTTGCCTCATGCCTTGTCTTGAGCGATTTCCATAAAAATTAAAAAAAAAATAAATAAAAAATATATGAAAGCATTTTGATTAGTGAAATATCACTTTAATAAGTGAGATGAGATTTGCTTCTGCTATTCATTCACTTGGATTCTTCATGATTCACTTGAATTCTGATCACATTTATAATTGTTACTGTTTCAATGAAACTAGTTCCAATTAGTCTTAGGATGAGGATGTTTTTTCTAACTTTATAACAAATATGTTATTATCATTTCTAGCAGAAGACTTTCACATTATATGTCGATCCAAAACATTTTTTAAAATTATTCTGATGATAATTCTTTGAAATGTTGTCAGGTAAAAATAACTTCAGGAATAATTCTTTTTCTTTTAATTCAAAAAACATTTTAAAATTCCAACATTCAATATATTTATTCTTTAATTCTCTATGATCTCTGATCATGATGGGTAGAACAGCTGCTAGTGTAATAGCAAGAGTTACGAGTGGATGGAGTAAGTTCAGGGAACTTTTACCATTATTACGAGTGGATGGAGTAAGTTCAAAGAACTTTTACCATTATTACGAGTGGATGGAGTAAGTTCAAAGAACTTTTACCATTATTACGAGTGGATGGAGTAAGTTCAGGGAACTTTTACCATTATTACCACTGCTGACCAGGGAAAGAGTCTATCAGGCATGTGTATGCAGTGTGATAATGTATAGAAGTGAAAGCTGGCCAGTGTTTAGGACATGCATTACACGGAAAGAAATAATATGAGGACGATATAATGGATGTGAAATGCAAATTTTAAAAACAGGCTTAGATCTGATAACCTCAGAGAAAGATTTAAATCCGGACAGTATACAGAGATGTGTGAAGAAGAGGATACTTTAATGATATGTCCACTTTGAAAGAATGGATGCTTTAATGATATGTCCACTTTGAAAGAATGGATGCTTTAATGATATGTCCACTTTGAAAGAATGGATGCTTTAATGATATGTCCACTTTGAAAGAATGGATGCTTTAATGATATGTCCACTTTGAAAGAATGGATGCTTTAATGATATGTCCACTTTGAAAGAATGGATGCAAGTTCTTGGGTTAGTAGATACAAAACAGTTATGATAACAGGTTCAGTTTACAGAGGAAGGCCAAGGAAAACATGGGAGGAAGTGATAAAAATAAAGTTGAGAGAAAGAGGGATAAATAAAGACCTTGCCAGAGATAGTTTAGTTTGAAAGTCAATTTCTTAAAGTCGTCCAATGCATGCCTGCATGTAAAACGAACATTAAACCAAATATAATGATAATGATGTATCTGTATGTTACATCAATTCTATAAAAATTGTTACACTGAAACAAAGCCAATATTTTGTCATTCAAATCAAGATTCTGAAGTGATCCTACCATGCTTTTGGCAAAGACATCTTCCTGTTCTTCTTCTTCTTCTGGCTGTAGATCAAAAGGGTTACATTTCTCTTCAAATTTGGAAAAATAGCCAGTGCCAAGATTTGTTTTGGAATCCTGTTTGACATCCATTTTGGCGGGAGAGTTCACAACACCAGAAGAATTTTGATTCCAATTTTGCATGAATCGAAATTCCTGAAAAAATAAAAATAAAATAAAGAACTGAAGAGATTTAAAATAAGATTTACAATGTCTGCAAATTGTAGCAGAACTTTCAGATTTCATTTAATCTCTTTTTCTTTCTTTTTTGAAATTGCTGAAGTATCACGTTACTACAAATAAAAATAATGAACACTTATAAGCTCCAAAATTATTGGGCAGAACTGTAACACATTTGGCATGAAGAACCCTTGAGTTGCTGCATATATCTCATGTAGATGAAAATTATATTACTTCTACCAAAATGAAAATACTAATGCTACTACTAATAATAATTGCTCAAAACGACGATTGTGTGGAACAGCAAGCCTCACTTCTCGCCTGTTCTTGATCTCACTGACAATGTTTGTGTGACAAATGCCCATAGCCCACTCGGGAACGCTGATCACCTTGTGGTAATATCATCCTAAAATCTTGTCCCAAAGCTGATGAGCCGTTGCTCAAAACGACGAGATACTACAAGCAGGCGGCTGATTGGAAATCCATCAGAGATCACATTAGTGACACCCCATGGAGTGAAACGTTTTCTCTGCCTGCTGATCAGTGCACAAATGAGGTAATTGAATGGGTCAAAGCAGGCATTGAAGCATATGTTCCCATGCAAAAATTCTACACAATAGTTCACCTCTAAATGTGCAGCTGCTATTGCTCAGAGGCAGCAAGCATTCCGACAATTTGACCCCCATAAGGCAACTATGAATAGACAGAAATTTAGTCAAGAAAAAAATTGTGAGGTTGTGATAGGTGAAGCAAAGAGAAGGCATAAGGAGATGACCAGAAAACAAATTCAGTCATAGAAACTAGGTACTTGTAATTTCTGTAAAATCTTCAATAGTGTGGTGAACATTGACAATCAACAATTACTCCGCTATCCAACCACAATGATGTCGTTTGCATAGCAATTGATAAAGGAGAACTACTTGCCCAGCGTTTCGCCTAAAACTCCACTTTGGACTCCGCAAACCACTCCTTCCCAAAATTCCCCTTGACACCTCCAAAGCATGTGGGCCTGATCTAATACCAGCAATAGTAATAAATAAATAAATGCTCTGCTGAACTAGCCCCTGTCTTCTCAAAACTCTACAACATATGCTTTGCCGAATCTTGCTTCCCTGATAGCTGGAAAATTGTCTCTGTGGTACCAGTCTTCAAGGATTCTAGAGATAGAACTAACGCTCAGAATTATCGCCCTATCAGTCTACTCCCGCTCTTCACTAAAATCTTTGAATCCTTAATCAATCTAGCCATAGTCAGTCACCTCGTTAATGCTAAACTTCTTTCTGACCATCAGTATGGATTTAGGCAAGCACGGTCTATTGCGAACATCCTAACAGTCATCTCTGAACGCATATACCATACACTGGACAAGGCAGGTGAAGCTAAGGCGGTAACGCTTGATATATCCAAAGCCTTTGACAACGTCTGGCATAAAGGTTTTCTCATAAAAATTCACTCATATGGTATTACTGGACGAATATTTAATATAATTAGATCCTTCCTAACCAAAAGAAAGATCCAGGTTGTCCTTGATGGCTGTTCATCCAAACAACATGACATAAATGCAGGTGTACTCCAGGGATCAATCCTTGGACCTTTATTGTTCCTGATTTTCATAAACGACCTCCCTGATGACATTGTGTCTGAGATGAGTATATTTTCTGACAACACTACTCTTGTCATGTGGGCAAAACGGACACTCATATATCCGAAGCAATGGCTGAATCCTTAGAAAGTAACCTCCAGTCTGTAGTGGAACGGGGTCATAAATAGATGGTAACATTTAATGCTGCCAAGACAAAGCTCCTTTCCTTCAACAACTACAAGTAACCTCTTCAACCATCGATTGCCATGGCAAATAACACCCTACCTGACAGTCGAACATTCAAACCCCTTGACCTAACATTCACAGGTAGCATGAATTGGAAAAAATACATAGAAGACATTGCCAAGGCTGCTGCAAAGAAGGTGGGCTCTTTCTACCGTGCAAGAAAACTTCTTACACCTAACAGTATCCTATATCTCTACAAAGCCACCATCTGCTCATGCATGGAGTATTGTTGCCACATCATTCACTAGTTTCTCCCTCTCAGACAAGGTCCAAAGCAGAGTCGCCAATCTAATAGGTCCCTCACTATCCACCAAGCTCCAGCCCCTGTCTCATCGTCGCATCCTTGTGCTTGTTTTACAAGTACTTCAATTGAATGTGCTCTGATGAACTTGCTGCTCTGGTGTCCCCTCAACGTAAATACACTTGACTAACTCAACAATCAGCTAAATTCCATCCATTCACTGTGGAGGTCGGCAGATGCCAGAGAGCCTTCCACTCCAATAGCTTCTTTCCTCGTGCTGCCAGCCTTTTGAACTCCTTCCTTGCTCCCAGTTTCCCCGACTGTACCGATATGCAGAAATTTAAAACTAATGTGAACAAGCATCTCGCTGCACAGCTCCCAATTTAGGACGACCCCCCCCAAAACTTTCACCCTGATTCTCAGTAGCCCCTTTATGTCTACAGTAGCAGCTTGCCCCCTCGTTTAGGGTGAACTATGTTAAAAAAAGATATATTAACAATACTAAACACTTATCGACTCCAAAACTATTAGTTAAAATTGCAGCAAATTTAGCATAAAGAACTCTTGAGTTATCTGATGTAATAAAATTAAGAATAGTAATTATAATGCATAAATAAAGTCCAAACAACCGTCTACAGGGGCTAGACCAAATGCTGCATTTTGGGTCAACTATTTGTTAATATTCAAGCAAATAAAGCCAAACAGTTCTAGACTAAAAACTACTTTCTAAGATGGCCTTTTCTCTAACGTTAAAAAAGAAAAAAAGAGAATTGATTACAAACCAATAATTGAAGCAAGTTAAAGTTAGATCGAACGGGGCACAATTCCCAGCCTTCATTCTCTAGAAACATTCTTAGTTCATCCATTTTTACCCTGAAATATGAAATTAAATAAATTACACAAATAAACAATTTGCTCAATTAAATACATGCATTTATGCTTTTCTAATACAACTCTTCACACATTCGACAAACACAATAAACGTAAGCATATTGAATAAATACACATTCAAACGCAGGTTGTCCGTAACGAAGAAATGGACATAGCAGACATTTTTGAAAAAATGTAAGTCTTTCTTTATTATGTTTTTGCACGTTTACAAAAATAAAATTCTTACATATATTTTTAACAACTTTCTAACTGAATGTAATCAATTTAAGGCTGGATAAAGTGGTCGAGAAGGAAGTTAATGTCATAGGCTGAACAGACTGAATTGTAAACCACACTTAATTTATCCTCTAGCTGTTCATGTTCTGGTGCTGTCTGCTTGTGTTCCTTAATTTCTTTTTGTTAACACCTACTTCTAATGTAATTCAGGTTTGTCTCCTTATTGATTTTCGTGGTTGTTTCCTTACATGTTACTCATCTTTAGAAACAGCTGTTTGTTCCTTGACTCACCAGGGAGGGGGGACAAATTTTGATTTCCACTAAAACATCTGACATTCAGACCAGCCTAGTCTACCACAATTTTACATTTCGATTTTATTCACATAGATTTCATTAAAAAAAACCACAAAAACAGACATGGCGTTTCTTTTCCTGCTTCATGACAAGTCGTTTAGCAATAACAGATATTTTATGTAGGTAATAAAGTGTTATATATATTCTTGATGGGTGCTACGGATATTGTCCGTCTCTTGCAGGCCAGAGCTGAACATGTTTTCTTGTTGATCCTTTCTTGGATAAAATAATATATTCATGAAGAAAAACAATGACAATGATTTTCACTTAAAATAGATTTTATTCACTTAACTACTGGATAGCCATTTCCCTAGTAGTAAGGAGTTGCTTCTGGTTGGACTATGACCACATCACCCATATATATCCACATCTTTCCACTAAGACTTCTGCAGCAACTGAAATCCAACTTCAAATCCTTCCTATATCATGTGATAAAATTAATCAACCAAAAAGATGATTTATCCCTTATACAGGGCTTAAACTCACACCAAAGTTCATCTCCTCCCCATCAATCATATCTACTAACTCATTGGAGCTGTGAAATCATACTGACACTTTAAAAGTATATCAAATAATATTCAATAACAGCAATAAGTCTAATCTAATTGTGAAAAAGATGCTTGTATTTTATAGAAGAAATACATATACATTTTTAATGTAAGTTTTTTTCATTATGAATGTATTAAAAATGAATATCAATTACAGACACTGCATATTAAACAATGAACATTTTTAGTGAAAAACTGCAGCAACTGGTTATTCACTATCTTCTATTCATAAGCATTATTACAAGTTTTTGATTTGAACAATAGTAATTATTCTCTTTCATTGAGGAGATAATCAACATTTAATAAAATTGTCTGATATTCATTACCCCCCAACACATGCCAGTATGTAAAACGGACCTTAAACCAAATATGATGATATCATTAGCATTCTTACGAGACAAAAATCTATTTGAATATCAAGGAACAAAAAAAACTAAATGTATAGTAGTTCCTACATCACTTAAAGTACGAATTATCAGACGACTTCCACACATGAATTTGTTTTAGGTGGATTATGCATTATGGAGAACACAACCTACTCACTCTCCAGCAGGCAAAGGATGACTGTAAGAGTGACCAATAGGTACCTTGTCACAAAGACTAGACTGGTTTATATTAAAATCTTCCTTCTCCTAAATTTTTTTATTATGTTTCCTATTTCACTTGTTAATATTGGATGGATTTCTTCATATGCTGAATTGCCTATCACACAAACATTTCGATTGTTACTCTCATACAATCTTTCATAAAATTGGTTCACTGTTAAAGAATGTCTTCTTTAGTTGAAATTATTGTTCCATTAGTATTCTGAATGCCTCGTCTTTTGTTTTGGTGTTATTGCGTTTAACTGTCTTAATGCAGTATGATACAGTTCTAGCAGTGGTAAATTATTTAACTTTTTAATTATCACATCTGAAATGTTAATGTATTTGGTAGAGGTGAGGAGTTGACTGAAAAAAAAAATCCCTGATGCAGACAAAAACTGTTGCCTCCCCCCCACCTCTTCTACCTGGAATAAAAGCTTTTTTTGTTGTCCAAATGGACTCCAGATGAAAGAAAAAAGACATTTACAACTCAATATGATTGGATAATTACACATTTACAACTTCATTTAATTGGATAATTACCTGTGATGATTTCTAAAATAGTTAAGACTCTGCTGCTTCAACACATCTTGAAGACTTTCAGATTTGCTTCCACAAAATTCTTCTCCAATCTCAATCAGTCTGCAAAAATGGATGATAAATTTATTACAAAGAAATTGAATGAAATAAAATGATATACTTTATTTTGTAAAGAAATATTCAAACTGAAAAACTCTATACAAGAAATAACATGTGATGCTAAAAAATATTTCATGGTACTTTTAATGGACTTGTGTTTAATGGTATAGCAAACTTGTTGGAAATTATCTAACGTCCGTGCATAATAGATCTTGTATATGATTTCATTGAACATGAATTTGTACTTTAGAAATAGTTTTGTTCATACATTTCCCAACAGTATTAGTGTCTAAATAAACACAATATATTCAATAGGATTTGATTAAATTGAGATATTTTGGGATCTTAACATATTGAATCTTTTAAAAAATGGTTTCTGGAAGAGTATAAGCCCCCCCCCCCCCCACCCCCCACCCCCCCCACACACACACTGAAAAATGTTTTAGGCATTAAAGTTTGAGTAAATTTTGATCATTTTTGAGATTTTGATTATTTGAAATATTCTTTCAGTTATTAAAGTCCAAGAGTGCTTTAATATTATGAACCCTCCCTCAAGCAACTATTCAAGCTAGTGTTTTACTTGCAACAGCATTCACCCATGGTGGGTTAAGCCGGTACCAAATGAGTTCACTGTATTCTGCATCAAGGGAGTCCACCCATGTTAATTGGCAGCCGAGTCTTTAGCATACCTCAACCATTCCTGGTTCCAGTGATGAATAGCAAAACGCAGGGGCCAGCTACATGGCTGCCTTCACTATTGCAATCAGCGTCTTTACTTGACCGCCTCTGCACTTCTTCTCATCCCAGTTAATATATATATATATATATATATATATATATATATATCATTATTTCATGTATATACACATATTATAAAGGTGATATAATATATTGTTTATAGATTTTCAGTATTTACTTCAACAGTGCTCAATACTTGAGTAGAGCTTAATAGTAGAATATTTATGGCAATTAAGCTACACACAAGTGTCCATGTTTCATGCTCGCAAGGAATCATTAAGTGCATATAATGTATATATATACTAGTAGAACACCCCAGGATGCGTATAAGCAATAAATATAGCATTACTTAAAAATTTTAATGTATTTTATTTCTTTGAGGGGGTATAGTATGGTATTTGTGGCAACCCTTTAAATGGTCAAGTTTACAAAAACAAAAAAAACAATGTACCCACGTTACTCACCCTGTTGTCGAGAATAAATATTGCATAATCGATAATGATAAGTTCAATAGTTTTAGATTTTAATAAGCAGATACATATTATTGATGCTCATGCGTTTTAAAAATCTATTGCTTAATATAACTCAACATTTGATATAGAGCAATTGTTTTCTCTATTAAATTTTTTGTATCTATTTAAAAATTTTGGGGGGGTGAGTGCGATTTTGAGTGGGCACACCCCCTAAATGGTAAAGTTTACAAAATAATAATATGCCCATCTTAGTCAGTGTTGCCTAGGTAATATATTCCAAAATTCATAATGATTAGTTCATTAGTTTAGAATATTACCCTGTACATAGGTATATATATATATAACACCAGAATTAACAAACTCTCATCAAATAAAAATATCTTTGAGACTAGCAAACATATATATGATAACGCATTAAGTAATAGTGGGTACAACGAAAAACTAATATATACTGAAAATATAAAGAAAAATAAACCCAAAAACAGGGGACGCAAAATTATCTGGTTCAATCCACCATATTGCCAGCTTTCTAGTCTTAATATCGGGAGAATATTTTTAAATCTAATAGATAAACATTTTAAAACGACTAATTCTTTAAGTAAAATTTTCAATAGGAAAACTGTGAAAATTAGTTATTCTTGCACCAAAAATATGGAGAACATTATTAATACACATAATAAAAAAATATTGAGCACACCAAGTAAGAAAACTAAAATGGAGGAAAAAAATGTAATTGTCAGATTAAAAATAACTGCCCACTTAAAGGTAACTGTAACGTCGAAAGCGTTGTATATAAGGCTACGATTTATCCTAAAGAAAATACTAACAATAAGAAAGTATACATAGGAATATCCGCCGGGAAGTGGAAACAACGATTCTATGTACACAAACACTCATTTTTAAACCCGAACGTCACCAATAAGACGGAATTAACCAAACACTGGTGGTTTTTAAAAAACAACAATTTAACACCAACTATTTCGTGGTCCATACTATGTCATTCGAACACTCCTAAAGGATTTAGACATAGATGCAATTTGTGCCTGGAGGAAAAAATTAGAATACTAAAATATGAAGACAATAACATTTTAAATAGACAAGATGAACTGATGGCTAAATGTAGACACAGGCACAGGTTTAAAAATCAACAGCACGTTATAAAGTTCTTTGAAAATAACAATTCTTTTAAAGTATAGTTACAATAAGAGTTATAACTGTAAAAATAAATGTTAACAAATCAGTAAGGTTTTTTTGTTTTTTTTAAACCAATTTAGTAAAACTCTAGTTTGTAAATAAATCATGCTTAAATGTCGCCAAACTTTAATTCCGTATTGACGTTATAACCAATTAAGTTTTTTATAATTTCCTATATAAATCGAAATCTTCGTCCTGAATTTTCGTCTTTTCATTTCTAATCGTAAATAATTAATCGCGAACGCTCAAATCTTTACCAATTTGTAAATAAACCGTTTTTAAATGTCGCTAAACTTTAATTCCGTAGTGTAAATCATCTCGAATCTTGACGTTATACAAATTAAATTTTTAATATGTTCTAATCTAAACCGAAATCTTCGTCCTACATTTTCGTCTTTTAATTTTTAATTGTAAATAATTAAACATAGTTTTTAATCGTGAACGCTCGAATCTTTCATCATATATTTTTACCCATAAAGCTCACATTCGAAATTTTAAATGAGATGATTTATTTGTTTAAATAGTAAAAAAATTCTTTTTATATATATTTTTATATTTCTGCATATATAAAAAAAATAGTTAAATTAATCTTTTACTTCTGTCACCCCTCCTCGATTATTTTAACATTTACCTCCTTTTTTACATAGACCAATCAAAAAAGTTAATTTATCTTTTTAAGACGATGATCAATTTCTATCATTATTTGGTTTTTTGACGTGGTTGTTTATACATCTGAGGAGACCTAATTAAGGGGTCGAAATAAGTTATAATGTGTACAACCTTAATGTGTGTATAGTTTTTTCTTTTTATAATTCTGTTTTGCTCTGTTTAAATTACATTGAGCTCTGTTATTCAGATTCTCAACACAAAATTGAAATCTACACACTATATATATATATATATATATAAACATACCTAACTTGATGATCTTAAGAAATCCAACATGCAAAAACAGTACAAGCCTTTCCAAGTATGTGAACAAAAAGATACAAATATACACACTAGTATAAAATGGGAAATTCTAAGAGAAACACCAGCTTGTAAAATTAACAGCATGAATTGCATTTATGCCTCGAGGAAAAAATAGCAGATAATAATCTTTAAACAATGAATTTATTATAAAATAAGCATCTCTCATGCCAAATAAAGCCTGGATAAATTATGCATATGTATGTAAAAAATAAAAAGAGTGTGTGTGTATGCATATGTGCATATTGGCACATATGGGGTGAGCATGGGTGCAAGCATGTGTATAAACAAATAAATAACAGAAAAAGAAACCATGCAAAAAGATGCATGTGTGTGTATAAATATGGCCAAAATGTAAAAACTGTTCTTAAGAAAATTAAAGATCCATTTTAGATGAGAATTGAAATCAAGATGGAAAAAGATTCCCTTTTAAATGTTAATTGAAAAGGGAATACAGTCATGGATTGAATGAAATAAAAATTAAAAACCCGAGACATGCGAATGGATAATCCAACAAATAAAATAAGGATAAGAATTTTGGAAAGCCAAGAAAAATAAATGGGATAGTTGTTTACTCTCAAAAGTTCTAGTTTTTTTTGCTCATCCCTTTTCGCATTGATCGTAAAATTATTATTTTATATCAATGATCTGGAAAACTTGCACACACAGAATTTATTTATTTTTATAAAACAGAATTCTAGCATAGCTAAAATTACTTTTTAATTTTGTACCTTGTTCTAAAACGGTATCCTTTTTTTGGGATATACCTACCAAAGTTCAGCGTTACTATCTACCTTGACTTATTTTGTAATTATTTATATAATTATTATTTTCAAAACATTGATTTATATTCTTTCTTTGGCTTGATTGTATAATTGTCATTGAATTGTGCTATTAGTATATTTAGTGTCTGTTGCTTCAACTTTAACACTGTTTTTTTTCTATGTTCTTTCTTCTACTGTTTTTTTCTATCTGATTATTTACGAATACCTTTTTAAGAACAACTTATTTAAACTAGCAATACGCATGAAAAAATTTAAATTACTTAAAATATCTCAATAATGGCATATATAGAAAGAGCTTGGTGGCCTAAGAAATATTCTTTTTAAATTTAAAAAATCAAACTAAAAATAACAAAGTTATGACTATTTCTGTGCTCTGCACGGTTGAATATTTTTCCCTCTTTAAGACAATATGTGTTTCGTCACATTTGTTACACTATATTTTTAATAAAAATTGTTATATCTTTCTTAAAACAAAATATTAAGCAATGAAATTTGCCATATAAGTGTATCATTTATTCAGAATATGCCACTGAAAATCTCCAGAAATTAATGGTTTCCAATAACTATGTCTACCAGATCCTCTAGCGACCAGCCATGCCAAGTCTGCTCAACCACTAATAAACGAAAACTAGGCCGACTCTGCAACCAGTGCTATCTCTTTTTTCATTTATCATGTGTTGGCCTCAAGAAAAAAATTTCAGAAGAAATTCCAACCTGGCACTGTCCTTCCTGCTCGAAACTTCATTCGATTAAAATTTCCGAGATCCTCCATGGTTCTCTCGACGCTGAAAGTATCCTCAAGTATCTCTCATCGAAGCGTAGACAACAAAATGTTCTGATCAAAATTCCTAAAGCTGCTCGCATGTCTGCAGCTGACGCACTCACTTCTTTCATCAATCGGGCTCTCGACAACAACAACGACATCTCTTGGGCTGAGCTCTTTCTGTTTGCTATGGAAGCTCTTGCCACAGACCGCGAGCCACAGAGCAATTCTCTCGCCAGCAGAATTAAACATAGAATTGCTGATTTCGTCAGAAAAGTTTCCCTTAATGAAGCCTTTTCCCTGCAATCTGTGGCCACACATACCGAGTCTACAATTCAAAACTCTGGCACTTCAAGAATACGTCAAGCGGTCAACACCAAACTCCTACAGGGCGATGTTTTGGCTGCTGTAAGAATCATAACCTCCGACGACACGGTCGTTCGTCCATCGGAAGAGGTACTAGTCGCTCTCCGACTGAAACACCCACCGGCCCCAACGGACACGGACACCCCTCCTAGTTTCGAAGAGATTGACACCCAGGACATTTCGGTAGAACAGGTTATGTCCACACTCAAATCTTTTTAAACAAGCAGCAGCGGCGGCGGCATTGACGGTCTCCGACCCGGGCACTTGAAAGACCTCACAGCTCCCCTAACAGCTGAAGCAGGTCTTCGCCTTCACTCTGCTATTACCCGTCTCTGCAATTCATTGATTAACGGCCAACTTCTGAAGTTTGCACGTGATCTCTTTTTCTCCTCTAATTTGACCGCACTCAGCAAAAAATGCGGCGGGATACACCCGATAGCTGTCAGTAACACCTTCCGCAGACTCGCCTCCAAAGTTATCTGTTTTGAGGCGTCAAAACATCTATCGCCCGAATTTCAACCAGTTCAACTGGGCGTCGGTGTCCCAATGGGCTGCGAGGCTGCGGCTCATGCCATCAGAGCAGCATTCAATTTCAGCAATAAAGGCACCATACTAGTTAAGTTAGATATGACAAATGCCTTCAACACGGTGCGCAAGGATCATTTTTTTAACATGTGCCATCGTCAGGTCCCTAACATCTACCGTCTTGCCCACACAGCTTACGCTAAACCCAGTCTCTTATTGTGCAGAAACAACTCTATCAGGTCGGCTACAGGCGTCCAGCAAGGCGACCCAATAGGGCCCCCTCTTTTTTTATCTGGCCGTCGACGACATTGCCAATCTTCCTCGTCACTGGTCAACATTTGGTATCTTGATGCCGCCACTTTAGGCGGCTCTATCGATTCAGTGCTCCACAACATTGAACGGATCGTCCCAGCTCTGGCTGAAATTGGTTTGTTAGTTAACCCTAACAAATCTGAAATAATCAACTTGAACTGTTCCACCGTGGAGTTTCAACGGGGAATAGATGGCCTACGACTCGCCCTGGGATCTGTCTCAATAACTAAACAGGACGACACAATAATTCTTGGGTCGCCTATCAGCTCTAAAGGTGTAGCTGCATCCCTACAAGACAAGTCTACAAAGCTAGAGTCTATGGCAGAGCACCTCAACATGATCGACACTCATGCGGCATTGTTCCTGCTGCAAAACTGTTTTGCAATGCCCAGACTTCTATTCACACTGAGAAGTGCTCCATGTTACAACAAAGTCGAACTTCTGGAAAATTTTGACAAAATTTTACGTCGCTCGGCCAGTGAAATTTGTAATGTTAATTTTGACGACACCAGTTGGCGCCAGGTTACTTTGCCGTTTCGGTTCGGTGGCCTTGGTTTGCGCTCTGCAACCGATACTGCACTGCCGGCTTATGCTTCCTCGACTCAAGCTTCGGCAGGTCTCGTTGACGAGATTTTCTCCTCATATCTCAGATCCTCGTCTTCAGATCTTTTGACAGCCGCTTTGTCAACATGGACGTCGACAAACCTTCAGCAACCACCCGATCTCATACATCAATCGTCCTGGGACGACATTCAATGTCAATCCGTGTTTGCCGAACTCGTCCATAGCAGTAACCAGCATAGAGCTGCCTGCCTGAGAGCGTCGGCCTCACCTTACAGCGGTGCTTGGCTTAGTGCCATCCCTTCAGCGACACTTGGAACCCTCTTGGGCACTGACACTATCCGGATCACCATCTCACAACGGCTGAGACTCCATTTGTGCCACCCACACCGGTGTTGCTGTGATCAGGTCGTTGACGAGTTTGCCCTGCATCCTCTCTCTTGTCGATTTAGTGCCGGCCGCCTGCCTCGCCACTCTGCCCTTAATGACGTAGTCAGGTGAGGTCTCGACTCGGCAGGTCTTGCATCAGTCCTTGAACCAGTCGGCCTGTACAGAGGCGACGGTCGCAGGCCTGACGGGATGACTGTGTTTGCTTTCCGAGCTGGAAAGCCACTGATCTGGGACGCCACTTGTTCCGACTCCTTTTCACCAGCAAGGACTGCGGAATCCGCGGTGAAGCCCGGCACGGTGGCTCTGCTCGCCGAAACAAGAAAGCGCAGAAAATACAGTTCACTCACTGACCGTTTTGTCTTCCAACCAATTTCAGTGGAAACGTCGGGTGTGCTTGGCCCCGAGACTGTTAAATTTTTTCAGGATTTCAACGTCTAGGCACGAGCCCCGTGAGTCAGCCTGGTTGTTCCAACGCATCTCCCTGGCTATCAGTCGTGGCAACGCTATGTCAGTAACGGCGGCGTCACTTCCGTTCTAATCGTCATCTGTTGACTCTCTCTTTCTTTCTCTCCCCCTCTCTATCTACCTATGTCTGTATCTGTCTCTTTGCTTCTCTTTCTCTCACATTATTGTTTTATAAATAATTGGACTTGTTTTGGTTTGTCTTCACAATGGCAGCCATGATTGTTTATTTATTGTTGGTTTGAAATTGTATTTCTTGTCCTGCAATACTGATACTATCACTGAAACAGTGAACATCATTGAAATGGAAACAATAGTTTTTCAGATAGGGTAATTAAAACAACATACAATTATAATTTTAATACATAAAAAGAAAAATATCAGTTTGGGTACAAAGTATATTCTTTACAAAATGTTCAATACTCGTCATGTTAAACATAACAAAATAAGGAATCAGTCAGTCTTTTTTTGTACCCCCACCATGATTAAGGGCTTCATTTCTCCTAATTGATTTTCAAATTTCATGACAAAATTCCTCACAGAGGAGCAGTAACAAACTTTTAAAAAGCACCCCCGTTCGTCACAAAAGTTGCGAAAATAACCTGTTAGCGGTGTTAACATTTTTATTAGTTTATTTTCTTAAAACTCTTCAAATATAGATTATCATTTATTTTTCCATGTGAAAGTAAATTCATTTCCAAACAAAATGGTGGATTTTAAGGACTTTGGGTTTTTAAAATATGACTATTTTAGTAGAACCCAATTGAACTCTGTGCTGATCCAAAGCGTGTATTGCTATTTGAATATATATATATTATATTCTTTTATCCCAACTTGCAATCGCTGGTTTAGTATTATTCGACTTGGCTAGTGCTCTGGAGAGATGGAGAACAATTCTAGGTTATTTGGGCCAGTTATTTATCTCCTGGCCCAGACATTAGAAACAGCGCACTAGGTGAAGTGCACTTTGGCTTACAAAAAATGTCTGAGCAACGCAATTAGCATTCTCCGGTAGGGGTGCCTCAGGCGATTAGCAATAAACTAACCTCATCTGAAAGAGCAAAGGTAAAGCCTGGGAGGGTGGACGTAGGACTGAAAATAACCCTAATACCTCAGTCCGACAGTAATAAAGCCACACTGTCGGACTGATTTTCGAGGGCATATGCTCAACTAGTCTAAACAATACGGAGTTGAGTGATCTGTGACTATAAAAGACTAATTTTCGGAATTATGAGCTTTTATGACAAAAAGGAGGTAACATATTTTTAAGAGAGATAATTGCACATGTGACTTGCCTGTTGACAAGGTCAAGAACTTGAATGAATTCTTCAAATTTGAAAAAGGAAAGATCTGTTCCGAGGATGAATGTTTTAACTTTTTGCTGCACATCTTGCCAAATACGTCCCATGCCATGTTGGAGTTTCTGTTTGACATAGCGACGGTTGAAAGTGTTCTCAACATTACTGGAAGTTTGCTCTGCAATAGACAAATAATAAATTAACTGCTACTCAAAATAATCACACAAAAAGCATATTGAAAAGAGAAAATATCCCATGATTAGGAAAACCTTCAAACAAAAATAGACTTCAGTCAAAC
This sequence comes from Sepiola atlantica, assembly GCA_963556195.1. Lineage (NCBI taxonomy): Eukaryota > Metazoa > Mollusca > Cephalopoda > Sepiida > Sepiolidae > Sepiola > Sepiola atlantica. The sequence continues at coordinate 140,789,181 of OY744527.1, read as the reverse complement.
TCATAAGTTGTGTACAATTAAAAATTGAGTTTATTCAATGCCACAATCATGACTTAATGGTAGTTTGCATTAGTACATAAGCAGACATTCTTGTCTTCCCTACAGCTCCTTTCTCACAGAAGAGAGGTTGCTAGTCTCTCTCTACTCTACAATTATTTCTATAGAAGGTACTCGACTGAGCTCCAATCTCTGGTTTCTCAGCCAATCCCCCCCCCCCCAACATAAATGACAAAAAATAGCCTGTGCCATGCACAAAATTTGCTTTCTTACAAGCTATCTCGGCGTCATGATGGGAGACAAGATTGATTTGAAGTTTATACCAGAGCCAGAGTTTAGTGGTTCAGACCCCAGCCAATCCATTATTGAATGTGTGTCGGCTGTGCTCTGCAAAGACAATAGAATGAATAATCCCTATGCGTTTGACAGGTGGCGCTTTTGTGATGTACCAACAATTGACTGAAGAAAAACAGGAGGATTATGCCTCCATAAAGGAAGCTTTATTTACAACGTTTTCCCTGGACATCACCTATGCGGTGTATGTGCAGTTTGTAGCATGCCGCATGCACCTAGGTTGAAACCGTAGATATTTATGTGGCAGACTTGCGGAAGCTTTCTGTACCATTCGATGGTATGACGGATCGAGGCCTCAAAGCAGCCTTTGTCCATGGGTTGCCCCACCATGTCCGACAGCTCCTACACGCTTCTTCTCGAATGGAGAAAATGAGCATTTCTCAGCTTCTGGCTCGGGCAAGAGCTATATTAAAGGATGACCCACCTGGACCCGCATTAATTACGGCAGCCGTGGGGCCAATACAAACCAAGGAAAGCCGGACGAAGGACACCAGGATAAGGTGTTTCGAATGCGATGGAATTAACCACTTAGCTAGAGATTGTCTCGTTTGGTGCGATGGACGGAGAGCTTGGGACCCCCAACTGCGTTTAAGTGGTGCACCCCCAACTGCGTTTAAGTGGTGCACGTTGTTACCAATGTGAAGGACTAGGTCACACTTCCGTGGATTGTCCGAGAAAAGGTTTAGAAGACGACACCTATGCGCCGGCTTCTTCCCCAAACAAGATGTGAACTCGGCGCTGCCAACTGTAAGAATAGCCGTGAACAGGAAAGAGTGCATTGCAATTGTTGATTCTGGCGGCTCCTGCACTATAACGAGCGAAAACATGTGCCGAACGTAGGGAAATCAGACTAACGACGGGGTTACTATTGGCGAGAGAACGCAGACATGTGGAGTTGGGTCCGTTAGCCTCCGACTTGAAAGTGGATGTACAGTTGTAATTGAGATTCTGGTAATGGTAGGGGAACTGCTTCGGTTCGACTGCTTGATGGATAAAAGCTCTAGGCAGAGTATCCATCTTGAAGTCAAAGAAGGTCCAATTTCTTGATGAGCCAGTTTCTGTTTGTGCAGCTGCGCCAGCCCTTATCATAGAAGAACCCAATTTTCGAGCAGAGCTTGACCAACAACGAAATAAATGGACTGCAATGTGAAAATGGGCGGTAGGCCAGGCTCCCGACAAGCTGAAAAACGGTGTCACGGAGTATTCAATACCAGCAACAGTCAGAAAACTATTTGAAAAAGAAGTACAGCGATGGAACAAGAAAGGCTGGCTTGCTGCCTATGACAAACAATAGTTGGGAGCCCCGAGAGGACTGCTTCCATTGATGGCTGTCATCCAGCAGAATAAATCTAAAGTGCACCCTGTAATCGACTACTGAGAATTAAACTTCCATGCAGATGCATATACTGCAGATGTTGATGCAAACTGAGGGAATAAAAAGACAGTAAGGATTAAATGTAGCGTTGCTGGATCTCAGATCTGTTTATCTTTAAGTGTGCATCGGTGAGTAACTTTGGCCCTACCAGACCGTTGTTTTCCAAGGTAGAAGGTACTGTTTAACGAGGTTTGGAATTGGTCTGAATGTGGCTCCGCAAATAATGGGGTCCATTGTAAACGCAGTCTTATCACAAGACAACAACATCAAGAAAGCGACCTTGATTTATATCAATGATGTGTAAGTGGATGAACGTGTCGCATCTGCAACCAGTGTTGCTGAACATTTGATGAATGACGATAGCTCAGTTGATGATGGCCTTAATCGGTTGAGCGACAGTGATGACGACAATAGCTAAGATCAACATGTCTCAGTAGAACCACCCCAAGAAGCGACTGAATTAGCTGTGCCACATCTCAGAAGGAGCCACAGACGAAGGAGGCCACCTCGCAGCTGCTGCGTGTGTGATGATGAAAACAGGGTGGAGTGTAATGGACTGAACCAATCTCCTGACACAAACGACAAAACATAGCCTGTGCCGTGCATGAAATTTGCATAGCATCCAGGTGAATTGATAAAAAGAAAAGATTTGAAAATGAAAACAGAATGAACTGGAAAACAGCAGGAACGACGGTTGATTGTTAGACGATTGTCCTGGATTTTTCGTTTCTTTTGTTGCTTTCTTACAAAGAAGGAAAAGTTCCTTTTTGGTAGCAAGACGAGTTCTTGTTTTAAAACAAGAACTCGTCTTGCTACCAAAAAGGAACTTCTTCTTCTTTTTGCCTAGCACCAGGCAGAATTTCTATGGACAGAACTTCTTTGCAAGGGCTTCCCATTTGTTTAACCCATTGCCACAGGACTGCTTCCCTGCAGATTACAACATAGCCATCTCCAAATGCAACATCAACAAATACTTGTCATAAACTTAGTTCATTCCACTGATTGTTCTTCGTCTTTTGACTAACAAACTTTCCATCTCCTTAACCCTTATTCTCGAGTGGCTCTTGGCCTTGATCAGTTTCCCTACAATAAAAAAACATCTGATAGGATGTGAAATTAGAGCAGTTGATTCCATAGTGTGCGACATTATCCATTACACGAAAAATACACGCAGATTAGAAAAATGAGAAGCGGCAAAATCTTTACCTGTTTCGATTACATCTTTGTTGTTTTGCTCATGCCATAGCATTGTCTGGTAATGACTTTTCATTACTTCCCACAATGCCTTGCACAAATCTGTGAGGCAAGGAGTGAAACTCTCCACTGTAATATGCTAGAAAAAGGAAAACATTATAATTTAATACCAATAAAATCACAGTGAGTCTTTATAACAGGAGGAGGAGGAGGAGGAAAAAGTACTCATTGTTGACTAATTGCAATTTTGTAGACGAGAAAGATTAAAAATTGTGATGCTAGGGATTAATCTGCATCGCAGCAGTATTAACCAATTAGCATCCACATAGAGATGAGCAGGTTGCAGGAGTTGCCTATGTAAGTGCTGAGAAGGCGTCAGAATCAAACATCTGGATAGAAGACACCAACATTCATGAATATGTAAGTGCTGAGAAGGCGTCAGAATCAAACATCTGGATAGAAGACACCAACATTCATGAATATGTAAGTGCTGAGAAGGCGTCAGAATCAAACATCTGGATAGAAGACACCAACATTCATGAATATGTAAATCTTTATAAAAAATGAAATAGAATGTCCTGTTTGCGGCAGGCAGACAAAAGAAATAAATATAACTTGAATGAATTGTATTTAGAAAAAAAAAAATTAAATTAGGGTCTCTTTTCTTATTTTGCAAATTTAAATTCACAGCAGGCCAACAATGTGCATTGACTTTGTAAATTTGATAAGAAAATTGGAGACACACATTGCTAATTCAAGGTCGGTTAAGATAAATACATGCTCTTCTGTACTGAGTACAGAATGCCATATATAAACAGGACATTTTGCTGGCTGAATCTGTTTAAATGGATAAACCTATTTTCTTGACAAGATCAAAAGAAGTTTCAACATTTGATGATGGTTAATTATTAATTACATGAAGGAAAGTTGTAGTTTGATGTGTAGAAATTATGCAGGATGCACTTACAAACCATACATCATCAGCTTCAGTGTGAACCCAACAAGGTTATGGTAAAAAGAAATACGACAATATTCATTCCCTTTGGGTCACCAGATACAAAATTAGTGCATTCCTTTCTTTTCACAATTACTAGTAGTCATGTCAGAAATAACACTGAAACTAGGTCAAACAGTTAGTCAGCTTTTTTTCTTTCTTACTATTATATTGAGAGAATGGGACATTTTAAAAGAAAGATGTTGCACACCTTTTTTTTTTAAATATTTCTAGTATTTAGTATTTTGTTGTAAATTTTGTTTCCTTTTTAAGATTCAGCTGAAAAAGATGAACTCCAGCAGTGATGTTGTGTATGCATACATTAAAAAACAAAAAATAGCTTTCATTTTAGCCATGACTGAGTCAAATATCGACTGTGTCAATGACAACCCAAAACATTATGTAACAAATACAAAACAATTAAAAAAGACAAGAAATTAAAAACATAAACGGTCACAAATGAGATTTTAAATAATAAACAACAGATTTTAATCTTGCATTTTATACTTTAATATATAAAAGTTTAAATTAATTTCTTTCTGTTATGAAACAATTATTAGCATATTGAAAATATTAATTATTCTAAGGCAACAAGAAAAAAAAAATAAATGTAATTAAAGGACAAATCAAAAATACAAATAAATGAGACAACAACATTTGTAAAAACAACAACAACATTTGTAAAAACAATAACAACAACAACATGCTATTAAATATTTTCATAAATAAACATTACAAAGAATATTTAATCGAGAAGTTAAGAAATCCATTTCATCATCAAACATTTTCTGCAAAATGATGATTATCTATCATGTTGCACTACATTGTTTAGCTGCCGAGTGCTTGTTCCAGACTTCCATGAAACATGTTATCACACCATCTATTTTTACCTCCTTTTAAGATCATCTCGGTTGTTTTACCTCTTTTTTTTGCACCCTTCCACCGTTCCTTCTAGTCAAAAAGACCAAATGCACAAAGACTGTCAAAATACTGTGATTTCTAGATTTATAGCATTCCCTCTCTAAACCTATGAAAAACCTGTTCAGTTTGTAGAATTGCATTGAAAAGATGGTGTATTGTCACCGCTCATCCTCAAATGTTTGAAAGAAATATTGTCAATGCCTGAGCTTTATCTATTTCAAGGTATTTTTATTATGTTTCCTATTTCACTTGTTAATATTGGATGGATTTCTTCAGATGCTGAATTGCCTCATCTTTTGTTTTGGTGTTTTTGCGTTCAGTGATCTTAACGCAGCGTGATGCATTTCTTGCGGTGGTAAATTATCTAACTTTTCAATATTTAAATCCCTTTCTTTGAGTTTATATTTCTTAACATGTTTTTTGGATTCTGCTTTGACAATCTTATACTTTATATTTAATTTAGTCGAGTTTATATTCTGTTCTTGGAAAAAAATCACAGCACTGACAAAATAACGCAATAAATTTGTTTCATACATATATGCAACTCTATAACAGGCTGTCAGTCTGTCACACTTCAGTTTGAAATAACATATTCACTGCTACATTATTTTAGATGTGTCCAAGTGTCTTTAGAAGAGGCTCTGTCTGTTGGTCTGTTTCTCACACTTCAGTTTGAAATAACATATTCACGGCTCCATTATTGTAGATGTGTCCAAGTGTCTTTAGAAGAGGCTCTGTCTGTTGGTCTGTTTCTCACACTTCAGTTTGAAATAACATATTCACTGCTACATTATTGTAGATGTGTCCAAGTGTCTTTAGAAGAGGCTCTGTCTGTTGGTCTGTTTCTCACACTTCAGTTTGAAATAACATATTCACGGCTCCATTATTGTAGATGTGTCCAAGTGTCTTTAGAAGAGGCTCTGTCTGTTGGTCTGTTTCTCACACTTCAGTTTGAAATAACATATTCACTGCTACATTATTTTAGATGTGTCCAAGTGTCTTTAGAAGAGGCTCTGTCTGTTGGTCTGTTTCTCACACTTGAGTCTGAAATAGCATTTTCGTCAGTCGGCCATGCTTAAGATTGAAATAGCATTTTTAGATGTGTTCCTCCATCTCTACAAGATTGGTCAGTCTGTCACACTTTAATTTGAAACAGCATTTCTAATACTAAATAAAACAGATTTGATGGATTCATCTTATTTTAGATGAGTCCCAGCATCTGAAGAAGAGGCCTGAGTTTAAAATAGCATTTGCCTTGGTCTGTCACTTTTCAGTCTGAAATAGCATTTGCCTTGGTCTGTCACTTTTTAATTTGAAATAGCAGTTAATGAACATATCTCAAAAATGTTTTATTTCACTCTTTTATTGAAGCTTAAATTTCATATAGCCATTATTTCATAAAGTCAATATTTCATAAAGCCATTTTAACACAGATATCTTGATATTATGTAAGTTGTTAACATCAATGGTTCTACATTGCCAAAATGTTTTCTTTTTATGAAGAATGACATTACATCCTTAGTCGTACAAGGCTCTTCACTTGTGAGGAGATAATGAGTGGTTCAATGTCATTTTAAAGACATTTGTCATCAGCCATGCATGCTCACCTATGTGGGGCATTCAGTGAGGGCCACACTCAACATTATGGTCAACCCTGTGTCACTCATGGACAATAGAAATGTCTTTATGGGACATAAGTTAAATGTGACATTTTCTTTTTCAGTAACTTCATTTCTCTTTGGAGATATCTTTTATTAACACATTAAAATGAATGAGCAGTTCATTTTCATCAACAAGAATTTTGCAAATAAATGTGGATTTCGACAGAATTGTAAAGTTCATTCAAATAAATGTGTCTTCGGAAGCAGATCTTTTAACTATAACATTCAACGGAGGAGAATAAGTAGATTGGTTTGGGCGCTACTTTTATGGCATATCAACCCTTTTTGAGCTATTTAATGCCAAAAATGCAAAACCTATAGTCAACAACTTATTGTATATGATAAGTTGAGCACAAGAAACTATTTTACCCAAATCTGGGAACAAATGATGGGTTCATACTTTTCCCAATAGTATTAATGTATAATTGGATACAATAGGACTAGGCATAGCTGCTATCACATTATACATTAGGTCACCCCCTCCCAATGAGTGACAAAAGTCACCTACAAAATTAAATCATAGTTAAAAAACAGTACCAATCAGCCCCCCTCAATAGAACAATAAACAAATGCGTTGCTGATATAAATTAATACAACATTCAAACATGCATCAATTAGAAAACACTAAATAAAAAAACAACATTTTGTGAGAATGAATAAAACATGCATAAAAAAATACTTTTTAGTGCGAAAACAGGCAAAATAACTTGTATATCAAAATCAATTCAGGAAACATGCCGAAACAAGTCCACAATTAAAAATAGGAACAAATCTACAAGAAGCCATTTTGAAAAAAAAAAACAATTCTTATTTTATAAGATTATTTTTCTTTTTATGAAATCTTTTATTTTTTAAATTTGTTTTTCAGGTAAATTTGGTAACAGGTTTTCTGCAAAAATCTTTAAATATGATGTTTGCTTTAACTAGATATTTATAATGTATGTGTATAGCACTGGGTGCGATTTCAGGTCATACAATGGGGTTCAAAATGTAAGGACCTTAACCAGCGAGAAGGAAGCAGATTTCAAAAGCTACAAATGAAACATTTTAGTTTCGGTTTTACTTGAGTTTGTTTAAAATGTTTTCTTTACCATAGCTAATTGAAGTGAGTTTTAGATTTATTTATTTATTTTTATGTCCTCATGACTTGTTATAATATTTTGTTTTACTAGAAAAACAAAAACAAATCCAAACCTTTTTTATGAAAAGTTTACTAAATATAATTTAATAATCTTGATCATGTCACTTGGAACTTAACATTTTTCATTTCAAGTTAATTTAATATTTTTCTTTATAGTTTTATTTAAATAACCCTTTAGTCATGGCAGGACGTTACACGATGCCGTGTCTGCTAATATATATATATATATATATATATATATATATATATATATATATATATATATATATATATATATATACACCCACAGAGTCTAGGTTAAGTATGAATTAACAGGGTAAAATAACATCCAGAGAATTTCAACTGGGTTAATATAATAGTGCTCAATAGTAGATAGAGCTATTGATATTGATATTTTTTATTTATACAGACATGTACAAATACAACACTGATATGACTATGTTTCGATCTGTAGTTATTAAAAATTACAATCTCCTCAGGCAAAGAAGTCTGTCTTTTCTTTAGCTGTTCATATTGAAGAAAAAAAGTATGCAGACCCCTTGCAAAGGGAAAGGACTTCTTTGTTCTGGTGGACTCTCATTTGAGGTCTCCAACTGAAATACATTTTTTTCTGCACACTCTGAATGTAAAAACCCTAACCTCAAACCAGGCAAAAATATACATGCATTTATGACTTCTTTAGTGAGTTTTGGTTACTGGCATTACTATGACAAACCCTAAACCCACATTCATTACAGGTCAAATCAGTAGAAGAGCTGACATGTTCTGATAGAATGATGCCAAACTTGTTGCATGCATCTCATGACTTTCTCATAATAGGTGTCTTACCATTCTAAACTGACTTCCTCCACAAAGAACGACCAAGGCGTAGAAGAATCAAGAGAGAACTTCTCGCAGCCATTAACTGTGATATTTGCTTTTATCAAAGTGTTCGTTCTGCATTCCTTATATTTCATTTTGGCTTTGTGTGGTGGACGCTTTCCTTCAGAACACAGTTTGAGTTATTTGAATTATTTGGACTCTTGTTCTTATTGTGGATGTTTATTCTCACAACGTTTCAGCTGATGTAACCTCCGACCTTCTTCAGGTGCGTCTCGTTGAACTCGGGAATCTACAAGGACCCGTGGCACAACGGATATAAGTGTTAAGTAATAATCACTTCTAAAACCGTGTTCTGGAGGTTGAAGGTTAAATCCTCAGTACTGGCAATACTAAATTACTAACGGAATGAGAGCAATCTACCCGCGTGAATTAAATAAAGTGTTCTGTTTGAAATTCTTTACAGATTCACAAGTTCAACATACAGATTCCAGAATTCGACGAGATGTACCTGAACAAGGTTGGAGGTTACATCGGCTGAAACATTGTGAGAATAACATCCAAGATTAGAACCGCAGTCGGAATACTCCAAATTATTAACCCTCATCTCACAAACTTCCGAACACACACATTTAGCTATTTCTTTTATTTTGGAGATTATTCTCATTTCATGTTTTTCAGACTATTATCAAATTGGCCTGAATTGTAATATTTCATCATTATCATCATCCATTTTATCATCTTATTTCCCTTCGTGAGAGATCTAACGTTTTCTGACAGCCTACAATATCAGTCTCCAAGATGTAATTTTTTAAATTAATAGTTTTTCCTTAAGAGTCAGAACACCCTCCTACGAAATCCATTATGCGGTAAGAGATTGGTTGTAAGAACTCATCACACCTACATCGACCAACTTGTAGAAGACTCTGGATGCTATTTTACTGACAGCGATGTTTGTCATCGATGGTTGAAGGGAACAAGTGAGAAGAATCGGAGAAAAATTCTCAACTAGAATCATTGATGGTTTGTAAAAAATGTATCTGATATTTTGAATCCTTCATTGCTGTGCACCCTTCGTTATGTTGTTTTATCCTTTACTTTGGATCATTTTTATTTACATTTTTTTAAGTTTTTGCATTTCATGTTTTCATTTTGTAATTTTTCTTTTGTTTTTAAAAGATACAAGAAGGCTCACCTGGTGTTACCCACTAATGAATTAGGGCTGCTCCCAACCAATTCTATTCTTATTTCTATATTTGTCAATTTTCTTATTATACATAAAATAGAGTATTCGTTCAAAAGTGACGGAGAAATGTTACATTTTTCAAAAATTTTGATGAAAATTCAATTAATTTATATAATTTACTGACATATATATAGTAAGATGTCTTGTTTTAATACAAACACACATATATGTATGTGAAAAACCTTCATATCAAATGCCAGTCCTGAAAATATTCTAAGGTTAATTAATAATAACAACTGAATTCCATGCAAAATATTGAAATAAAAAAGAATTCATCTTGTAAATTTGTTTCCATTCTGAATCGTGTAAAGGAGACCTGTGCAAAATGTGTCATGATGAATACTGAAAAAAAAAAAAAAAAAAAAAAGAGCAAAAAGAACAATCACAAATATTTAGTGTTCAAAATGTACAAGGCTTCAAAATGTACAAGGCTTCAAAATGTACAAGGCTTCAAAATGTACAAGGCTTCAAAATGTGTAGGGGAAATACATTTCGAGGGAAGGAGGAGGATGAGAAGAAACATACGTGAAATGGTTGTATTTGACAAGATGTTGTGTTATTTTTAGTGTTTATCCTCAGTGGGGTTGCAATAAATAATTATGCTAGAGACAATAGGTTCATAAACTCGAAAAACTCACTCTCGATTGTCTGACTAGATACATGGCCTAGCTGATATAAATATTGGTTAAGAGATACTCTTAGTGAATGCTTTCGTTTGTTTTGGTTTACATCCTTTTTCGGCTATTTTGTGCCAAATTATCTCATTTTTCTAAAAGTTCTTAATATCTTCAAATATCTCTAGATTAATTTATTCTGTAGAAAATTGTATTTTTAAAATTAATAGTTTGTAAACAATAGATTCTATTAACCTCATAGATGGAGCCACGACAGGTACTGCCACTCCGGGTTAGAATGGATCTGAGAGTACTAGAGGTTGTGAGTTCAGTTCCTGGCAAAAGAACTTTAAAAACAATCTAATGGAACGCAGATTGTGAACAATTTATGCCAGTTGATTAAATAACGGTTTCAGTTTGAAATTCCTGGAAGCTTATTTGACTACGACAAGAAATATAGAAAGAAGGCAGGAAAATGCAATGGCTTAAATGTTGTTATTTACACAACATTGAGGACATATATCTATAGCCTTGGTCTTTTCAAGACTAAAGCCAATAGGCATCTCCTGTCTTTCATTCTTTTTAGCTCCTTACATCAAGTGGCATCATGCCTTGCCTGGAGCGACTTCCATAAAAATAACTAGCTGACCTAACCCGACCTTGTCTGTGATTATATGGCGTTTGTACATTTAGAACAAAATATTATTTGTAAATATATCGGATGTCTTTGCAAAATAACGTTGAAACCTGTTATTTTCAATCAAAAAATTATTAAAATGATTAAAAATAGAATGGTTTAAATAAAATACACATACAAACATATGCAAGGACGATTTAGTTTCATTGTGTTAGTTAAGAAGTTATATATTTTTAACAAATCTGAAGGAAGTTAAATATTACGGCATAATTTCATTTTGTGCTGACTGATATAATCACCTGAAAAGTTTTCTTAGCCGGAACAAGTATTTTGAGAAAAAACTGAATTACCTATTGGATTACACTATCAAAGCATCGACTGAGTAATCGGTTACATTTGGTATCTTTAGCCCTGCAGGCTGAGTTTCTAGTGTTTCAGTGAAACCAAAGGTTTTTCAGTGTTTCAGTGAAACCAATGGAAGATCAAACTAATGCATAGTGTCAATTGAAATAAAAAATACGTTATTGAACAAGTAATTGAGCACTGTTTTTTCTCAGATATATGAGAGAGAGAGAGAGATCGAGAGATCAAAACCTCAAATAATATATTTAAATATTGTTTGAGATAGATTTTTTCAGTATTTAACTCAATAGTATGAATACATTAATAAAGCTTCCTAATAATAAAAAGGCAATGATGTTTCGATCATAAATCTAATCAGGCCATTCACATGATTATTTTGATAGGAAGATTTTTATACCCTTGGATACTGAGAGGCAGAGCTAAAGGAGATTAAAACATTACGTCAAGGTTATTATATTAATGGCATAATGAGATCTATGCTTGAAACAGGATTCTGTAGACATTCATTGTAGTGTATTACCAGTATTCCATATATGTATTACAGAAGATGAGAACAACATCGGTACCGTCGGTTTCAAATCCAAATAAAGGAGACCCATAGATTGTCTCCTATGCCGGCCTCTCTTCAGCCTCTGTTTATGTCTGTCCCTCTTTTTGTTTAGATTTGAAACCAACGGTACCGATGTGGTTCTGATCTTCTGTAATACATAAATAAATATTATGCTCTTATTTTAAAAATGTTTCTTAATAATCGAGCACTCTGAAGTATATATATCTTATATATAAAGTAATGACGTTTTTTCTCCTGCAACTATGACTATAGTAAAAAAAGAACATAACTAGGCTACACATTTCCGCTCACCAACAACAGCAATTCTTAATGCATGTTTCACGAAAAAATAATTAAATTTCAACTTCAAACAAAAAACATCAGAATTATTCTGAGATTTCTACTTCTCCTCCAAAACATCTTCGAAGGAGAGGGTAGCCACGATTATCTCTTTCTATACAATTAGTCCTCACAAGCAACCCATGGACACTGAGACCTTTGTTTATCGAGGGAAAAAAATTTCACTGCACCGCCCGATCCATGATTCTGGAATTTCTGGCTGCATGATAATTACACGTTATTCAATAACTGCATTCTCTTTAAACGAACACATTCGACAACAGCCATGCTGATAGGCAAGTACAATTTTGGACAGTGAACTTTTGAATTTATTTTTACTATTTCCGCCGATATATTTTTAGTAGACTTCTTTTCATAAGACAATATTCACTCTTTTAATATTTTTATTTCTGCCTCAACAATAGGATATTTATTTACCTAATTTAAAAAGTTAGTTATTCTTTTGGCACTTCTGCCGTATATATGAAGCAGCTGCCGATTAAGAAATCGAAATTGAAGAGTTCCGTTTTTTTTTCTCCAAGTACCATTCATTCAGAATTCACCGGAAGTTGAATTTAGTATTTAGAAAATGGAGTTAAATGAGATTAATCTTCAAGACATTGGTAATTTAATGAACCAGCCGCAAAAAAACAATAGATTTTTTACAGGCACACCACCTGATTTCTTAGGGTTAGGGTTAGGGTTTAGGGTTAGGGTTTAGGGTTAAGGTTTAGGGTTTAGGGTTAGGGGTTTTTATTTAAATTTTTTTTACTTCATATAATAAAAAAAAAGAAATTGTTGTTTCCCAAAAACAAATCAGTCTTGCATTTTTTTTTTATGTTGTAAAAAAATCACTTCCGGTTGAATTACCTCCCTTTATTTTCAGTAGAAGGACAGAAAATCTGCTGCTTCATATATACGGCAGAAGTGCCATTCTTTTTTCACGTGAAAGGTAAACAAAACAATTCAATTTTCGATCAAACACGATAAAATTCACAATTCATTTTGTTATATACTTTTTAACTAATATATATAAACCTAAATATTAACGTATTTTAAAACTTCCTTCAACTTCCTTGTAAAAAAAACACAATATAAAGCTTCACAAAAAATGGGGTCACACTTTTTATCACCACCTCTCGCCGCCACCAAGCACAATAAAGAATTTGCGCACGGGACTAAAATTAAACAATCAATCGCAACCATTTAAAAATAAAGGGAGGTTTATTTTTTTGTATGAATTTGTTACATCAATTTAAACATTTTTTACTTCTCTATTTTTTAAACTGCAGTAACTTATATACTATACTTAATCACTTCTCGGTACTTCTGCAGTTTATGGACCGTGTTGAAATAATAACGTTATTATTTAGAAACCCATTCGTAGAAGTAAAACTCCTTCTAGACTGCAGCAATTTTTATTTTTGTCCCACTCCGAAGCACCCGTGCGGAGATGAATTTTCTTAAAAACCAAACTTTTGTCTAGCTCTGCCCTCTATTTCAATATTAACCCATTTAAGGCAATTTCTTACCTTTTTTTTAACGATTTCTCGACTGTTAACTATTCGGCACGTTTATCATTGATGTGGTTCCAAGTTACTTGCCTCCACATGAGGGCAGGGTTAGACACAAGGTCGGTTTTTAATGTGAGGAATAATCCACTTCCCCAAATAGGGACACTCTGAATTAGGACAACAATAAAAATTGCTGCAGTCTAGAAGGATTTCTCCTTCACTGACTATACTTCAACATTATTTCTATTTTGAAAAGTAACAAATAACATCAGACATATTATATAATACATTAATTGCCTCTTTAAGGTGCTTATTCAGTTTACGGCCCGGGCTATATTTTAGATTTTCACGTTTAATTCAATTTTATGGTATCTTTTGTTTATTAAATTGTTAGGTGAAAGTACAGAATAGTTAATAAACCCCACACCTCCCCATGTTAAGAATGGGTTTCTAAATTATAACGTTATTATTTCAGCCCGGTCTGTAAACTACATAAGTACCCTCTATAAATTAATAAATGGAAGCCACGTTCAAGGAACAATCTTCTCTTTAACTAAGTTAATTAATCGCTGACAGTAACAGCAAAATGTCAGGTATTCCAGAATACATACGTATATCAACTTATAAAAATTTGCATGGCTAAACTAGGATTTACTAAAAAACGTGACTAAACTAGGATTTACTAAAAAAACGTGACTAATCTAGGATTTACTAAAAAAACGTGACTAATCTAGGATTTACTAAAAAAACGTGACTAATCTAGGATTTACTAAAAAAACGTGACTAATCTAGGATTTACTAAAAAAACGTGACTAATCTAGGATTTACTAAAAAAACGTGACTAAACTAGGATTTACTAAAAAAAACGTGACTAATCTAGGATTTACTAAAAAAAACGTGACTAATCTAGGATTTACTAAAAAATGTGACTAATCTAGGATTTACTAAAAAATACTGATACTTTCTGTTTCTTCATTTGAGACTGCTTCTACACCTTGTTAGAGGTTCACAGAGCTTCAATAACCTTGATATTATCACTGGTCAAGTTAGGAATACATTTATGGATGCATGTAGTTCACATGGACTAATACAGGATGCTAATGACTGGGATGCTACTTTACAAGAAGCATTTATATCTAAATATTTGAAACATTTGTTTGACATCATGTTCACTACATTGCACAACTAAATAAAAATCAGACTTCAGACAAACACTTTGTATTGTTCCACGTGGAAGTCTTGCTGATAAGCTCAATAGTACATCATTATCTACAAACATGCATCTCAATGGAAAGTTTGCAACAACTAACCATGGCAAGGGTGTTATTACTCAATGTATTGCCTTTTGGCTAAGATCAAAGTGTAGTATCTGTTCCAATGGATACTACACCCCATAAACTGGTATTGTCTTGGCCTTCGGGGCTTGATTTACGCCGGTCTGTGGGTCGGTCCTGTGCAGTTCTATGAGGTCTACCCTCCCAGGCTTTGCCTACCCACTTTGGGGAGGAGTAAGTTTATTGCTTACTGCCTGAGGCGCCCCTACCGGGGAATGCCGACGGGGCTACCCAGGCAATTTTTAATGGCCAGAGTGCTCACTTTCTCGGGCGCTGGCTTTTCAAACCCCACTTTCCCGACCCGACCTTGGGTCACATTTTATTTGTGGGAGTAAGATAAAACTGGCCTTGTGCCTAACCTCCTGGAAAGAAGGTAAATAAATACTCAATGTATTGCATTAATTGTTTCATCTGTTGTTTCACATTAGCATTGTGGGGTCTGTGTTCATGCATAAGCACCAAATAATTCAATAGCTACAAATTTGGCATGGAATTTCTTGAGTTATTTGACTTTCCCGGGCACAGAAAAACATTCAATGAATTAAAACATTACAATTGTTCCAAGAATTAGAACATCAAGTCTAGTATGGCATACGATCGTTTCCAAAACAGTTTGGAAATACTTTAATAAAGCTAATCCAAAACGTTTCTTCATCAGCGCCTTTAGCGTCTTACAGAAAGTCAGATAAAAAATTAAAAAGCTTGTGGATATATATAAAGCTTGTGTATATATGTAAAAGCTATGTGTGTATATATATATATATATATATATATATATATATATAAAAACACTGATGATGTTGGTTACAGGTTACATATTCACATAATTCGTTGTAAACAGGATATGTTGACCAAGTATCAGACCAACCGATTATGTCTGCAATGCCACCAGAATTTGGCCAACATTACTTTTCTACTCAGATGTTGGTGGCCAACTTTTGGACGTTTGATCAGATTGCGTAAAAAACTTTGATATTGTGTTTTTTGCCAAGAAATTATCCATATATCAAAATTCAGCAAAATCAGAGAAGTTGGTGTGATGCCTTCTTTTGTAATCTTTTCTCAATAAACTCAAAAATGAAAAACAAAATGTTTTCCAATTTCAATTGAAATAAAAAAGATGAAAATAAGGGAAAAACAAAAAGGGAAATAAAAGATTTTCTGATGGCCTGACACTGTTTCCCTTTGCAAACGGCAAGTCACTTATCTGGGATGCGACTTGTGGAGACACTTTTGCACCCTTGTCAGTGATAGAATCGGCAATAAACCCTGGACATGTAGCAGCATCAGCAGAGAGCCGCATGCGGTCAAAATATGCTGGCCTTCTCGACAGATTTGTGTCTCAACCAATCGCTGTGGAGACGAGTGGAGAGATAGGCCCCACCATGCATAACTTATTCGGCAGTCTTATTCTGTTAATGACATGCCACACCAGGGAGTATCGTGAATTAACTTAGTTTTACGAGCACCTTTCCATTGCCACTTTTCGAGGAAACACCTTGAGCTTGCTCTCGGCCTGCCAAGCTAGCAGGAGATCCGATGAAACTTTTTGTTGCTTGCATGTTGATTTCAAAAAGAGACATTTTATTAATTCCTCATTATTCGCCTCCTCATTTTCCTTCGAATTCTTTATTTAATATTTTTTGTTACATTCCTGAAATGTTATTGACGTTTGTCATTTTTTCCTTTTATATAATTTTTTTTTTTATTTGTAATATATTTCAATTTCTGTTTAATAACAAGAAATAAATATTTTTATATTTTAAAATATCCCTCCCAAAATTGTTTTTAATTAAACATTTCTCTTTTTTAATATAAAAATAGTACAAAGAAATAATTGAACGCTAAATAATGAAAAAAATGTGATAATAAAAATATTAGTAATAACAAAAACAATTATATTTAAGAATGATAAGTAATAAAATTTAATGGATTATTCCATCGGGAATAAGTGCTATTTTTGGTTGACAACATAAAAGGATTATTATACTGCATTTTAATTTTAAAAAAGTATGAAAAAAACAAAAACAATTAATACTGAGTACTACTTCTGATACCATGAAAAATGTCCCATAATACAAAACTGGTAAATGATTGCATATGTTGCATACCATTCATTGGCTTCTGAACGATTTCATTGTACCCAATTTCACTCATAAGAAGAAAGAACAATTAGAAAAAGAGAAAGAGAGCAGAGATAAGGAAAAATAATCAAAAGTGCAATGTACACAGCTAGGTTAAAAATGTGGTGAAAAGAGAGGGAGGGGAGATCATACGGCAAAAGAAATAGGACAAAAAGAAAAAAAGAAAGAAGAAAAAAATTTGAACAGCTAAATATTAAACTATGCAAAATCAATTTCATATTTATATTTAATAATCATAGCAAACAGTGGCAAATGGACACAGTCATTAAGCACGATTGTGATCACTGGAGACTTAGCATAAGGACAGCCAAATATGTTGAACCTCTTGGGAACATAGCCGATAAACCTGGATAGTGAACGTATGTGAGTGTCGCATCATAAGTTGATACAGTTCCTGTATTGAATGTATAAATACTGTATATCATCATATTGTTTGAAAAGACTTGACAACCCTACAACATGACAGTGTGTTGGCAAGGAATATACATTCAGTGCAAGGAAGTAAGAGAAAGACCCATGCAAAGACAATAGAAATTCACTCTATCAATACTGATATTCACATAAGCACATTTAAAGAGTAGAAGACAGGAGAGTTGAAGAAAAAGAAGAAATAGATATTTTTCAAGGTTTTTTTTTTTGATTAATAAATAAAATAGCTGTGACCAGTGGAAATTCCACAGATTGTTTATAATTCTATATTTATTGTGATTACTCTTTGTATTTTGAAAGTTGACTTAATTATTCATTCATTTTGAATGAAAACAGTACAGACCCTAGCCCAAAGGTCAGGTAGTAGCAAAGTTTTTGATCATGACAATTCTATTTATGGTCTCTTATTCGATTTTGAAACAATTCATTTCAAAATTGCTAAAGTCTAAATTGTTGACCCACAGTGACATCAAATAATTACCAATTACGTTTTTGCATTTCATTTTCATGCGATTGGTCATTGGTTTTAAAAAGGTGTGGAGAAGGTACAGACAATGGTACACAGAAATTATTACAATCAAGATCATTTCATACAATATCAAATTTCATGTAGGAAAAAAATCCTGATTTTTTGTAAAATATTTCATCCTTATTCCCAATCATCCTAACACACACACATAAAATTAAAAAAACAAACACTTATTATATTTTTTAATCTAATACAAATTCTCTAAACATATGAGATGTTCAGTATTGATGGTACTGTTCAGATCAGAGGGAGAAAAAGCTGATGTGACAAGCTTAAAACTTGTATTAAGTTTTAGAGTTTAGGATAAAAAAGGTAGTTTATAACTTGATTAGTTTTTTATTTAAAGTTTAGATTGAATACATAAATGTACAACAAAATAATTGACAACCAATACTAATAAACAAAATGTGTCCTTTCAAAATACAAATAATGTAATGTGTGTTAAAACTAAAACACTTTTGAAATGTTTAAAAAATTAATGAAAATTATAAATTTATCGTCTAGTGTAAGATCTTGAATTTAGCCGCATTCTTCATTTGCATTTTTTTTTTATAAAAGTGCTTTGAATATTATATTCATTGATCGAGTTACTTATTACTTTATCTATATTTTCAAGAATTTCACATTTTTGTACAAAAGTTAATTCTCTTCCTTTTTGAACGGAGTGACATCACGGGCAGGAAATATCTTATTCCAAAACCAATTACAATTTATAAAAGAAAAAGACAAACAGATAGACATAATAAATAAAGTTAACTAGTTTGATATTTATGCCAATACAAATATTTTGATATAGTTTAAATTATGCTATGTTTAAATTTAACGCGTTCTACTGAAGTTCAATTTTTGGCCTGAATACCTCAATCGTCATAAACTCTTAGAATCTTGATGGATTTTGATCAAAGACAAGTAGTTCTTATTTTAATTTAGTTTTTATGCGATAGCATTACCAGCATTACCAAGTTTGCACCTGTATGAAATTATGGTAGCAGATACAACATTTGATGTTTGGTTTCATAAAAAACTCAAAATGTCCAAAATGTAAGTGTTTTGTATTACCAAAAATGTTGACACCCGGAATATGTAGTAAGTAAAATAAGATAAAAACTACTCGTTTCTTATTGAAAGGCACTGAGATTCTTAGTTTTTTTTTGGTAATGGATCACCATTTATTAAAACCAAAAGCCACTCAAGGATAAGAGTTAATGAGAGTTGAGAGATAGAGAATGATTGGTGAGAGAATTGAGAATGATTGGTGAGTGGATCAAATTAGAATGACTATTGACATAACCACGGCAAGAAATTGCACGATTTAAACAATAATAAGGCGATTCATTTAAAGGGAGGTGATTTTAAAAAAGCACTAATTTTCCTGCTTAGAAAGCAATGAATTCAGCTATAATAATAAAAGGCTTTATTCAATTCATTCATTGAAATTTATTGTATATGATTAGTAGAAGACGAGTTCTCTAATTAGATAAACTAATGGGAAGAGAGTTCTGGTCTTACTTAATGGATTAAAAAAAAAGAAATAATGTTAATTAAATTCAACATTCAAAAAGTTTAAAGAATTACAAAAAAGTAGGAAATATAGTAGTATTACATTTATGATTAATAAGAGGCGCTCTCTAATAGGAAAGAGACATTTTGTCCAAATGATAATATGCAAATGGTATTTAAATAATCATCTATCTGATTATTTAAAAAAAAAGAAAGAAGACATTCAAACTGCAGGTGTTAAAAAATTGGAATGGCTATTCAAAAGCCAATGCATATTTGCTTACATTATGCTGCCAACAATTTAATTCCAAGCTTTTCTGTCTCAAAATAGAGGGGGTAAGTCTGTCTATTCAAAACTGTCACAAATCTAAGTACTGAGCAGGCTCAACATTGCTTTGGTGATCCAATGAGAACCAGTGTTTCAACATGATGTAGCCATAAGCTATTAGAAATAGAAGCCCACACATTTAGATATGTTTACCAAACTTCTTCTTTGCAGGTCTTTAAAGCATGTGGTCATATGACAGTTTCCCACTTTTTTATGCAGTCCTTTGCATTAATGTTGTACAAGATGTTTCAAGCTGCACCGATTGAACGGCAGTAGGGTGCAGACAAGGCAGTGTTGCATCGTATGGTCTTCCTCTACAGTTGCAGATGGCGTGGTTGGTTTTGTAGCCCTATCTAGTTATAGCAAATTTTTATCAACCCATTCTTGATTTCAAGCGGTTGAGTGTTTTCTACTGGCCTCAGAAGGGAGGATTCCTATGTCAGTAAGAGGAGGCACATTCTGTAGCCGTCTGGTCCACAGTTGTAGTCTGGTCTCTTCCTGAGATGTTAAGGGCTCGACATGGCTAAGGAAGCTTCTCCTTGACTTAAGTCATTGGGCCGTTGGTCTACGCCCATGAAGGAGATGGTATTCATCACTGGTAGCCTTTGTGATCTCTACTCACATTTGCAGGGGCAATGCCAGTGAGGGTGCATCAGTTCCACTAAACAGGTATACCATAGCAACAACTAAATATACCACCAGACATCATCAATTCATTGCCATACTATGATACTGTTACTCTGTGTGATAATGTTGGATAAAAATACATTTTCTAATCGATTTGTAAATTTGCAATCAATGTTTATAAAAACAGATATGAAATATTTCAAGTATGGGTGCTTCTCCAAAGTTACACCCATATGAAATATTGCTGTTACAAATAACAAGAAACCTTTATGAAGTATTAACTTGTGATGAAAAAAATGCTGTTCACTAAAATTTACGGAATTTAATCCAGTAGTTTTGTTTTTATTTACGAAATTCTATTTTTATCCATAGCTAAAATTTCACACCCATTATGAATTTTGTCACTGCTTAACTCCCTTTAATATACCTATGCATAAATAGAAATTTAAAATCGTGTCAAACCAGAAAAAAAACACACTAATATTAATAAGTAATTTCTTTTTTATTATTAAATATCGTCTGGATAATTTTCTATAAATTTTTGTGTACGCTAATATTTTTCAATAGAAAATAAGTATTTCATAAAATGATCCTGTTAATTTATAAGTGCAACATTTACGTGATATTATTCCCATAAAAAACATCAATATGACAAAAAGTTAAGATGATGAGTCGAAATCAATACTAATTTACAAACTTACTGTTGTGATTTGAAGTTTTCAAAAATATTATATGAATAATTAACATAATTTAGTATAAATTAACAAATATGGCTACCAAAATTTAATCTGGCTATGAAATAAAATACTATCATTGTCAAAAAAGGACACACAAATGTTAGAAAATGTTTGTTTATAAAAAATAAGCAAAATGTTTGAAAAATAAACAAAACATAAATCTGAGAGAAGACCATTTTATTTGATAGCTACACATCATAGCTCCATGGAAGGTACCTCAAATTAATTACGAACCACTGCACCATCGTGACTTTCTAGTTTGACTATTAATCAGATAAAACTCCACAAAATGATGACACATTCAGGATGAAACAACTTAATGAAATACGACAAGTCTTCAACTCTCCACAATCTGATAACATCGACTACAATGATGACAATAACGAAAATTCTGGATGAGGAAAAAAAATAATTTTCACACTAACCCCTTCGCGTTCAGGATTTATTGGAATTTCATCCCACTAGAAATTAAATAGACGACTGCAATTTTAGTAAGTTAGTATACAGAGGGGAAAAGGAGGAAAAACACAGAAATATTAAAAACGAAAAATGCTTCAAAAGACATTCAAGAATAAATTCATAAAAAGCAAAGAAAAAGTCTGTTGTATTTAACAAACCATGAAAAATTGTTTTTTAATAAAATAAATGATTACATATATTATTTAAATAGGTACAGACAAGATATTAAGGATGAAACATTCGGTTTCATGGCCACACTGCTAATATTTAGTCTGTACTTATTTAAATAAATATATTGGACTTTTACTCCGGTAATTGAGCACTCTGGTCAATTTAAAAAAAAAACAAAAAAAACTTTCATGTACATTCTCTCTCTCTCTCTCTCTCTCTCATATATATATGTATATATATATATATATATATATATATATATATATATATATATATATGTATGTATATTTCGGCAGCAAGTCATTTCTTATACACGCGTCGTTAAAGACCAGAGTTTTCTCTCTTCACTATCTTTCTTGTTAATTTCTCGACGCAGCGAGCGATTCGTCGGTTTTCTGGTGTTAATTGGTTGAGTATGGCACCTAACGTAGTATCGTGAGCCATTCTTCTAGCGCTTTCGGTCTCTCGACCGTCTTCAGGAGGCTGTGTCTTATTGTTACTAAGAACCGTATTTATAGTTTTATTATTAGTTATATATCTATTAATTTACATATATATATATATCTGTGCACTCTAATTATTCTTCCCCTCCTGTTTTTACTTCTAAATAATTCTTCTCACTCTTATAATAGCCTCGATTATTCCCCCTTGTTTTACCTCGCCCTTCGCACACTTCTCTCAAACCATACTCAACCCCCAACCCGCCCTCGCTCTACATCTTTTAACCCCCATAATATTTACTTTTAACTGCGATCTCCACTCTCCCTCTGGCTTAATCTATTGTCACTTCTTTAACCTTGTATGTCTCTTACTTCTTTCTGCTATCATTAACCTTTTTAATAATTTTCTTAATTAACCTCCATATAACTTTTTCGAAAAAATTTCAAAGTTTAATTTTCCCATATCCATAAGAAATAGCGTCCCGTAACAGCATATTTTATTTCAACCCATATCTCTAACCACCTTGGAGATTCCCATTCCGGATATCCCTTCGAGGTCTATTTTACTTTTTACTTTTCTTTATTCTAATTCTCACTCTTGAGCTCCAATCTTTTCTACTTTCCCTTCATTCTATTATTATTATTTTATTATTTTTTATCGGTCAATCCTTAATTTTCCTTGCGAGCCTAAGACTAATCTTATTATCTCTTTTTCATTTTTTATTTTCTTATTTCTACTTTTAATACTATTTTTATCTTTATTTTTTATCTTTACTTTTTTAATTTTTAATTCATTTTTCTAGTTCTACCCTTCAAATATATTTTGCCTCATTGTTTATATCTAAGGTCATCTGATTAAGCATCTAAACCCCGAACTCTGTTCATAAACATATTCTGTTATTTTAACTCCCTCTCCGAACTTTCGTTAACTCCTTTCTTCCCCTTTTCTAGTTGAATCCTATTCCGCGCTGACATCCAATTTCAACTTTATGCGACTCACCCCCCACATTCACACTCTTAGTTTTAACCGCACTTCTTTCACCGCTTCCGCTCCCTTTCTCCTCCCTCGTACCCGTCCCTTTCTCCTCCCCCGCACCCCTTACCCGTTCCTTCCCTGCCTACTGGTCGCATATTAGTTTTTGCTTTTTCATTTTAAGCCGGCTTTCTCAACGGGCTAGCTTTAAACATTTTCGCTTCCTTTTTTTCCCCACTTTAAAACACTTTCCCTTGTTATCTCTGCCCAGGAAGTATTTTTAATGGCGAATATTTTCCACCTCAATCTTCTCTGAGCCTACCTGCTTCCACGAACGTACCTCTTATTGGACTTTTTACCCTTTTGGATTTTCTATTTTCGCCGTACCTGAAGTTGTGGCATCTTGGATTTTAACTTTGAATCCTCTCTCATTATTTATTGTGCCGTTAATGACCCACCAATCTACATCTTATTCTCTCCGCTGGACTTTTCGACACCGGACTTTTTAGCAATCGGACATTTGCTTGCATTCGGGCAGAGTTTTGCCTAGCGTTTTCTTTCCCTACAACTTTTATTTCTTTTTTTCAAATTTTAAATCTTGGCCATTGCCAACTTATCTATCCCAGCGACTTCCTCTGATGATAAGATTTTGATCTTTGAAAAGCCTGGCTTAAGGAAAATTTAACTTGAATAAATTGCCTTTTTGCGGAATATACCTTGCTCTGAACAATTGAATTGAATTTTCATTTGGCTTTTGCTTCTCTAATTCCTTTCCATTCTTCTTCATATATATATATATATATATATATATATATATATCCTTATTTATTTATTTTTTATTTCCATTATTATTATTATCATTATTATTATTATTATTATTATTATTATGTATTAATTGTTAAAGACTGACAGCGCATTAGTACCAATGGTGAATGCTATTTTATTAATTGTGGGTTGTAATTTTTTTATGTGTAGGGCTTTGAAGATTTTTAGTCTGTTGGTGCGGTTGTTTTTATGTATAATCTTAGTGTTAGTTGTTAATATTTGTCGTAGTTCGGTTGATTTTATGCTTTTGTTATGTGTGGTAATGTGTTGCTGGATGGCACTAGTGTCATTTAAGTGATGCGTAAGGCGTCGGGAGAGGGTTGTAGTTGTATGGCCAATATAAGTACTGTGTTTGTCTGTTTGGCTCTTGGGAAAACATTCCTCGAATGGTCATTGGAACAAATACAGTACGTTTGTTTGGTTTAGGGGGAGTTTAGTCGTGTTATTAGTTTTTATTATTAAGTTAGAGGTTTTAAATTTAGTGTAGTAAATTATTAGTTTTATTTTTTGTTGTTGGTCGGTGGGTTTAGTGTGTCGGTTTATTATGTTAGTTATAGCTTTTTCGTCGAGTTTGTACTTAGAATGCATTTGGTTTTTATAGTACAAGGAAAGAGTGTCATTTTTGTTGTGATTTTTTGTAATATATATATAGTAAAGTAGACATCCACAGGATAAATATCCACAGAATTTTTTTCTCCCGGCTTTTGCATATCTGATGAAGGTATAAGTTCTAGTGAAATGTCATATGAACTACAGAAAGTCTATTTCACATAAGATTTTTCAGTCATCATTTATATCATACGGTCAGATATGTTCCCCCTTTTTCAGTATATCTCATGTAGTTAGGCAGAATTTGTTCAGTCAACCTGTTTCATTAAATAAGATATTTTGTGTCCTTTTCATCTGTTGATCATTCGTTCCAAAATTAAAAAAAAACAATAAAAACGTAAGTCAGACTGATTTCCATATTTGATCAGACTATATGTTTATGTTTACAATTCCTTCAAAAGATGACTGAAGATAGTTGAAAGCTTGACAAATAAAGATACAATGAATAAAAATAAAAAAGTTCAGGACAACAACATGACTTTTTGGAAAAATGTAATTTATGCTATCATTAACTTGGATAACTTTGTTAGACATTTAGAAAGAATGAACAGATCAAAAACGCATATAGTCTATTTATTTAACGAAATAAATGTTTGAAACAAAAAGAAAAATGTGTGTACCCAGGCAGCATTTTGTTCCGTCAATCATATTTTGTTAAATATGAAACATATTTTGTGTCTATTCAATTATTTCCAAAATTTAAACCAACTTATGTCAAATTGTATGCTAAATAAACATTTTCCAAATATCTCCTTGAACTTTCTTTTTCTTAAACAATGGTTGGACAATAATTGGAACAGTACAAATTTTACTCCAGTATTTCAATAACCTTTTATATTTATATATATTAGATGCTTCCATTCAGTAAAAGAATATTCGAATGATAATGCACTTCCAAAGCAAATGTCAAAATATCTCTGCAAAATGCTATCTTATAACATTAAAATTCAAAAGTCATGTAGCTTAGAGAATATTGATATTATTTTCATTGTAGATCTTTTTTTTTTGTATCTACTCGACTTTATATAAATTAATTATTTTGCAGATTTTGGTAAAATAATAATAGAAATTATATGACGTAAATAAGGGCAAATTGTTGGAGCTTGTATGGCAGGCACCTCAATCACCAAAACAGTTGAAGTGCTTGGTTTTTCAAGAGCTACCATAGCAAGAATCATGACGGAGTTCAAAAAGCAGGGAAAACCTCCAGCAATCTGAGTAATCCAGGCTGGACTTCTAAATTTAGTGATACAAACATTAAAACGCATTGTCAGAACAAATCATTGGACTACAGCCACCAAAGTAACTACTTAGTTGCATCAACATCTGAGCCAAACTATTTGCTGTGAGCTGAATACAGCTCAACATCATGGAAGAGCCACCATCAATTTTATCTGAATTCAGCAAGTGTTTCAATTATTTTGTTGCATCAACATCTGAGCCAAACTATTTGCTGTGAGCTGAATACAGCTCAACATCATGGAAGAGCCACCATCAATTTTATCTGAATTCAGCAAGTGTTTCAATTATTTTGTCCAACACTGTATTTCTCAACTGTAGTGTTGGGTGGATCCATTGTACTTGAGGTAACTCAGAATGAGCACGACCAAAAGGACAAATTTTGCCTTGACGCAGATTTATTTGTACTTACAGTTGAATCATAAACAAAACAATAGGTACATTTATAACTTTTCCATTGCAGATTTTTTTATTAAAAAAGGAGGTTTTATTAACACATGGTTTTACTTTAAAAAAAAAAAGGTTTATTTACAAAAAGTTTTTATAATAGCCTAAAAAATACATAGTTTTATTTACAAGCACGTTTTGTTATATGCACATTTTTAATTTAAAAAAAAGGTTTAGTTTTGTTTTGTAAACTTTGAAAATTTATTAAAAAAAAAAATATAGTTTTATTTACAAACTTTTTATTAAACAAAATGTATAAAAAAACGAAACCAACAAAATCATGTGCTGAGATTGTGTCGCATAATTTGAAAGTGTTTTTCTGAGTGTCTTTCATGCGACAGGAATTCGTTCAGAAAGGAATCCAAGTGTAATCTTCTACAACCGAGCATACATTTAATATACCGTTTATGACGATTTCAATAGTTTTCTATTGTCTGTGTATAGACGTTATTGTTTGGATTAACAAAGTAACGTTTTGTAAATACAACCTTTTTAAACTAAAAAAATGTGCATACGACAAAACGTGCTTGTAAAGAAAACTATGTACTTTTTAGGTTTTTAGTCAAACTTTTTGTAAATAAAATTCCCTTTTTTTTCTTCTTTTTTTAAATCCAAAATCTGCACATATTGTTTTGTTTATGATTCAACCGTAAGTTAAAGTTTAAAAATCAGTGTCAAGGCAAAATATGTCCTTTTGGTCGTTGCCCATTCTGGAGTGCCTCAAGTACAATTGATCCGAACATTGTGGCCCCTAATAGACTAGGAAGGTGGCCATCCACATAAGGCGACCATCCACATAATACCTGGGAAGAGTTAATCAGAGATGATCTGAAAGCCTGAAATTTGGATCAAAACCTATCTCTTGTTTTTATGAACACCTTCAATTAATAAGAAAAAATAGAGGGATTTTTGTCTCTTGCAGACCGATTTATTTCTGCTTCAGTTGCAGTGAAGAGCTTGTGAGTTGTCAGCCCTCATTCAAATGTGTTCCTTCATAGAATTGGCAAGATTGCATCTCATCTAAATGATGAACTTAAAACAAGATGTTACAGCATTTTACAATGATGATGGCGCCTGGATGTAATGCTTCCGCCATCATTCTACCTGGAAAGTGATAACCACAAAATCCATATTTAGCAATGTTAATCCTTGTTGATTGGATTAGAGATGCAAGTCTTCAGTTGTCTTGCTGTGTAAGATGTTATAGGTTTTAAAGAAATGATTTAAAAATTCATTAATTTCTTGAACATTATATGGATGAATCATTAATTGCCATTGAAAAATGGATTATTCATAAGTAGAAAAAACTTCTTCATATAAAATTACTGTATACTTAGTAACTTTGTTTATGCTATTTTTATTTTCAGTTAAGTCGATTTTTTACTGTCATCACAGGATATGGCAAATTGAAATATTCTGAGATTAGATTAATTTTTGTTTAGTGATTAAAGTTGCAAAGCGAGGACTAAAGGTTAAAATAAAAAAAAAAGAAGAATCCATGATGATGCCAATTTTGAAAAGATAATGAAGATAATTCAGACGAACAGGAATGCAAATATAAAACTCAACCAATTAAAGACAGATAATTTGCTACCGTTACCAATAACAGAAATGGGTAATTGGCTGGAAAAAAAACTGACTCCTAACCTCAGAGTCAGTTTTAAAACGACTCCGATAAAACTAGAAGGCTCAACTGATTCCAAACCCGGAGTTGGCCTTAATAAAACTGATTCCTACAAAAATTGCCAACTCAAACTCTCCATCTCTGGCCCAAAAAATGGTTTTAAGGCAAAATGTGCCCTTTTAGTCATTGGGGTGCCTCAAATCCATTGAATCTAATCTGTGAACCAGTGAACATGACATAAAAGAACCAAGACACAATTAAACAGAACAAACATTATTAATTAAAATATGTATTATGAAAAAAATGAATAAAACAAACACTAAATACAGACAAAATACTATTGCATATTTACTTACCTTGCATAAATCTGAATACTGTTTCTTTTGGAAATTTGTACTGCCAGTTCCAGAGTAGAGCTCGACATAGCCGAGAACAATAGTGAATGCTGTATTATGGATTGCACTAGTATAATGCATATGTAGTTGGTCCATAGCAACCTAAATGGTAAAGATTTAGAAGAACAAAAACGATTTACTTCATAAGTGTCTATCGGAATAAACATTAAAAAAGAAATTAAATAATGGCAACTTGATTTCATGGAGCTTCATCAGAAAAGAACATGTCCGATGGTCAACGAAATCAGTTTAACAAA